>RAKG01000092.1:0-159228 GCA_009802275.1 Neurospora sp. CHS-2018a
CCCAAGGGCACTCTTCAACATCTCGAGCCTTGAAGTTAAAGCCGGGAAAGTAGCCTGAGAGAAACATGAGCAAATCATATGCGATGATTTCAATACGCCGTTGCTACTACAATGTTCACCACGTATCTGGCATAAGATGTCCTCACCTACTCGGCGCCGGCGAGCGTAGAATCCGCTCCAGCCCAAATGCTAGTGCACATGGGTGAAAGTCGTTTCGAGAGCTACCGAACACCGCTCGACAAATTCGCAAACGATACGTGCACGAAAGTTCCTTTAGAGCGTCCAGCCTTAATTAAGCACAACAAGCAGCATATATATATGCCTCCAGAAACATATGCCCGCTGAGTTGGTGAAAAAGCCAGGTTTACACTCCACTGCTCTACCGCAAAGACTCGGGGCGTTCGTTTTTAGGATCCAAGGCCTAACTGGCAGAATTTATGTATCAGGTGCCTTAGGGTTTGGGTTTTGGTAGAGAATTCGAGCATATGCAATACTAGAGGTGCCTCAAGTGTACAGATTATGCCTGATTTAAGAAGCAGAATTTCTCCAACTCTTGTTCGCGAGTTTGTCGAGTGTCTGCGGTATGCGTCGCGGTAACAGGAATAACACAATGTTCCAAGGCACAAGCGAGCAGCATGCATGGAGATTGATAAGACAACGACCTGCATATAAATCTTCAATAACAACAAAAGCGCCAGTGGTTTAGTGGTAAAATCCATCGTTGCCATCGATGGGCCCCGCGTTCGATTCGCGGCTGGCGCAATTCTTTTGGCTTTTTTTTAAACCCTAATATTTTCTGTGCCCCCAAGATTTCTTTGCCCTTGGCACAAAGGTTCTTTTTTTTCTTCCAGCCACTTCAAACCAAAATCCGTTTTATCTATAACTACTCAAAAATCGGGAGCTTGGATGCGGATATAACCAAAGGATCCCCCTTGTTTCCTGACATTCACTCCCACTAATGCAAACCACTTCTCAGATCTTCTTAGCCTTCGCTAAACCACGCTCCCAGCGGAGTGCTTCCTCCTTCTATGCATCCCTCCAATGCTGCCAGTCCCATCAAACTCCATCGGTCTCCCGAGCTCCAGTTCGGTCGATACTCTCCCTAGGCCGTCACCCATACCTCTACTGCCCCGCCTCAGACCCATGATTTCCATATCCTCCAATTCTTCATCCACAATCCCGTCCATCTTCTCCAACATGTCCAGCACCTCCTGCGGCGGCTCCGTCCTGAACAGCGCGTGGATATCGGCATATGGATTCAGACCAAAGAACCACTTACTGTCCTCTCCATCATTTGCATTGGGCGTCGCTGATTTGGCCCACACGCGCCTACGCTCGTACAGGGCGATCATTAGGAGGACCGGGAAGTTGATGACCTTGATAGCTGCAACGTTGATGTGGTGGAACATGGCTGGGCCGACAATCATCTTCAGTGGGAGCATAACTGCCAAAGCGAGGAGGTTGAACGGGGGCGGATAGGCAAAGATGGAGTCGCTCTTGACGCCCTGGAAGGTTAGGACGGCACGGCGGAAATAGATTTCAGCCTCCGCATTGGAGATGATCTTGGAGAAGGTGTTGGTGAGCATGGCGACAAGGATGGTCAAGAAGAGGGTGTTTCCGAGGAAGGCGAACGTCACGGCCAGGGCGGGGCCGAGGATGGTGTGGAAGTCGGCGGTCCGTTCGATGCCAGTGCCGTCGAGTCCAAACCAGATCCACAGAAGCCATTTCCCGATGGTGGCCCAGCCTGGACGGTCGTCGATGGAGGACTGTGGCGTTACCAAGCCTGCGGCGACATCGGAAGGGTCTGGGGGTGCGCCCGTGCGCATCAGCCAGAGTAGGCCTAGCAAGAAGCCGGTGAAACACCAAATGGCGATAAACGTAAGTCGGGTGAAATCGCGCATCATTGCGTGTAAGGCAATGAAGACGATGTTGTCTGGCATGAGAGTGAAGGCTATGCGGGTAAGTAGGACCGGGGCGGCAACGCAGAGGATAGGTATGGCGTAGTCGGCCTCTGGATAGAACCACAGTTCGGCAAAGCGCACAACGCCATATACACCAAAGATGAAGGTAAAAGTGAGGTCGAGGAAGCTCCATAGGTTCTGGGCGTGTACCTCCCATCCGTGTTCGACCAGAGCGGCAAACTGTTCTAGAACCCAGCCGGTTGTATAGATCACAAAGGCAGCTTCGTAACCACCAAATGGGCTTCCACCTGAGCTATAAAAGTCGTTTCGATGTGTCATGGTCAACACATACAGGCCTAGAAGGATGGTGAAGTGGAAAAGCTCGAGAAGATTTCGTAGTCGAGGAACGATCAGTCGGCGATGGTTGAGTATGGAAGCTCGTCGTGGTTCGTAAAGCGATACAGGGTGGTACTTGTAGTGATCCGGGAGGATATCGACAAACGAGAGCGGAGTGTACACAACTTGGCCGCGGTAGACAGCGTTGACGATGCGCTGGCATGCGACTGACCCGATCAGAAACTTGCTCTCTGACAAAATGGCCAACTCGAGTGCCGTAAGTTTCCGCTCGTGACCGCCACGGTCTTGATATGGCCATTGTAAAGAGCGTCGGTATCGGCGAAGCGGATCGGGCGCGGCATCAAACGGATCGAACCCTGAAACCAAAATATTGGCGAGGAGCAGGAGTCCTGGACGATCTGGGTGGTCTTGGTGGAAGCGTCGAAGTACACGGGTAGCCAGCAGTTCGCAGAGAGTGGCTCGGGAGTTGTTGACAGCCACATAGAGGGACTCGTCTGTCGCGGAACGTTGAAACTGGACGCGGTTGGCGAGGAGGCAGTAGACGACTGAGAGGTTGTCGGGATTATACAGCTTCTCAACCAGGGGCCGAACCATCAGATTGTCCATACGAGGCGTCTGCAGTTGGTCGAGCGTATAGGGGTCGTCGATGGCGGCGATCACCAAGCGGCGGATCCTGTGGTTTGTCTGTTAGCCATGCCGTGCTCTTGTTCTTCTGTCCCAGCATATTCGTACCTATGAATGGTGACATAGACCGGCRACACCTGAGAGGTGTCGCCGGCCAGGTAGATGAGCTCGGCAGCATCCAGACCTACTTGACTGCCGGGGGCAATGCGCCCACGGCGACCGAAGAGGGGGGCCACGTTGTTGGATTCAGAGTGAGGTTGGAGCTCGATGTCGCTGTTCTCACTGGTGTAGCTAGCCTCGCTGGCGCCGCCGTCGTCGTGGAAGGGGTCGGAGTCCAGGGGCACGGGATGTGAAGGATCGCCGGGGGGTTGTGTACTGGGGTGGCTGTTGGGAACGGCCATCATATATGATGGTGGTGGTGGTCGTCGTTGTGTAGCAAGATCAACGAAGCAGAGGAGGGAGTCGAATCAGTCGAGATGACAGGACGGTTGCGCCAAGGCATTGGGTATCTGTATCTAGCTGAGGACCGTCATGGCGTCGATGGTGTTGCCCTGCAACATGAAGAAAGTAGTAGGTAATGGCTACAACCCGGAGGGCCAGGAGGGCCAGGAGAAGCGTTGAGAGTGGGTTCCGGTAGTCGAGGTTGGCTCCATCTGTCGGTTCATTATCCATCAATGAAGTCCCTCAAAGCCGGTACCGCCAACGGGAGAGCCGGGAGCCAGGAGTGCCAGCTAGCCAGGGGAAACATGGACAGCCCCGGCTCGTCCATTAGGGTGGAGCTAGAATCCATTGATGTTTTGGACTCGAGCCGATTTGGTTGGCATCAGGTGGGCGCGGATCACATTGAACAGACAAAACCGGAAGAGGCGTTCAAAGTGTTGGATCTTTTGAGGTTGGAAAGGCGGCACGTTGGAAAAGGGGTCGTTGTCGATGTTGGTTGGCAGTTCCATTTCAGTGCACCCCTCGCTGCATCTTTCAGGGCATGTTTCAGATCGCGCACCGCATCTGCGACAACATCTGTTAGTGGAGATATGGCGGGGCTAGAACATTGCCTAACAAGGACTAACAGTAGCGTTGGTTCCCATAACGTAATTTTGCATCTCCCGCTTCGGCCACTTCAGCCTTGGCCAGCCTTGGCAACTTGGCAATTACGTTACGCGTAATAAGCTCATCACTGTTCATCTATGTACAGACTTCTACACCGAGATGCACTTCAAGACAGCTTCGACTCCGCCTTTGACTTATGCTTTGACACGTCCACCCAAATTTGCTCCTTCTTCTTTACCAAGTCCCAAAGCCCGTCCACCGTCTCCCTCACGGTACTGGGCAATGGCGCTGCTCTCGCCCCGGCCACGTTCGCCCGCAGTTGGTCGATTCTCTTTGCGCCAAAGATGACGGCATCCCCTTCTCCCAGCGCCGAATGGTGCATCAGCCAGCGCAAGGCAGCATCTTGGAGCGGTATCTGCGGTGATACGGCATCACAAGCTTCGTTCAGCTTCCAGATTGCCTGGTGCATAGCCGGGTGATCGTATGTGTCCACGGCGAAGGAGATGGCGCTTTCGCCTCTAAATCGAGTGCGCTCCAGCGCCTTGGAATTGGGGTCGTTGAGAGCAAAGGTGACCTTGCCTGTGAGGAAACCACCAGCTACCGGGCTGTAGGCATGGAAAGCGCAGTTATGCTTGCGCAACAGCGGCATCAGATTCTTCTCAGGGTGCCGTTGCAAAGCATTGTATTGTCCCTGGTACACCGACGGCTTGACGTAGCCCTTCTCGTCGCAGATGGCAAAGAACTCTTCCATGTCTTGGGTGGTGTAGTTGCAAAGTCCGAGCTAACCAAAGTCAGTCTTCGTTGCTCCATCTTTGCCGCGGTCAAAGTTCTTGGAAAACATGATACCTTCTCAAATTTGCCGGCTTTATACTGGAGATCGAAAGCTCTAGCCTGTTCCTCCAACGGCGTACTCGGATTCGGCGCATGAGCATAGTAAATTCTCACACGGTTAGCCCCGAGAAGGCCCAAAGTCTGGCCGATGCTGATGCTGATGCGCTCTTCGTCAAGGTGCGGCAGAGGACGGTCAGCGTTCACCTTGGAGTCAATGATGAAGCCCTTGTCAGCTGCTTTGCTTTGACCCAAGAGCGTCTCGGCATTCCATGTGTTGCCCGGCGGATAGACGGCGGCGGAATCGAGCTCCAAGATGTTGAGCTCCTGCAAGACTGACAAAAGGTCCGACACTTTTTCAGGAGTGTCCCATGTGTAGGTGAAGCTTCTGGCAGTGGTGCCAATGCCCCCTGCCCCAAAGATCAGACGAGGTGGCATCTTGATAAAGGCCCGTTTGCTGTTGAAGCTGCGGTTGGCAAGTGTCTATGATCAACTACATGAGACTGAGCCATTTGAAAGTTCGGAAGGCTCGCCTTCTTTATAGCAGTCAACACGCTGATCGTCTCATGAGACCTTAAGGTCTCTGTAACTTGCATGTTACATGCTTGGTAAGCTCTGGTCAAATCAATCTGCGGAGCGGCCGATGGCTCTCTGAAACATCAAGCCAATATATCCTGTTTGAGGCTCGATCCTACCTTGCGCCTGTAAGCCACAGATATGATTGACTTATTTTCTCTTGGTACCGATCGTATGGAGCCGTGTTATTGGGTTTCCTGTCGCCGAATAGGTCGAGTTGTGTAACAGTTCAAATCGCCGAATAGTCAAAGGCACGGCACGCGTTCAGGTCAAATTAAGGGCGTCCACTCAATACGGGTCATGATGTGATCCAGCAAAACCTCGGTACGAGGATAGCGACATCATTTGGAACGGGGAAATAATCGACCGAGATCCGATGTGCAGGTATATAGATGTCCTTCAAGCCGACAAAACGTGAAAGCGGCTAACAAGAAGCAGCTGGCTCCAGTAAATCCTGAGGAACCTAAACAAACCACGGCTACCGGGCGCCTGTCAACAGACCAGTTGAATGTCCCAAGATAAGGCCAATGGGTGTGACTTCAACACTTGTACGGATCGCAAAACGAGGCTTGCTTTTGTATCATACGGGTGTTGTAAGAGTGACGGACAACATGTTTGTAACCCGCTGGCCGTCAAGGTGGACATATCAGAACGATTGTGAACACCTCAGTCGCTACACCAAGAACAACGACTGGAGATGACCGAGGAGATACAAAAACACCCCACCATGGCTTCGGCGTGAACAAGCTTGTAAAGCTGCGTCGATAGAACGTCACACGCAAACTGCATGTCAAGCGTGTTACATGTACAATTGTGACTTCGGGTGATTTGCTGGTCTTCATTAACATCTTTCTATGGCTTCCCGGATTTTGGGAATGGAAGACACTACTGACTTTCGAGGCATTAATGTCCCAAATCTAGTCTAGGACATCGGATTCCAGTAAATGGGATTGTCCAAATGCTCCTGGTTAGGCGACTTTAAGCACATCTGTTAACTAATTTCAGCACTTGGACCAAATGAATGATATCACACAGGGCCACAAGCACAAAGAACGATTGCAACACTCATCACAAAGCGTCTATATCACCAAGATTGCGTCCGAGGGAAAAACATAGGAAACTCTCGATATGCGCACGCAAGTCTAGCTTGGTCGAATCACCCTGATGTTCAACCTCAGCCAAGAACATTCTTTCACTCCGCGAAACTTGCATATCTCCAACTACTCCCACAATCCACAAGACCATGATCCTCCTAGCCAGAAAGAAAACCTCCACAGAAGCCGGCTGGATCGTATTCGCCGTCATCTTCTCCACCTTCAGCTCCGCGCTCATCATCTTCCTCTGCTGGTGGAACACCCGTGGTTCTAACAAAAAAAGCAACACACAGCAACAGCAAAGCGGAAGTTCAGAGTCAAGGACAAGGTCCAGACGATCGGTGCGCTACTGGTACTATTATCCCGAGTACTTTGGTTACAACAATGGATCATCAGAGTCATCAGAAGATCATGATGCAAGTACCGCGACGGAATATCACTTGGAACAAACCCCGAATTACTACATATATCCGCCACCTTATCCTCCATGTCCAGATCCACCACCGCCGCCCCCACGACCACCGAGGACGCCGCCGCATATAGCTGTGTACAGAACGAGGCCGGTTAATGTGATGAGCTTTTTGGATCGAACGCAGAGGGCGAGGGAGCCACCGCCGGTGGCGGAAGTTACTTCGCCGGAACCAGAGGGTACAACATCGCCTCCTGAGGATGGCTCTTCTTCTTCAAGCGATTCTTCGCCTAATGAGCATCCGCCGGATGGGGATGGACCTCCACCCAGTGACCCCTCGGGTGATCCTCGTACAGATGGTCCTGGACCTGGCTCACCAGGTGTGAATATCATCGATGTCCACTCACCTAAAGAAGAGGGCAGCGTGATTTCACGACAAGACGTTCCTGAGGCACAGGCAAATTTCAGCAGACTTATGTCTGTAGCAGGTACGGCTAGCGAGAGAAGTGTACCCTCTCATGCTGGGTCTGAGCAGTCGACGTCGGTGAATCTGAGCCATCGGAGTATGTCAAGGGCATCGAGAACATCCATGCGGGAGTCAGTTGTGGATGATATGTCAAGATTGCAGTCACCCAGACCTGATTCACATTCACAACGCTCAGCCGCGGACTCGGAAGTGGGATCCCACCGTCAGGATTCCGCGAGACGAGCTTCGGGTGTTCGTTATGTGAAGGCTCCAACGAATTCGTCGTCAAAAGAAAGGCGCGGCTCCAAGGTAGCATCGTCAACCGAAAGGCGCAGTTTCAAGGCACCATCAACACACGGCGGATCTCCAGCATCGACGACCAGCGAATCACCCAACCCAGCCCCTGGAAACATCACCCCCAAACCGAATTCACATGCCTCACGCCAGTCATCAAGGCCCTCCATACACTCTCATCCATCTTCCAGGCTGCTCAACCCATCGCCCCCAAGTTCTCGCGCCCCCTCACACCGTTCACTACCCACCTCACGTTCCAGACGCTCCAGCCCACCTCAGTCTCCTACTCCACCCCATCACTCCCCCATCCCATACTCTCCAAGCCGCCACAGCTGTAGCAACAGCTATGGCCGCCCTACTTCACGACACTCATCAAGATCAAGAGCAGGGTCAGGGGTATCTTCCATGCCCCCGTCGCCGACGGTGACGGATTTCGCTAGTATCTCTGAGATTTCCCACGCGCCTGGCTCTCCTGGCTCTCCTGCTTCTCATGGCTCTCCCGCTTACAGATCGGGTGGGTTTAGGGCGGCGGTGAGCCCTCAACACGAAGAACAACAACATGAACGGAAAGGTTCGCGCCTGTCTTCAAGATACTGGAGACACTCTAAATCGCCTTCAGCGGTGTCTGTCTCTGTTGTTGAGTTGCTGAGCTTGGAGAAGGACTTGGATCAAGATGGGCAGGAGAAAGGGGAGCCGTTGTCGCTTTTGGAACATGAGGAACATGAGGAGAGACGGGGTAGTGAGGTCGCAGTGCATGATGAGGATGAACTGCCTCACAGTCGAAGAAGTGTCTCTAGGGATTCGCAACAACGACAGTTGAGCCTGAATGACGAGGAAAGAGAGGCAGTGGAACTGGAACATGGACATGACCACCACGACGACCAGGACCCAGAATCAGCGACCCTGAAACCGGAACCAGAGCACGTACCGGAAGATTATTATAGATCATACTCAGCTGCCGCCAATCATGAGCCTCTACCCCCCTCCCCGAACCTTTCGGACCACTCATCGAACCTCTCACCAAAATCACCCTACCACCCTCGCAAATACATACCTATACAGGTACCCAAGGAGAACCGACCACACCAAGCTAGTGTTTGCAGTGTCTCTGATAGCACTGATTCTGGGATTGGTGGCGTCGGCGAGGGTAAGGGTGGGTGAATATAAGGGTGAGGGTGGGGTTGATGGGTTTGGAGTTGGTGGTGGTGCTTGAGTGAGGTTGAGAGTCGAGCGGGAGGTGAGTGAGGTCAGGTGGTTGGTGATGTTTGAGTTGTTTGGAAAGTTTTGTGGTGATGGTGGAGCGGAGCGAGAGGTTTTGCTGGTAATGGAGGAGAGAATTGGTAGAGATTAGTGAATGAGGAGATGAGGAAGGAGTAATGGAAAGAGTGAACGAGAGCAGGGAAGGAGGAAAGGAAAAGAAGGTTGCGCTGGGCTGGGACGTTCGTACTTACCTAATGTCAGAATTAACTTCACGACGAGGGGAGGAAGGCCGACGATTACGATCAAACATCACAAGAGACGGAAGAGAAAAGTAGTAAATTGATTAGAATATTCCTACCACCTTCTTTCGCTGTCGTTACAGTACCTCTAGCCACAGCCAGCAGAGGTGTACGTACCTCCTTCCTTCCTTCCTTCCTTCCCTCCCAAGTCCGAACCTGCCCCGTGCCCCGTGCCCCCTGCCCTCTGCCAGCTAGCTACCTTCACTTGCCTCCTGCCCGGTAGCTTGGGGTATATAGGGTATCTCTCCGGGTCCCGTTTCTAACAAGAAAAAAGCGCGGTTGGCGCAGTGGTCTAGCGCGTCACTCGATTTGAGTAGCAGGGTTGAAATCCCCGTAGAATCACAGTCAAAGACCGAGTTTCAGAGGGCAATCAGAACACAAATCTCCTGGTGAAGACCCGGGTTCGAATCCCGGACCGCGCAAAACTTTTTTTTTTCTTTTTTTTTTTCTGTATCTTCTCATCTTTTGCCTTTCCATTTGAGAAAACCTCAGCGCACTCCAAGTCAAACCAATGCGCACCCTGACTACCAGCTTTATAAAAGTCGCTATTTAACCATACCTTTACCCTTGACCCCAAAGTCATCATTAACCATCTTTTATGGTATGCCTTTACCATTTGGGGTCGGTATTCTTTTATATAGCGTATTTGAAGGCGGCGTTGTGGCCGGGCTGCGGCCGTGTTGTTTTTCTAGTTGCAAAAGCCGGCGTTGCGAATGCAACTCCAAGGATCAACGTTTAATCTTGAGGCAAATTAACAGAACAAGGCTATTATCAGGTAGTCGTACGTTATTCACTTGCTTTTACAATATTTCCTGGCAGTCCGATTGTTGTGGTTGAAAATACATGAATTTACATCTTGAAACTTGGGGTGCGCTGAGGTTTTCTCTTCCTTTTGATCTTCTGTTAGAAGTACACCTCTTTCCCTTGCTCAAATCTGCTTGGGGTTGAGGCACTTGGGGTTTGGACGTCCACGATCTTTAGCATTGAAGTCTCTGTATGCCTTTGTTTAGGAGACGGAGGGGAGTGTCTAGGCAGATTGCTGAGTTGAGCTTGATCTAGCTAGCCATGGATGCAGGCGTGTTTTGGGCTCTCTTTCCTTCTGCTTTCCATGATTTTAGCCGGTTCTTGCCACTTTCCCTTGCTTCCGGACGCAAAAACAGAAAACCGCCATCTTCAGACTGAGTGTTTACGACGAGAGAGCATGAAGTGAAAAAGGGGTAAAAGTGGAGACCACCCAGCAGACGGGTACATGACCCAGCTTCGTGATTTTTCTTCAACACTCAAACACATGGACGGCCAGACCAACTCAACCACATCAATCATAACCATCTTCATGTACCGCGACACAAATGGGAAGCCAACGCAAGCAGGCCCGGGTAACCTAAAATACCAGAACGATGAAACGTGGAAAAAAAGCCAGATAGATACTTTATGTACAGTACACATTAACCAAACCAACCGACCAACCTACCCACACCAAACCACAAGCCATTGGGGACCAATCTACTCAACAAAAAATGCTAGAAAGAGGACCACAGCGGATGGTGTCAAAAACGCCTACTTCCAAGGCCAATCAACAATCAATCGCTTTCTCGTAATTCTAGTTTCCTTCTCTTCGCCACGCCATCTTCACACCGATCTTTTCAAGAACCCCCCAAAAGAGAGCGCAATGTTTAATACCCGTTGCCACAACCACTTGCCCGCTTCCACATCAAGTAAACCCCCTCTTCCACTTTCCAGGAATACTATCACCCATCATCGAATCCTCCGCCCCGTCCGGAATTTCCTCCACCGTAGTCTTAAACGACGTCCGCTTCTTCTTGTTCATGGGCGTCTTGGGAGTCATTGGATTCACCTGGTCCTACCTGGTGCTGAACAACAGACTGCCCTGGGCCTCGGCCTGCGATAGCATCTCCACCTTCCTCTTCAAGTCTCTCGTGTCCCTCCTGGTAGCCGTGAGGCTCGCCGCCTGGGCCGGATCCCTGGTGCCCGCGGCAATCGCCACCAACGCCTCCTCGGCCCTCGTCAACAGCTCAGCGACCCAGGTGGTGATGGCGCCGTCGCCGTTCTTGCCCGAGGCCGAGCCGCGGTGCTCGATCTCGCGGATCCACGAGTCGACGACGCAGTTGATCCACTGCACGACCAACTTCCTGTGCTTGCCAACGAAGGGCGCCTCCTGGGCGTCGAACATGTTCTCCAGCACGCGGGCGATCAGGGTGTGAGGAACGCCCAGCTGCAGGAAGGCAGCGACGGGCCAGCAAGGGTCGGCGCCGATCGAGGCGTCCTGGTGGTTGTTGATGGCGTAGGCGCAGACCATGGGGAGAAGAGTGTCGACGGGGAAGATGAGGCTGTCGAGGGAGGTGCGGTGGGCAATGGACTGGATCTGGGAAACAACAGCCTCGTAAGGCATAGGGGGTGGAACTTCAAGAGCCTCGACACCGTCGGGCAATGCCTCGCCTGCCTCGATGAGACGCCACGCCTCTTGCTTCTGCTCGGTTTCAAAGTGGATCTGGCTGATGAGATTCTCCCACGTCTCGTTGATGGTGTGAGGGTTCTGGTAATCCGCGGCGTTGTAGATGAGCAGGCAAAGGTCGTAGTATCCAGCCTGATCGGCGAAATCGTTGAAGAGCTACACGGTACAGGTTAGCAATGAACATGGCATCACACCTTTGGGGAAAGACTCACAGTAGAAAGGCCCTGGACGGGACCATCCAGAACCTTCTCAATATCAGGGAGCTTCTCAGCTACTATGCGAGGATCGGCCCTTAGTCTCTCAAGCAAATCGTCCTGGATGTGGGCAATTTCCAGAAGCTCCGTCACTTCGTGGTTGAGGAGCTGCTGTTGCTGGCGGCTCACACCGACAGTGGTGACGCTGGCGTTGGCCTTCGCTCTGCTCAACAAGGTGATGCGTTCCTTGATGCCAAGGGGGAAGTCTGACTTGGCAAGCTCAGCCTGCACTTGGGCAGCCTCGAAGAAGCGGCTCCGTTGCGTGTAGAACCGGCAAAGAAGATCGGCGTGCTGAGCATCAACCGCAGCGAGTCTCTGCAGGTATGTTACGACATGAGGAGAGTCGATGGCCAACATACGGTCGGTCCAGCCCTTCTCAATGTACCAGTCGTACAAGTCGAGATGGAAGAGCTCGTCCTCCGAGCTATTGACGACGCTGTATGCCTCCGCCCGCTTGGTAGCAGCGAGGGTTGGCCTACCGTCTACAATATCGGGTTCAGAGGCCGACGCGATCTCAAGTCGGTCGAGCACCTCGTGAATCAAGGAATAGCAACTTGTCCGGTCGTTGAAAGCCTTTTCACGGGGATCGTTGGCCGGCTTGCCTTCGTTGAACCAAGAAAGGGCCGTGTTTCCACGGTCCTTCTCTCTCGCCACTATCAAGCACAACTGGATAGCGCCAGCGTAGTACTTCAGATTGATGTACTGCTCGACCGCATTGCGCAGGTTGGTCATGGTCAGGCTTCCCGCGACCTGGGAAAACAACCGCAAGCTCTCCGCAAGCAAAGTGCGCATCAGGTTAGGGTTGCCCAGCGACTCGCTGGCCCGCTGCAGTTGTTCTTGAGCCTTGAAGATCACGACGTCATCAGGGGAGCAGAAAGTGCCGCATCTTCTCCTGAGTGCATCGGCGACAGTCTCGACATTGGCTCCGTTGGCAATATTGCGGTTAACAATAGCCTTAACCAGAACCTTGGCAAGCTCCTTTCCAGAGTCTTGGGAGAACAAACCCTCGTACGTGAGGTTTTGCAGCTGCTGCTTAGAAGTATCATCTAGGCGCATAAAGATGTCGGTTACCCGCTCATCGAACAGCATCAGGACGAAGGAGATGCCCTCAGACACGCTGTCCATCAGCTGGCGCAAAGCGTGAAGAGACTGGTGCTCCAACTGCAGAGCGATCTCCTCTTGTCTGCTAGAGACCCGATCAGAGGGCCCGGCCAGGCCCTGAATGAGACTCTTGTTTTGCTCAAGGAATCTCCTTAGTCGTTGCACACTTTCCTGCACCGTCATGAGCTTGGAAATAGGAATCGCCGAGCCGACAGTGAAACCGCCCGAAGCGCTATCCGTAGCAATCGCAATGACCTTGGACTTCCACAGGGTGCGGGTGAGGCGCGCAAGATAAAGTACCAGCGCGTCGTGGCGAGCCGAGAGCTGTACATTGTCCTCCGGTGCCTGCAAGACATCTGCGTCCGCGAGCTTAGGTTGACCGCCATAGTTGATGAAGATGGACCGCGCCCTGTCCTCAGTAAGGGGATCCACAGCGCGACGGGAGTCTCCTCCCTGACCACATGCAACCGCCAACGCAGCCGCGACCGTCTCAACCCTGCCATTGATGGCTATGAAGGTCTTGACCTTGTTGTCCAAATCCTCATCGCCAGATGCAACGCGAATCGCGTTGGCGAAAATGTCGATGAACCTCCTGCGGCGAACGATATGAATGCCGGTGTTGGTGAGTACAGCAAATTCGCTCGGGGGAAGGTCGAACTGAACAGCTAGCTCGTTGCCAAATCCAAGCGGTTGTTTCGCAGCCGCAAAAGGCTTGCCAGCAAGGCCGATAGCAAGAACTCGGCTTCCGTCACCTAAGGGGATGAAAGTTCCTTGCTCAACATATCTGAGTACAGCGTTTTGCTTGAGCCTGCCGACATCGGGAGCTGATACAAAGAGCAAGTCCGTGCGACTTTCATTAGAGCGAACCGCGTCGAAGAAATAACCCGGAGCAAAACGTTGACCAAGACAACTTTCCGAAAGCAGACCGGACATTTGATCTTGAGCTGCTGCAGGCGCAGGTGCATATGCAACCGCAGTGTTGGTCTCGTTGCGGAGGGGAACCTGCTGGTCTTCGCTCGTAGGAGGGAACTTGATGTATTGGACCTGCATGCTCTGAGGAGCAAGGCTGACTGAGGCGTTCAGCATATAGGACGCCGCGCTTGTTGCAGTAAGGAACAAGCGGCATCCAGTGTTGGTGAGTGCCATGAGGTGAGACTTTGAGGCCTCTTGCGCCGAAATTGCGCTAAGGGAGACGATCCTGACTCTCTCGTTAAGCAATGGGTTTCTGTTCAAGTCAACCATGTGGGTCATGTCGCTAAGACACGAGACCTTGTTCTTTTCGATAACCTTTGTCAATTTCCCAGACGGCTCCATGAAGTATGTTCGAATCGTGGACTTGTCCGAGAGCGAGTATACGAGTTTCCGGGTATCGTCGACAACCAGTTGCACAAGGTGCTCCTGATCACGGTGGCCCAAGAAGCCCATTGGCACCGGGAGGTTAGGAACAACTGATGTCCAGCCGGGGTGTGTGTGGTTGACCTTGGCACATCTGCTTGAGAACCAGCGCTCCTCCTGTTGGTAAAGGAGCTCGTAGATATCGGTATCGGTATAACCGCCAAAGAAGATACGGCCGCTCGCGGTACCGACGATTATGCTGACATCGGTGCTTCCGCGATGTACTGCCATTTTTGTTTGGTAGAGGGAGATGGTCTTCGATCCAGAAGGGGTAGGTGTCGCGGATACGCCCAGCAGAACTATCTCGGTGCCCGTAGCAACGACTAGAATATGGGTGATGTTACTAACGAACACGCCAGGTTTAGGGGGCACGAGGGCGACAGCGCTAATGGTGGTGGTGGCATCTTCGTAGCCGATAAGCTCGGGGTTTGGATGGGTATAGTCCCAGAGGAAGAGGGAGCTGTCAATAGCAGCCCACGCGTAGTTGATGTCGGCAAACAGACCGAGTTGCGTGTTGACCTCTCCCCTGTTTAACCGCTCAAAGACTTGATCGGGGATGGGATACATGTGAGTCTTCTTGAACGGGGCGCCGGGCGCGTCATCGGTTCTGTACATGTCATAGTCCGAGGAGGAGCCAGCTATTGAGGAGAGACATGGTTAGCCAGTCCCACCAAGTCACCATGAGGGAAAGACGACCGAACAGGTAGCTTACCTCTAGCATAAGAGTCAACATCGGGGTAGTTCTCGTCACGAAGTAGAGTATTGGTGATGCGCCGCGCGGCCTTGGCAACCGGTGGTAGATCTGTGCGAGCTTGAGCTGGCACCGCTGGGACGGGCACCTGCGAGACAGGACGAGGGGCAGCAACAGTTCCAGCACCGGGGCCGCCAACGGGGCCAGAGACAGACCCAGTCACGGGTCCGGAAGCAACACCGGCACCACCAGCATTATAGGACCCGAACCCCCCTAGCGCCGGCCTCGCAGTGTTCTTTTCAGGAAGCGAGTCCAAGTAGCGTCGAGCATCGTCGGTCCTGGGCGCAGCTGGGGTGTTGAGGAATGCGCCGGGCACTTGGCGCATAGGTGTGGCTGGATTCATGATGGCAGATATGTGATGCTAACACCCGACAGGACGATGGTGGGATGGCAGCGGGATGGTTGTCGGTGCCACCTGCAAGAGCGGTTCAGGGTTCGGCGCGAGCGTCGAGGGAGGGAAGCTCCAGAACGAGGCAGATGGAGGCTAATAATTCTGGGGTCGGCACGAGTCGGAGCTCTAAAGGTGCAGCGTAATCTGGCAGCTTCGCGATTCTCCGCGCTGTGGTGCTGTTTTGCCGCTTTTGCTCCGTTTGCCCTCTCTTGCTCAAGGTCTCCCAAGTTGGTTGGTTGCTTGAGGTCACAAAGTCGAGAGCGCGGTGCTCGCTGCTGTCGGTGTACTAGTACAATTGCACCACCATGAAAGAAGGTCTAGGGATCCGGGGGCAGCTATAAAGTCCGGAAACGATGCGACGTGGTCGAAGATCGGCGACCAGAGCTTGAGGTGTAGGCGTTGTTGTTGTGGTGTTGAGAGCGAGGAAGCTCTGTGCGCGCGATTGGGCAATCAGTTTCGAAGGTGGACTGTGGATGGTGAAGATTGAAGAGGCTGGCCCGCTGCCGTAAACAATTTTTGGCTGGAGAACTGGGACAGCGGTACGTACCGCGACCGGGCAGGAATCATTGGTGCCCAGGGCGTTTCCCGGCTGGCAACTGGGACCTACGACCTGGAACGCGAATCTTGGACGCGCCTGTCTTGCTGGGGAACTTGGACAGCGGAACAGGCGCTAATCTCTTTTTGGCACCATGTTTTTCTCCCGCCTCTAAAATATCAAAACCATCCAATCATCGTCGACAACGTCATCGATGTCCCCGTCACCAGAAGTCTCGAAATATTCAACTCCGAATATCAAAGGCACATACCAGATACTCATGCTTTAAAATAGCGAAAAGTATCATGCAAACTGGCATTTTTTCATCATCATCGTTCAAATATCATTTTCTACAATTTTTTTTCATACACATCCACTCACATCATGATAACTCGCAGGGTCTGCTTTAAAACGATTCCCCATTTTCTCTACAACAGGTACACAGTCTGACAGGTGAGTTTGCCGCAAGCTAAGAAATGTTGCCTTTTAGCTAGAGCCCATCATGCCATAAATCCATGCTCCTTTCCAGCTTCACGTTAGCAACGTGAGAGCTAGAAGCTGCGATATGCGCTTACTGCTTCTTGGCCTCACGAGCAGCCTTGCGCAGAGCGCGGTTGCGGATGTCGATGTGCATGTTCTTGTTCAGCTTGAGGGTGAAGTAGCTGTAGACACCAACAGTGTTCTCAATAACCCACTTGAAAACGGCGTGGCTCCACCAGGGGGTGTAGGTGTTGGGGAAGGGCTCGGAGCTGTTGAGGCCAACCTTGCCGAGAGCAGAGCGGACGAACTGCTTGGGGTTGGGGATGAGGAGGCTGGTGCGGCGAATCTTGCTCATGGCAGTGGTAACGAGGTAGCTGACAACAAGGTGAACATCGACGCCCTGGTCCTTGAGCTCGGCAGAAAGAGCGCTGCTCCAGTGCTGGAGGAAAGCCTTGCTGCCGCTGTAGGTGGCGAGGTAGGGGGTGGGCATAACACCGGCGAAAGAGCCCATGGTAAGGATAAGACCCTTCTTGCGCTGGGCGAGGATGGGAGCGACAACCTTGGTGGTCTTGAGTGTGCCGAGGCAGTTGATGGTGACAATGTTTTGGAGCTCGTCGCGGTCGGTCTGGAGGAAGGGAACGGGGATGCTGTGGGACTGGCCAACGTTGTTGATCAAGATACCAATGTCGAGGCCCTTGATGAGCTCGGCAAGACGCTCATAGTCGGAATCGTCGTCCTTGGAGAAGTCCATGGCGAAAGTCTTGGTCTTGAGACCATCCCATCTGAGCTCGAGCTCCCTGGCGAGGGTATCCAGCTTGGACTGAGTGCGAGAGACGAGAACGAGGTTGAAGCCCTTGGAAGCGAGTTGCTGGGCGAACTCCTTGCCGAGACCATCCGAGGCGCCGGTCACGACAGCCCAGGTGCCCTTCTTGCCATACTTGCGGAGCTGTTAAGGTTCTTGTTAGCCGCATTGTCCAGCATTTCATCCGGCCTAGATAAAGTTTCCGGAAAGACGTACGTTGGTGCCGCTCAGGATGAAAGCGTTAAGGAGGAGCTGGAGGAAAGCGCCGACGCGAGTAGCGACGTAAAGGGCGCCAATGCCAGCAAGAGCCCATTGACCATATTGAGGGACAGTGCCCCAGATCTGAGCAACCTTATCCATTGTGTATGGGTTGTCGGCGAAAGTCGATGATGATGGAACGCCTTTGGGTTGGATTCGGGAGTTGTGAGACTTTCCAAGTTGGGTCCGGCCGCAAATAAATGTTGGGAACTTTTTGGGTAGGGGTCGACTCGCCTGCGCTTGCATGTGTCAGCCGCTAAGATTTTCGTGACGTCCCGCCCCGCGGCCCCGGCAAGAGGACCTTTCTGGGCTGTCTCCGTTTTGCGGAACCATCATTCGACGCCGCCATTGAACTCCGACGGAGCTGAGGAAGCTCTGGCCACCGGCCAATGAATGGAGTTGTTCATTGTGGAAAAGGGGGAGCCTGGCGGAATTTGTTTGTTGTCTCTACCTAAATGTCGTCCAATGCCTGTGGACCTGCGCCCATGATGCTGCGATGACCCCTGTCTCTCGCGCTTGAGAGTGGCCCGAAAGGTTTCCTGGGACAATTGGAACAGGAAACAAACAAAACATCAACAACAACAACAAAAGGGGTCTTTGATCCCGACACCCGATAGCTTTCTTCCCCGACGAGATACCACTACATAACCGTCTGAACGAACATGGACGCTATCAAGGCTTTCCTGCCTTCGGGCGAGAAGGGTCTCCTTCCCTACTACCTCTTCTTCGTAAGTTGATGGTTGCTGTTCCTCCTGACCGTTCACCTGCTTTCGCAGCACACGACTTTGCCGTTCACTAACTAACACCCCCTTTCTCCAGGTCTCCATCGTAGCCATGGGCAACGCCCTCCAAAACTACACCACCCTCCACTACACGCGACGCCTCTACAACGGCCGCTTCGTCCCCAACCCCTCCCTGCCGCCCGCGAAGGGCAAGTTCAGCCCGGAGGACAGCGTCGATGTGCTGAAGCCCGTCTCGCCCTCGGAGGCGGAGAAGAAGGAGGCTGCTAAGGACCAGGTGACGCCGCTGGCGGCCCGCGTCTTCGGCACTTACACCTTCATGGCCGGCATCATCCGCTTCTACGCGAGCTACAACCTCGAGAACGAGTCGCTTTACAAGCTCGGTATCTGGACCCATGTCATTGCTGCTGTTCACTTTACGAGCGAGTTTTTCGTCTACAAGACGCTTCGTTTCAGCGGACCCCAGATCTTCCCCTTTTTGGCGGCGTATGGCGGTACTTTGTGGATGGTGTTGCAGTATGGTCACTACGTTCAGTAAGGAACTGGTGGAAATACTAGCCGGTCTTTGGGGGAAAAGGGGTAAACAGTACAAGTTTCAAGAGGGCAGCGGAAGGATCTCTGACATGATGAGCCTGACAAGGTATACGGCGAAATAATACTCGAGACCATAGGCAATGTGGAAAATGTACTACTAATTAATACCCTTTTCTGTCGAAGAGAGAAGCAAGCGCATCATGTACCCCCACTACTGCAACGACTTGCGATAAAGCTCACCACCACAGTCTCTGAGCCGCGCAGCCGCCTGCTCCGGAGTGATATCCCTCTGCGGCTCAGCCATCAACTCGTACCCGACCAAGAACTTGCGCACGGTAGCGGACCGGAGAAGGGGAGGATAGAAGTGCATATGGAACCAGCTCATCTCGGCCTCTTCCTCCGTGCAATCCAGCGGCGCCTGATGGATACCCGAACCTTTTCCACTCGTTAGCTCCTTTTCTCCTCTCGTTCCTTCGAGCGGTTGCAGAGGGTAGGTAGGTAAACTTACTATAAGGAAAGGTCGTCTCAAACAAGTTATCATATCTTCTCGTAACCTCCTGCACCGCCTCAGCGAACTGCAGCCTCTCCTCGCCCGTAAGCTCCACCAGCGCGCGCACATGTCTCTTCGCAATAACGAGCACCTCAAACGGCCAGACGGCCCACCAAGGGCAGACGACCAGGAACGCATCATTCTGCCACACCACACGCTCGCCCTTGGCCATCTCCACCTTGACGTAGTCCTCCAGCAGGTGCCTTCCCTTGTGCTCCCTGTGGTACTTGGTCATCTGCGCCAGCTCCTTGCCCGGCTCCTCGGGCAGCGTGCTCGTCGTCCAGATCTGGCAGTGCGGGTGCGGGTTCGAGCAGCCCATGGCCGCGCCCTTGTTCTCGAAGATCTGCATGTACCGCAGCTGTTGCTTCTTGGCGGGCTCGACCTCGCCGTCCGGGTTGGGCGGGATCTCGCTGAGCGCGCGCACCGCGGCTTCCTTGAGCGGGTGTGAGCCGGACAGGTGGCTGGCGTAGATGCGCGTCCAGGTCTCGATCACGGGCACGATCTCGGAAGCGCTCATGTCCGCCAAAGTGGTGTCGTGCTTGGCGGAGAAGGTGAGCACGTAGCACCGGCCTGTGGCGGGCTGCGCTTGCAGGAGGAGAGAGGCGATGTCATCGTCACCGTCACCGGTGGCGTCCTTCTGAGGGTGGTATTCTTGCTGTTCTTCCTTGACTGCGCTGTAGTCGTTGACGAAGGCGAATGTGTTTTTGTAGTCAGGGTTGGAGTCGCCTTGGGCGCGCTTGTTGCCGGGGCAGAGGTAGCACTAGTTCGTCGTGTTAGTGAGTTGAGATCGGAGGTTGTGTACACAGTCAAGTTGTGAAAGGGCTTAATTGTTCACCTGGGGGTCGTATTCAGGGAGCTTGTTGAGGGCTGGTGCCTCTTGCTGTCCCCTGATTGTGTCAGTCAATATGAATGCGCCATCTATTGTTTTTTTTTTCACGTAGGGAAGTTGGGCACTCACTGCCATGGCCTCTTTGTCCTGTGAGGCGATACAAGCAGCCAAGAGCCGTTGAGCGGGTTGTAGCGACGATGCGAAATGTCGTCGAGTACTTTGTCGGTCATGGTTGCGTTGGTTGGATAGACGTCGAGAAAATAATTATACGAAGATTCGCAGACAAGGGTTGTGAGCAAGAAAATGTGTTGATTGGGGAATTAATATTCTTATAAGTGAGGTGTCCAAGGATGTGGACTTGTGGTTGGTGTTTTCCACTTTTGAAGCATGATCAAGCATCATATGCTCGGGGATGCTATCCCCGAGGCAACCTGGTCACACTTACCTAAATGTTTTTCCCGGGTACAAAGACCGGGTATCAGACGGACAAGATGAAAATGATATGTTCGGCGTCCTTCGGCCCTACTGCCTTGAAGTACCAAGCATAAGTATTAACGGAGCGTTTTTTTTCACGAAATGGGGCCGCTTCTGAGAATAAGCTGGGCAACAGCGTTTGGCCGCTTGCCTGATAGTGATACAGGTCACCTTCGAGGTGGAATTCTAGGATGCCGTGACACGTTCTTGTGCAACCTTTGATGAGCCTACGAACTCGCTTCTTTCCCGTGTTTTCTGAGGCTCAAAAGGCACTGTCATCATCAGACAGCAGCTTGCATCAGGATGAAATTCACATTTCATGTGTACTGTACCGTAATGGAAGTGTGGAGGGCTGTTTCAATGCGGAGAAATGGGGTAAGCAATTGGATGTCGGAAGTTACCGGTTCAACTTAAGCACAGAGACACTGCAATATGATACTATCCAGAGGGAAAGCAAACAGCGAGAGCTTTGTCGGATACCATATGTGTGTAACTTAACGAAAGATATAGGAAAATACATCACCACCATGATGTTCTCCAACTCGAAGAAAACACTCCCCTCGTTGCCCCTCACGATGTTGTACCAATGGAAGCAACCCCGCGTCTAAACAAGCTCGTGTGGGGCTCCTCCGCACCATGTCAGTGGAGCGCTTGCACTCGCTCCATGCTTCACCGTGCGCCGTCTTGACAAGGGTGCATGCTCTCAGGTACCGCCTTGTGTGAGGGCAGCAGAGTTCGTTGACAGACGGCGTTTGAAAGATGATTGACACTTCCGCTAGAAGTTATTGTAAGATCACCTTCATAGTTCGACTTTCAAATCTCAAGTGAGTGATATCCTTTGTTCGTCAATGAAGCTTACCGTTCCCAGGACTTTGTCAGAGAAAGTAGCTACGGGTTAGGGTTGTGCCGTCAAAGCGGCAACCTCGGGACAACTTCGGAGCCACAATGACTTTGGAAGTGGGTTTCCAGCTGGAGCCACCTGTCCGCTCATTGAGGCGCTGCATTATGGGAATGCAGCCCCTGGCCCTGCTGGTTCCAGGCGCAACACCCTCGTAACAACCGCAACATCGCCGCCATCAAGGTCATCGGCATAACTTCTTCGACATCTCACCGTCAGCCGCCTAGGTCATCAATATACGCGTTACAACAGCATCTCGACTTTCCTCGCTCTCTGTCAATGCCAATTTTGGGGCTTTTAGCGGTGGATTTTGGCCAACGTTAACCCCCTTTCCTCACACCCGGCGCATTATCGGATTATCCTAATCCCCGTCCCTCGGGGACATCCACCATGGGCGTCATCCGCAAGAAGATCGCTGCACGAGGCGGCGAAGGAGGTGTTAAGTACGTATGCGACGTCTGCTCAGCAGATATAACATCTACGGTAGGTTTGTGTTTTCATATAGTCAACAAGCCTCAGCCTTTGTCCCGGCGCTTGGACGTCATATCTCCCTTCCGATGCGGCCGCTACCGCTGCCCCAGACCTCGCGTCGCGCGAATCACGAGACGTTGTGGGGTCGGGGAACCTCTTTGGACCTCAGCCCTCTGGCTCCCAACAACAACAAGCCAGCTAACCTTTCCACTTTGCACAGGTTCGAATCAGGTGTGCCCACAGCGCCTGCAATGAATATGATCTTTGTGTCCAATGCTTTGCGCAAGGAGCGTCCAGCAATGCGCATCAGCCACAAACACATCCATACCGAGTAATCGAACAGAACTCGTTTCCCATATTCGACCGAGAATGGGGCGCAGACGAGGAGCTGCTCCTTCTGGAGGGCGCGCAGATCTACGGTTTGGGTTCGTGGGCCGACATCGCGGACCACATTGGCGGCTACCGAAATAAGGACGAGGTACGCGACCACTACCTCCAGGTCTACGTCGACTCTCCCAATTTTCCCCTGCCGAAACGATGCAGTCCCCATGACATGGAACTGGCAAATGAAATCTCTAGAGAAGAATTTCAGGCGCGCAAGAAGCGACGCATTGAGGAGAGGAGGGAAGCCGCCAAGAACGCCCCGACCCTGCAAGCGAAGACGAAGCCGACAGCCAGTGTTCCGTCGTGTCACGAGATTCAAGGATACATGCCTGGACGTTTGGAGTTCGAGACCGAGTTCTGCAACGAAGCGGAAGAGGCTGTCCAGCTCATGCAGTTTGACCCAGGAGATGGAATTAACCCACGGACAGGCGAGCTAGAACCCGAGATGGAGCTCAAACTCACCGTCATGGAGATCTACAACTGCCGGTTGACGCAACGTGTCGAGAGGAAGAAGGTTATCTTCGAGCATAACTTGCTCGATTACAGGGAAAACACAAAGTCGGAAAAGAAGAGGTCGAAGGAGGAACGCGATCTTCTGAACAAAGCGAAGCCCTTTGCGCGCATGATGAACCGCGTCGACTTTGAACAGTTCTGTCAAGGATTGATTGACGAGCTCAACTTGCGACAGGCAATCACACAACTACAGGAATGGCGAAGCCTCCGGATCGGTGACCTACGAAGCGGCGAGAAGTACGAGCAGGAGAAGCAGGCACGCATTCAGAAATCAATACCGCTGGGTTCCATGGATCGCGAACGACTGGCGAGTGCTCAGCGCAGCAAACAACCGCCACCACCAGATCCGCCAAGTGGCGCAGCTCTTCTGGTACAACCAGAGTTGCCAGCGCGCATGCAGTCGCCTCATGTCATCGCCGAGGCTGAGAAACTCAGCAGCATGAAGGTGGAGCCTGGGCAGGTCAACGGTGGAAGTGTAATTGTTGCCAATGGCAATACGACTCCGTCGAAACAAAAGTTCCTACCACAACCCATTCCCGGGATACAACCTCTTCCACTCTCTCAGGATCATGCTCCCGATCTTCACCTCCTCACGCCGGAAGAGGTCAAGCTGTGTGAGGTGCTCAGGATTCAACCTAAGCCTTACCTGATGATCAAGGAGCAGATCCTTAAGGAGGCTGTCAAGGGCAACGGGAGTTTGAAGAGGAAGCAGGCGAAGGACATTTGCAGAGTCGATCAGCAGAAGGGAGGGAGGATCTTTGATTTCATGGTGAATGCAGGTTGGGTGGTTAAGGCTTAGAGGACCTGATCAGTCTCGGGCACTAGCAAAGGTTGGGCGGGCGCTTTTGATTTTTTACGTGATGAGCGTTGGAGCTTGGCGAACTGGTTTTGCTTTTATGAAGATAATGGCGTTTGGGGACGGGAATGATGAGTTGCCAAAAGGGATACCCTCATAAACACATTAGGGAAGAGGACTTTCCGATGGACTGCGTTTCCTCAGAAGGCGTTTCCAGTGAGCTTCTACTCCTGGATTCTGGAAACACGTAGCCGGCATACATCCATATCATATTTACATCTGTACATAGTACTCTTTTTGGTTCTACTCTATGACCATTTTACTTTCTTGCTGGAGCGGCACTACCATCAAGAGATTACTGATCACGTTTGCCTCTCTCTACACGCGTGTTTTGGATCTGTCAAATATCAAGCGGCGCATTGCACCTCGCCGCACTATATAACACCATCTGTTCCTGCGATCCCCATGGGGAAGATCCTATATCTTTGCCATACATCTGAGCGCCCCATCAATACATCTCCCGRCCACATGTGCCACGTATCAGGATCAGGTAGGTAGCGATGTCCAAAATCCTTGGTTACCTGATTACTATCTTTCCGAAATCCTTATCGACCAAAACACCACCACAGACTGTTTTGCTCAAAGCAATTCGTTCTGAGGCCTCCTTTCCAATCCAATGTCTGAGGTCCGGTGCGTGCCTAGGATTTTTCAGTTACACAGCTTTTGCGGATGTACATTTGCTAGTAACAACGGGCGCCGCCGCTCATCAAGTGAGAATCTTCCATCCAAAAAGCCAAATCGCCATCCCAAACGCGCAATCGCATCGGGTCACAAGAAGGGAGTAGGTGAGCGCCTATCATTGATTCATTGTAAATAGGCAAAAGGAGTTCTGGCGCCTCCCCTGTCTGCCCATGGTTCAATCTGCCGCCCTACGAAAGACAGCGGGTGACATCACATGCACTTTTGTTGGGTAGTATGCGGTTAGCTTATTGATGCTGAGGTGTTGGTAGTTTAAAGATACCTATGTCAATGACAAGCGCAGGCAAAACCTCCAAAAGGGAGATCAACGTCGATGGTTTAAACATCAGAATTGAAGAAAGACATCCAGATCGTCACGATCAATATAGAAAAAGGATCTTTC
Source organism: Neurospora sp. CHS-2018a (assembly GCA_009802275.1). Lineage (NCBI taxonomy): Eukaryota > Fungi > Ascomycota > Sordariomycetes > Sordariales > Sordariaceae > Neurospora > Neurospora sp. CHS-2018a. Next base: position 24,866 of record RAKG01000092.1, read on the forward strand.
AGTTGGCGACACAGAAAGACATGTGTGTTATTGTTAACAGGCCTCTGTTCAGGTCGCTCCCTACTATCGTTCGTCCCTGATACCGTTCGCTGTTCCAGAAAATGTTCCGGGCCTTTCTTGAAACGTTTCTGGGTCCGGGGTAGATTAGTATGCCCTATGAGAAACGTTTCTTTTTCGACATGAGATGGAAGATGGTGAAAAGGCCGACATGAGAGTAGCGTATATACCTACGTGTGCAAGCGGTTGGGCAATTGATTTGTTTCAAAAGGCGCGACAATGTGTCGCAATGTGCAGGTCTGGCGCGAAAGACATGTGCCCAAGAGCCTATGAGGTCATTCGGACTGATCTTGACATCCAGGCTTAGGTGCTTCTCTGTATGTCACACCCACACACATCTGCAAAGAATGGATGGCACTCAGCCTTCCAGAAATCGTAATCAAATATTCTGGGACACGATCACGAAGGAAGTGGCGCTGACACTGCCTACACGGGTATAAGCAGCCAGACAATGACAATCATATCTGGCAGGTGGGAGTGGCCTCGACGTCGGGAAGAATACCTCGGTACCTGACCGAGCTGACTGACCTCTCTGTCCTCTTGAGGATGTTGTTGCGAAGTGGGAAGTGGAAGAGTATCGGGCCCAGACCACCTTCCGAACGCACTGCCCTGGATTTCGGCGGATGTAAGGGTACCGGCATGCTGAAAGTCGACTGCAGGGACCAATCCGGTGTGATGCTGGGTTCGCTTAGTTCGTGGAGGCCCCACTGCATCCCACCGGCCGGCGGCGCAAGTTTTCAGCTTCCAGGTTCCTTCAGTTTGGGCCACTCTGTGTCTGGCGCGCAGCGCAAGTTTCGTCTCCTCACATCATCCTGGATCTGGATGTCTCTGTCTCTCCTGGTTTTCTCTTCTTTCCGTTCCTACCTACCTACGAATTTCCTCTCTTCCTTTTTGAAATTCTAATCAATCCTTGACTTCTTTTGGTGTTGGTTTTTGCGCCCTGAAGCGACATGCACTGACCCGAGCATCTCGAAGCTTATCTTCAATTAAATCCCCTCCTACGGGTGCTCAGGCCCCCCGCCACCCTAAAAATATACCCCACGATCCTGTCTCCAGCCAAAAGGCTTGGCAACCGAAAAGTCCAGCCTCCAGCCTTTCCATTCATCAAGATTCAGGGCACTGGAGTCCTTGGACATTCTTCAGGGTATCTGGCCTGACTTCTGACTTCCGACTTCCGACTCGACCTTGCACAACACACAAAATAAACTACGTATACACAACGTCGGCCGGGCACGCGACCCGGGACACTCGGGGTCTTTTGTTATACCTATACGAGGCTCATCTCGCTCGCAAACAGCAACCGTTTCAACTTGCTCGTTAACGACGTCGACTCCACCGGCCCTCTTTAAGCTCCGTCAATCACTGCGTCTCCGTCAGACGATCCGGATCGACTTATTCCCCGTCTCTAAGCCCGAGCTTACAATTACACAACGCTAGCAAGTCTGGTTGTTGAACCCCTTTTTGGTCTGACAGTCGGCGGCTACAAAGACAGTGTTGTTTTGTTTTGTTACAAACCACGTACTTTCACCACGTCTTGGTCTTACAGAAATAAACGCCGAACCTCACTAGCATTGGGTCTAGTCCATTCACGCCTGCGGAGCCGCGCTTCAGATCTGCCCGTCCTTTTTCAAACGGTTTTGGACCTGTTGAGTTGGCGGTAACGCTACGTTTCGGGTCGACGACATCCCTGGCCGCCCTTCCCTGGATCCCTCTCTGAGTGGTTTCGGAATTCAGTGTTCTTCTCACTGGTTCATGCGGTCTTCTTTACAACGGCAAAGAGTGCCCCATCCATACATCTCTCAACTTCTCGCCTGAACAGCAACCAAGGAACAGCATTTCTTACTCCTCCACACCGACGATTCTAGGTCGTCGTGTGCTTTCCTCCGCGCAGCCATGGACCAAGCTGCGCAAATACTCGAAGTGGCGCACCATGTATACGCTCGTGCAGATGATGCGGCAGATAATGCCACTCGACCGCCCTCTTACAAAATCATCGGTATCCTTCTCGCCGTCGGCTCCGGCTTTTTCATCGGTACCTCCTTCGTTGTCAAGAAGATGGGCCTGCTAAAAGCCAACGAAAAGTACAAGGAGGTGGCCGGCGAGGGTTACGGATACCTCAAGAACGCTTGGTGGTGGGCGGGCATGACGCTCATGCTGATAGGGGAGGTTTTGAACTTTGCCGCCTACATGTTCGTGGACGCCATCTTGGTCACCCCTCTCGGCGCCCTCTCCGTCGTCGTCGCTACTGTCGGATCCGCCATAGTCCTCAAGGAACGGCTGAGTATGATCGGCAAGGTTTCTTGTTTTCTGTGCATTGTCGGCGCCGTCGTTATTGTCCTCAACGCACCGCAAGAGTCCGCTGTCGCCAACATTCAGCAGTTCCAGAAATTCGTCATCACGCCAAGCTTTCTGTCATATGCCGGTGTCATTGTTCTGGGCTCAGCAATCGCAGCCTGGTATGCTGGCCCTAGATGGGGAAATAAGAACATGTTGGTATACATCTCCATTTGCAGCTGGATTGGCGGTCTCAGTGTTGTCTCTACTCAAGGCTTGGGCTCGGCCATCGTGGCCCAGGCCGGAGGCGAGCCTCAGTTCAATGGATGGTTTATCTATATCGTCATTGTCTTCTTTATCGCCAGCCTTTTGACTGAGCTGATTTACTTGAACGTAAGTCTCCCTGCCGGTCGCCTCAGCTTGCCGACTCATATACTTACGCTCCTTACAGAAAGCGCTGAACTTATTCAACGCCGCCATGGTTACTCCAACCTATTACGTGTACTTCACTAGCACGACCATCATTACTTCGGCCGTTCTGTTCAAAGGCTTCAAGGGCACAGCTGTCTCGATCATCACCGTGGTCTTCGGTTTCTTGACAATCTGTTCCGGCGTCGTTTTGCTCCAGCTATCCAAATCCGCCAAAGATGTGCCCGACGCCGCTGTCCTTTCTGGAGATCTGGACCAGATTCGCACAGTCGCTGAGCAGGAACAGTCCGAAAGCGAGCCAAAGGCTGACGCCCTCAGAGGTGCCGCTGCAATTATCAGACGTTTATCGTCGGCCAAGCAGCAGAAGATGGAGATGGAGGAACTGAAGCGATTACACCAAGAAAAGATGATGGAGACCCTTGAGACAGTTGGCGAGGAGGGCCCCGTGTACGAATGGGATGGACTAAGGCGGAGAAGGACGACATTGGGCAGCAACTCGGCAAGTCAACGATCAAGAGCTACGACCTCGGCAACCTTTCAACTCCCGCCTCCAACACCACACCCGCCCCTTGGATGGTCGCATTTCCCGACAGAAGAAGAGCTTGCTGCAGCCGATAGACCCGCTTCACCTGCCCTCTCCAGTATCGTCGGCACCATCCGTAACCGGGCGCGCAGCGTCCTGCTCCCCGGCCACCCGAACTTTCGCCCCAACTCGGCATCCAACAAGGTGCAAAGCCCCATGCATCCTGTTCAGCTGACCGAGATCGCAGTACCGGCGCAAAACTTCGACGAGGAGACAGGGTATTACCCCCAAGGATCCGCTGCCGGGCCCTCCTCAAAGGGATATTTGTACGACAGACCAGGAAGTAGAGGTAGTATCTCCAGTTCCGGGCGTCGAGTACAATTTTCCACCGAAGCCAACCACCCATCTAGCAGCACGCTCGCCCCTCCTCTAGCTCCTCCTCCCCCACGAACACCAATGGGCGCCACCAGGCAGTTTTCCTTCCAGAGCGTCTTCAAGCGCGGCGATCGACGCAGCCAGCACGCCCACACGCAGAGCGACGGCGCCAACTCCCAACAATCCTCTCACTCCTCCGACAAGCAGGACAGAGATAGACTGACCACCCACCGCGGCTTCTCCACGCCGCACATAATACGGGGCGCATCCGAGGAGGAGACGCTGGGGCTCGTCAGGGGCGACTCGCGCGACTCTCGGACCACGCCGCGCACATCGAAGCATTATGACGACGACGATGACGACGACGGGTCCGAAGAGTTCGAGGATGTCGGGAGGTACATGGACGAGAAGCAATCGCGGTATGGCCCGAGCATCACGCATAGTCCGCCGCGTGCTCCAGGAGCAACCGGGCAGCAATATCCCAGCGGGGAAGAGGAGGATGTGGAAAAGGAATATACTGAGCATGTGGAGAGTGGTGGGCAAGCACAAGCACAGGGACAGGGACAGCAACAGAGGTCGGCAAGAGACGACGCGAATTCGTACCGGGAACGTTTGAGAAGGCTTAGGGAACATGAACGTCGTAACAACAACGGGAGTGGGTCGGGTCCGTCGCCGCCTTCGAAATCGAATTCGAGTCGTGGAGACGGTGGGGGTTTCATCTGATCTGATCGGATCTGATCTGATCTCGGAACGTGTTGACTTATACCGAAGACGGGACGAACGGAAGTGAACTGCGGGTCGGACTTGGGATGGCACAAGATGAGCCGAGACGGACAGAGTATTTCACAAGCAACAACGACAGCGGGAAAGAAACAAAATGCGTTTTTGGTTTGGTTGATACCGATACCCCCTGACACTTGAGACGAAACGAAACGAAACGAGTTAACGACCGGATTTTGCTACCATCCCCTTCTTGGTTCTTGCATACATATTCTTATCATTTCTTGATTATGATCACATATTCACGATCCATGCATGCCATGCACTTTTGCGCCTTGTACCTGTACTTTACCTGTACGAGAGTTTTGTTCGTGTCATGTTTCTGGTTTGAAGAGGAGAGAAGAGGCTTATATAGATGGGATAGGTGGGACATTGTTACGATGGGTGGATGGAGGGTGGGGGAGACTGGGGGGCTGGGAAAACAACTCTTTATGATGTATGTGTTTATGACAAGACATTTTTCGGTTAGGAATGAGGAAAAGGCGGCGGCTTTTTCTTTTCACATACAGGAGTAGTATATACGGAGGATTGTTAGCTTTTCAGGTTATCATGAGAAAGAATAGCAAAAATCAGCCGCGCATGAGAGCGATAAAAAAGAAAAGTAACGAGTTTTGCTTCCGTGTGTATGAAAAGCGATCAGAGATGTCGTTTGATATCCATATGTAGGCCGTTGGTGATAAGAACCTTGATGGCTGATTTGACCATATTGACCACGCTCGTCACAATACACGTACAAAGGTCAAGGAACTTTTGAAGAAACAACGACATGCAACTTCAAGCGCAAGATATCAACAAGCGTTAGTCGCTGTTAGCGCTTTAACAAAATGCCGTTTGGTGACACTGTCATTTCTTATCGTGATGTTCTGGCAGTGCTGCCGAGGGAACAAGCTGACTTCTAGAATGTTCCCATTTGGGTGGTTGACAAATGCAGGTAGTTTGAGCAATGTAGCGTCCCCTCACTGTTGTTACTGTTCCTTGGTAGAACAGCAGCTCATACAAACAGAGATGTTGATAAGATACTAAGGCTGAACCCTGCCCGTATGTGGATCGTTAACAGGACCCCAGATTCCCCAATAATAGCCAGTACCCCACCAGGTCACGGCAGCTTCACGAACTCCGAATCTCTTCATCAGACTCTCTTTCTACCCGGAACCTCGAGGATTCCAACTGTCAACTGAACGACAGCTCATCGCGCTTTCATATCCGTCCACGGCCGCCTTGGATCAGCAGGTTACTTCGCAAATACTCCCCCGCAAGGTATGCGCCCGCCATTGCTCGTTCCCACCTTCAAGTGTCACTGTCCTCCTCCTTGAGGACACTCCTCTCTACCTCCTCCGACCTCCGACCTCGTGCTCTTCTCGTCGCCTAGACCGCCGAGGCTACTTGCCGACTCCCGCTCGAGATTCTATCGCATTTCTTCAGCTAAGCGACAGCTGTCCAAAATCAACTCCGAGCTATCTGTCCTCCCTCCGTTTCTTCTCCTCTAGACCAGCGCGTCCTCTCGCGGAAACAAACCACCTCCTCTCTTCTGGACTACCGGCGCGTACGAACCATATCAAGCAACGACAACAGCAACAAGATGTCAGGACAGCCCTCACTAGCCCTCAAAGAGGAGGGTAACCGCCACTTCCAAAAGGGCGATTACGTCGCTGCCGAGGCGTTGTACACCAAAGCGTAAGTCCTTCCTCCCCTTCACCCCCTCCCCTCGTTCGACTCTCGACCCATCCATAAACTAACCACCTACCGGACTTCCAGAATCCTCTCCGACCCCACAAACCCCCTCCTCTACACCAACCGCGCCATGGCGCGCCTCAAAATGTCTCGCTGGGACAGCGTCATCGAAGACTGCGAGGAATGTCTCCGCCTCTCTTCCTCTGCCACGGGTCCGGGTCAAAAACCAACAAAAAATTTCAAAGCCCTCTACTACCTCTCCCAAGCGCACCTGCCCTTAAAAAACTACGATCAAGCTGTTACCTACGCCCTAGCAGCGCACAAGATCTGTGCCGAGACGCATGATAAGAGCTTGGCGGCCGTGACGAGCCAGGTATTGAAATGTAAGAAGGAGAGGTGGGAGCATAGGGAGAAGTTGAGGAGGAGGGAGGAACAAGAATTGGAGGGGGAGGTGGTGGAGTTGTTAAGAAAAGAAATGGAGGAGTTGTTGAAGACTAGTGATGATGAGGAGGAGAGGAAAGAGACGGAAAAGATGTACGAGGACAAAATCGAGAGGATAAGAGCTGTCTTTGAAAAGGCGAGGGAGAAGGAAAACCAAAGAAGACCGAATCCGCCGGATTGGGCGATTGATGATATCAGTTTTCAGGTTATGGTTGATCCTGTTATGGTGAGTTTTTCCCTCTTCCTCCTCCTCTTATACAAGTATCATGGGATGGTGACTGACTTTTGATACAAAAACACAGACAAAAACAGGCAAATCCTACGAACGCGCCTCCATCGAGGAACACCTCCGGAGAAGCGAGACGGATCCGCTGACGAGAACACCCCTGACCATCAAGGATCTGCTGCCCAACATCGACCTCAAGCACGCTTGCGAGGAGTTCTTGAATGAAAACGGGTGGGCGGTCGACTGGTAGGAGTAGCGACGGTCTCGGTGGTAGTTTACGGTCTTGCGATCCTACTCACCTGGCCTTGAATATTTAAAGGTCATTCATCGTTTGGGGACTCTTGGGTGTAGCAGCATTCTGTTCAATCTTGTTACAGTATCTAGTGCATAGCAGAGCGGTGTTCCTGGGAGTGTTTGTTTCTTTGTTGGGCTTATGAGCTTATAAGCGGGCGATGCGTTCATTGCCTTTTAATCGTCAGCTCAATCACAGGTGCTTCGTGGTTGTTCTTCTTTCTACCATCTACTGGAATTAGCAAGCAAGAAGAACATCGTTAGTCAACAATTCAAGCAAAGTGTGCCAGTGACGAGATGTATGATCGAGGACATATCAACTCCATTCGCACTTCCTCATCATCCCTAGATTTCATACAGCTACAGAATCATGCTCAGCCATATACATATCCTGACATCCACCCCCAACCAGGCTGGACTCAACAGCACCACAAGATATCCAGCTTGCCCAATATCCACGTCAATGTACAATAATATCATACACCCAATTGAACAGAAGAAAATATTGTGTTTTGCTCGGCCTGGCCGCAGGCCCACAGGCTTGGCCACCACCCCCTATCCCCACCCCATCAGATCAACAACTCATCGGTCGGTTCCCAGCCTCGAATATGAAAATTAATCAATGCAAAAAGCACCGATCCAAGTCTCCCAGCAAGATTTTGAAGAAGAAGATATGAACAAATGTCAAAAGCCCGAAAGCACCCGAGGCGAACGGGAAGAATGAACAAGAAAAAACTGTGACCAGATATCAATAGTATCAGAAGCGATCATACAGATGGCGGCTTGATTCCTTGTGAGATCTGGTCGTAGAAGAAATAAAGTGAATGGAATGGTAAAAACCATCGCATGCCATTGGCGCGAGTGTTGAAGTATTTCCTCCCCATCTGATATCATCCGTCTCATCTCATGAACGCCATTGCCTGGTTATTTTGTTTTGCCTGTGAAAAGAGACCTTATGCTCCGAAGTCCGAATGAAAGGGTATATCTGAGACACGCATGTTCGTTGTGGCATGTTTTTGTACAATATGTTAAAGGGTATATCAATCATTTGTACGTTATTAGTATGCCTGCCCTGGTGCTGTCTCGTTGCTCACTGGTGGCGGCGGAACAGGCGATGCGGTTCGTGACTCTGGGCGATACTCTTGGGCAATTGGGCTGGGTCCCGGAGGCGTCATCCGTCGACTCGCGGTGACCGGGCTTTGGGAGCCGTGTGTGATGGGCCGATCGACGGGTGAGCCGGGGTTTCCGCTCTGCACCGGGCTCACGGGGTTGTTGCCGCCCGGTGAGGCAGGATGTCCACCGTTAGGGCTCATGGGCCCATTACGAGGCATCATTGGTCCGGCGGGGGACTGAGGCCTAGAGTATGAGCCTCCGGGAGGTGGTGGGCCGCGAGGGTGCATGAACTTGGTGTTGATGGGTCCGGGCCCGGGATGTCCGCCGTGCGGGCCACCATGAGGAGGTCCGCGGGGAGGTCCGCCGGGGCCACGGGGTCCTCCGTTAGGGCCATAATTGGGGCTCATAGGCCCATGACCAGGTCCTCCAGGCCCATAGTTAGGCCTGACTGGAGGTCCGCGGGGACCAGGACCGCCCTGAGGAGGTCGTGGCTTCACGGGACGCGCGGACAAGCAAGTCCGAGGAACAACACCCTGCCGAGACCGGTCGAGACGAATGCAAAGTGCCCAGCCATCGTCGTACTCGTGCAGAAGACGAACCAGTTGGCCAGCTTGAAGACCCAGTTCGTCCTCCAAGGTCGGCTTGAAGTCGAGCTGGACACGATGGACAGTTGACTGCGCGGGTCCTCCAGCAGCAGCAATAGCGGCAGCGCTAGCCGAAGGACCAGGTGATAGGCCAGGAGCGACAGTGTTCATGCTATACTCTGTTCCAGCAGGGCTGGGCGGGTGGGCGTTCAAGGGCAGAGGTGGAGGTTTGGTCAGATCAAGAGGTTTGGGTCCATCTTTCCGGATAGAAGTTTTGCGTTCCAGGGCACCAGCGGCGGCACCGGCAGCAGCACCCGCGGCAGCTCCAGCCGCAGCGGCATCGGCCTCAGGTGCACCAGGGGAGACAGGCGAGTCGCCAGCCGGGCTGACTGGTGAAGACTCTTCAGGAATTTGCTGGTTATCACCGAATGGGTTGGAGCTCGCACTGGTACCGGGTCGTTCGCCAGCGGTTTGGGTCGAACTGACAGTCGGACGCTCCCAAGCGCTAGCTCCTGCGGGACGGTTGAGGGGAGACGCTGGTGCGTTCGAGCTGGGGTTCAACATGTTGGCGCGGCTAGCTCTCCTTTCAGGAACGCCGTTGGGCATGAACTGAGTGACGGGTCGCAAGCTCAACCGCGGAGCGGCGGTCGGAGCGGCGGTGGGAGTCTTGATTTCGTTCTTGTCGGAAAAGGGACCGTTGGTCTTCTCGTCATCTGCCAGGCGTTGCTTCTCTGCTTCCATCTGGCGCTTTCGCTTGTTGAAGAGGAACCATACCAACAGGAAGACAGCCAGCAAACCAGCCAACACACCAATGGCAATACCGGCTTTGGCAGCGCTGCTGGTCCCTTCTTGAGTGCTGCTTGCTGCGGTGGCCGTTGGAGCAGCAGTTGCGGATTGCAAGGTCTTGGATGTCGGCGATGCAAGTGCCAAAGTAGACTCAAGCTCGTGGGTTGCCGTTGCGCTGATGTCATCCGTCAGGACGTCTGAGGGGAGCAATTCTGCAGGCGATGATGACACTGCTGCTGCTGACGCCTTGGTGGTGAACGTGGTGGATGCCGGGGCGGTGCTGTGGTGAGTAATGGTGTGCGCAGTCGTGGTCGCATGGGCAGCACTAGCAGTAAGAGGAGGCCCCTTGGTCGCAATGGTTTCCTGGGCAGTAGCTGTCGCCCAGAAGTCCTCGTCGGTCACTGTTTGCGCGATTCTAGTAGTGACAGCCTTCGTTTCTTGTTCGGGTGAGAATGCCTTGTTCCAAAATGACTTGACGTCGTCCCAGCCCTTGCGCTCCAGATGATGATGCGCATGGCGCATATGAATCCTATGGTCAGACATGTTGGTCGAGTATCGTATATAGAAAGTAGTCGTGATGATTCGGGTGATGGTGTTGGTCCTAGTACTTTGGATGAAATAATCCAATCGCTTTCGTCTCTTTCGTCGTCGTTTAAGTAAAGTAAGTGTGATGTGATGGTGTCTTCTCTTTCGTGAGGTTTGCGTGAAAATGAATGTCTGGTCGGGCGGAAGTCAATCGCTCGTTGTCGCAATGCGAACTTTGATCAGTTGCAAAGAAGGAATGGCAAGATATCTAGGGCGCGATATCTAGGCTGTGTGGGGGAGTAAAAGGAAGGGAAGGGCGAGTCAACATGTCACGAGCTCATGATCATGGATCTCAAAGACTCAACACCACGGGGCGAAAAGAGAGAGGCGCGTTCTTCCAACGGGGAATGTGTGGAAGATGCAGGAGGGAAGAGAAAAGAGAAGAGGTTGAGAGGTTGAGAGGTTGAGAGGCTGAGAGGAGTCGAGAAAATGCCAGCGCAAAGCTGGGGTTGCAGAGACAGCCAGAGACAGACCGTTCCTGCCCAGTCCTCCTAGCCCACTCCGGCCACCATGCGGCATGGGGGTCAAGACTCCAAGCTGGGGAAGCTAACCTCACAATGCACCTGCCTGACCTGCGTATTCGGGCGCTGGAGCGGCACAGGTGGAGATGCAGATGCAACCCTCCACTGAGACGGGAATTGAAGGGACACTTTCACTTTCATCGTCGTACGTCGTTTTATCATGGCTTCATTGTGAGATTGTGTTTTGACGATGTTGAAGCTGTACTTGAGCTGTGTTGTCATTGCTGATCAGTAAACAACTCATGAACTTTGCTCAAGTCGTTTCATCGGTTCGGATCGCGATGAGAAAACTTAACGCCAGTTTCATGAGTGAGCGTCTTGCACTCTGCGATCAACAATCCGTCGGGTCCCTTTCAACCACTCGTTCTCTCACGCGCTACCATGTTTCTCACGCACAAACACTGGGGACCACGGGCCATGGAGCTACGAACACCTACCACCTCCGGACCCTGCAATCTGTTCAGGTCCCAACCGTCTCTGATTGGTGGGCCTGCTGATCACTCGTCAAGCGAAATTGCTTGCCAGGGATCGTGAGGCTGCTGGATTCGTGACTCGCAGGCCCCATCAACCTATTTTTGTGGGGCGGCGTTGACATCCCCCCTGACATCCCCAAAGTTTGTCCATCAGCCTTTTTCACTAGTCTCGGGACCACAGCCCTCACGACCCCTTTCCTCCGCAACAGCAGGGCAAAGCGAAGAGACGGCGTCTTTTCCTCTCTGTTTCTCTGGCTTCGTTTGATCCCGCTCGTGCCGTGCATGGACAACCGATAGGTAGGTCGTGTAGTTGGGCGCTATCGGGTGATGACAGCAAGCCACCATTTGCACCGTTGCGCAACCAGACGGAACGACTTTCTGGAATCCACCGGTTCTCTTCCTTTGGCTGAAGCATCACGGGTATCGGCAGTGGATCGAGCCACTGCTTTATCAACTCCAGACCTTACAGGAACAATGTCAACATCTTTTGAACAACTTCCCGGCAGTCATGGGAAAACTCCGAGCAAACTTCCAAGGTTCTTTCCTCTCTCTCCCTTGCGCTGTACATCACGTCTATCGCACCATCTTTGTGGCGCAGGGGAGATTGGAGGTCCGAACAATGACCCCCCAGCTCTCAACTGCAGGAAGGAAGAAGCTCGATAAGATCGCAATTTGAGCTCGGTTCACGGGATCGCACCCCATGGTGTAATGTCCGCCAGCAAGGACGATCCAGGACCAAACCCAAGGTTGTCGTAGATAGGTCAAAGCTGAGCGGCCAAGACGAGATATGATATCAGTAGCCAAAACATGGACCCGACGGGACCACCAAAACCATCAAGGTACTCGACGGAGGAACAACAACATGCAAACGCAAACTTGAAGTCGAGAGCTTTACCCAGCTCATCAATCCCAGCAGCAACTATCAACTACGCAATCCAAAATTATATGCAAACAATCCCGTCCTCGCCCTCGGTATCCCAAATCGTCCAAACTCCAAAGTGCCTGGTGCCTCTGCCGCCCCTCGCTGTGAGATGGGAAATTCGGAATCGGAAGGACCATCCCACTTCCGCTCTACGCGCTCCCAACACCCTCAAGGCTCCCCTCAAGGCCAGAAAGGGCTTGTAGGACCCTGACGACCCCAATCCCCCATCGTCCATCCCCCTGTAATTTCTGAAACGCTAGCATTAACAAGGATACCGCTGCCTCGGCTTTACACGCTTGTTATCCTTGTTATTCCCCTGGTTATCGAGCCCCGGGGCCTTGGTTGTTGACATCGACAGGTGAACAACCTCGATAAATTTCGTGGGTGAGGTGATCACCGTCACAGCCCCAGTGGTTCCAGTGGCTCCAATTCCCTTGTCCGGCGAGTTGGCCGGCTTCCCACTTCGGTTTGTGGGGAAGCTGATGGGAATTCGAGGGTGCGAGGGAAATGGGAAATGGGAAGGGGGCAGTGAGACGAGCGGTAAACTCGGTTGCTTCGCATGATATGTCAACAAGATTTCCGGAGTTTCACGTTGGAGAATCATCATCATCACCGGAGCAGACAGTGAGTGCTGGTTCCTTACTACTTGTCAGGTCTTCGAAATCGACCGTGACTACCTAGTGTACCCGTTAGGGCCAGAATCGTCTTCCTACCACCCCCAGGCTGTAAACAAAGCCGGAAAAAGGGGGAGGAGTGTAACTGATCCTCGAAAAGCAAAAAGCTGGGAAATACATCATAGTCTAAAGAAAACCAAAGCTGACGAACAATTCCACGGACACGGCTGGCAATAATCAATCAGTTGGTACAACGTAGTAAGCTGACAGAAGCTCAGAAGTCACCCTCAAAACCCCAGCATGAAGATGCATATATCGCTTCCTCCCGTCTTTCCCATTTCAGCTTTGTGCGCATACGCTCACGGAATCCGCTGGGAGCTTTTCCCACAACCTAGTATCCAGACAGACGGACAACCCGATCGAAATCGAACAGACGGGAAGAAGCGGGTGGTTAGTAGTATAGCTGAGTAGGAGCGCATTGAACATGAATGATGACGGGCATCATGAAGTAATGGTCACCCTTGTATATAGTAGCATTGATCCATTGTCAGTCACATCATGGATATAGCACACATAGCACAGCGCTAATTTCTCGCAAGGGATCGACGGCGCGGTTTTATCTGTTGGTGTGTCTATTTAATCTACGGACTATGTGCAGCTCTCACTAAGTGGGTATAGAGCGATCCAGCAAATCCAGCCTTTGAAGCAAGCCCAGTCGCTGAGCTGGAGATATAGAAGTACCTAAGCATACAGCAATGTCAATTGATGAAAACACCATGACCGTTGCCTCTTGGTCTTTTTGTCTAAATCGCACCATATCCCTGCTACAGGTATGTGCCGTGTTTGTGTGTCTCTGTCCCGTCCGGTGTCCGATATATCGACAACCGAACCCAGGATTGCCAGCCCTGATTGCTGTATGCACAGCATATCATTCCCTGTCATCCTTGCCATCGGAGACACCATGCTGTATCATCATCATAGAGATGCTGAATGGCCTGAAGAGACTCAGGTATAGTATGTACTCGCTCAAAAACTCGAACATCTTCAGAACTGGGATCCAAGTCTGAATCTTCCCCCTTGAGTGAAGTATCCAGACGTTTCTTCAGGTTTGCCAGTCCTGATTGTTGTATGCAGAGAATAGTATTCCCTGCTCATGTGCCAATAGCATAGGTAACCATGCTGCTTCTCATTGCAGGCCAGGCCGGATGCAGGCAAAGGTTCGCTCAAAGAGCCATCCTTTTTCAAAACCAAAAGTCAAGCCTGACCCTCTCGATCAAACCAGAAATACTGGTAAAGACATAACTCCGAACATGTAAAAGGTATGAAGGCACAGAGACCCTCAGGTGATGCGCTATCAAGGCCACTGCGTGTCGCCTTCGCAAATCAAGGCGAACAAATGGTCGGTTGATTTTCTAGGAAGAGCCACTCCTCTGATAGAGATCTGACTCGAGGAACGGCACCCGACGCCTTCTGTAACCATTGTTGACGATCCACACGGCAACTGGGTGGCTCAATTCATCCTACTTAGGAGCCTGACCGTATGCGTTGTGCTGTCCCCAATACTGCTGCTGCTGTTGCTGCTGCTGAGGTTGTTGAGGTTGTTGAGGCTGTTGGGCCTGCTGGGCCTGCTGAGCATGCTGGGCCTGTAGCTGTTGGAAGAAGGCCGGGTTTACGTATGCGCCAGCGACAGGGGGTGGGAGCGGGACGCCAGGCCACACAGGCGGGACGGCCGGTGCCTGATGAGGGTAGCTGGGAGTTGACGATTGTTGCTGGGGCGCGGGAGCGGATGATGACGAAGACTGTTGTGGGTATTGATACGGTTGGCCCTGAGCCTGATTCCATGCCTGAAAGTTGAAGTTGAAAGCTCCTGCAAGCTGAGGGGGAGGGACAGGGGACTGGGTAGAAGGCCGGGGGAAGGACATAGGAGGCGGCGGGAAAGGAATGGGGATATGAGGCCAGTGACCACCGGGCATCGGGGGTGCTGCTCCTGGGGTGGCGGCGAAGGGAGGTGGGGGGATTTGAGCATTCGGGGGAATGGGAGGAGGCAGTTGTGTGTTGGGGAATGGAGGTGCCGAAGTGCTGTCGTAACCTCCATATGAAGGGGCGGCAGCACCACCACGTCCACCACGGTGGCCACCAGGCTTCCGATCAGCACCACGGTATCCTCCGCGCTGGCCACGGCCGCGGAACTCACCCCGGTTTCCACGGCTGAAACCACCCCGCTGACCCTGGCCACCATGTGCCGCGTTGAATCCGACCTCAGGCTTCGGGGGCAGTGAAGGCGGTCCTCCCTGACCAAAGCCCACGGGCCTAGCGAGAGGCCTGTACGGACCATCGTCATCCTCGTCATAGTTGAGGGTGGCGCTGGACACTGTGGGAGTATAGTCGAGGGTGGCGCTGGATGCCGAGGGAGCATACCCAGTGCTCGGGGCGTAAGACTGGTCACGAAGGACCTGCTCACGTAGACCCCCCCGTCCGGCCTTTCCACCACGCTTCTTCATCTTTAGCTGCTTCTTGTATTCGGCTTCCTTCTCGTCATCGGAGAATTCCATTTCATCAGCACCAACTTCTTCGTCGTGGAGGTTGCTGGCATCGGTGCCCTTTTGTTTCTTGAGCTCCTGTGTGAAGACGTAGTTGGCGTGTTCAACAGAGTAGAAGATGTGTGTTCCAACCTCTAAGCCAAGCTCCTTGATCTCCTCTTGGTTTGCGAAAACGCAAGTGTACAGCGGGCTTTTGACATTGCCAATGATTTCGGCCAAGGCGCCAATGACCGTCCTGTCTTCCTTGCAAAGAACCGAACCCAAGTCGAGCACCTTGACCTCGCCGGGGACTCTAGATTTCATGACGACGGTATTCTCGACAATGAACTCGACGTGAGCCAGAGGCTCGATCTTCATCTCGGGGGTGATGACAACCTCAGGCTTGGGAATCATCTCCTCGACGATCTCGTTCTTGGTCCGCAATGGCGCGCCAGCTCCTTTTCCTTTGTTAGGTCCATCCTCTTCTTCCTCGTCAAGGCCGGCCATGAGCATCCTGACTGTTTCCTCCACGCCCAACACAGGGTGAGCATCTTCGTCATCCGAGTCATCATCGGATGAGCTATCGGAGCTCGACTCGGATGAAGACTCGTATGGCGACGAGTCCTCTTCCCACTCAGGGTGTTCCTCCGCTTGAGCGCCGTCTTGCTCGCCGTTGGTCATGGTTGCCGAACTGGTGGAGGCATCCAGCATACCATTGAGGGCGGCTTCGAGTGTAGAAGTAACGTCGGGGCTCGGAGGAGAGTCGAGGTTGGAAGCGGTGGGATTCTCGGTGGCAGTCTGTTCCTTGTTGTCGCCATGATTGGCCATGCTGACGTCTTCCTGTGCCTTTGCGGGCGTGCTGTCTGATTGCTTGGAATCGATCTCCATGGCGTTCTCATCCTCCTTCTGCTCGGTCTTTGGTTTTTGCAATTGAAGCAGTTGCGCGGGGTCAGCAGAGCTCAGTGCAACAACATCTTGTCCGACGATACTAGCGGCAGCGACAAGAAGATCAGGTGCAAAGTTGTCAGCGGGGAGCTGCTCGTTTGGCCTAGCCTGGCCAAGGCCTGGAATCTGGAAGGGGTGTCCAGACATGGCAAAGCGAGAAGTATCAAGGCAAGAACGGATGGCCTAGGCTGGATGTAGTTGGTTGAACAAGAATTTGCCCTGGTGATAATAGGGTGAATGCTGGTTGACGATGATGGCGAAGTTTGATTGACTGCAGCACAACGCGACGCGCAAGGTGCTTTTTAGGAAGAGAATGGGCGCGCCTTTCTGTAAATATCGACCGATTCAAGACTGTGGGATGCCAAATACCAAGCGCAGTCAACCTCGAAAAAGGATATGAAGACGAATGGACAGTGGGCAAGTTGATGGGATGGGAAGGAAGGAAGGAAGAAGATTCAGGCAAAACAGAACGACGCTCTGCAGGACGAATTCCTTATCGCGACTCTTATCGGACCAAATCCAAAATTTGGGACAGGGCAAAAAAATAAATTAAGCCGGACCCTGTCGAATGGCGGGGCAAAGCTGCAGGAAGCACGGGCCAGGTACGGATGCGCTATTCCCGTCAAGGACAAGCCCAGCACAAGCCCAGCTCTGCCCAGCAGTCTTCACGTGCGCACCGAATTGCACACCCGATGGAGCTGTCCAATTGCGGGAGTGACGCCGGGCACGACGAGCTGCTGAACTGCCCGTGGAAGCTTCGCTGCCCTGTGGAAATCCCCCACCGGGCAACTTTCTTATACTTGTTGAACGCCAAAGAGACCCCGTTCTGGGTTGTATTGTTGACCGCGGCTTATCGTGCTAGCCCCAATGCTGTGACGACATTCTTTCTTTCTTTAGCTTAAACATTATATCCCTCCCAATTCCAACTTGAACTCGACTTCTTCCCCGTGCTCTTCATCCATCCAAACACATCAGTTTCCAAGGCCAGGAGAAGACAGTGACGATCCGATGCCACCACCTACCGCCGAAGCTCCCAAGAAGGAGTTTGTGCATCCCAAAGCCAAACATGCTAAGAAGCAGTTAGTGAAATCCAGCACCCGTCGCCATCATGACAAGCTCTTCCTTCACTTCTACATCTGCTTGCCATTGATCCTAACGTCTGTGTCTTCAGGGCCATTCGGGATGCCTACGCGATCGAACCCATCACGGCCTTCTACATCTTCCTCGGAGCCAACCTGATTGCTGCTCTTTTCGCCCCCATCCAGGACTGTGACGAGACCTTCAACTACTGGGAACCAACCCACTATCTGAGCCACGGTTATGGCCTCCAAACCTGGGAATACTCGCCCGATTATGCCATCCGCAGCTGGCTTTACATCGCCCTTCATGCTATCGTGGGCAACATCCGCAGACTGCTTCCTCACTCCAACAAGGTCGCCGAGTTCTACTTTGTCCGATATGTTCTGGCTCTCGTCTGCGCCCTCAGCCAAACGCTCATGTGGAGGGCTGTCTGCTTGGCCCTGAACCCGAGGATCGGCCTGTTCTTTATCGTGGCGCTCGTATCCAGCCCCGGCAATTTCCACTCAAGCACCGCCTTCCTGCCCTCCAGCTTCGCCATGTACATGGCCATGTTAGGAGCCGCTGCTTTCATGAACTGGCGTGGGGGTCTCAAGACTTCCAGGGCTATGTTCTACTTTGCCGTTGGTGGTGTTATCGGATGGCCTTTTGCTGCCGCCCTTTGCGCCCCCTTCATGTTGGAGGAAGTTTTCTTTGCCCTGGTCGGTGATCAGGATCGCTTCTTTGAAGCCGCCCACCGTGTGATCCGTGGGGTCGTTGCGGCTGGACTTCTTGTGGTAGGTTGCACCTCTCTTTCCTCCGTTGTCCTCCTATTTTTTGTAGCGAGTGCTAAAATTCTCTAGTTCGGAGATATGCTGGTCAGCACCTTCTTCTACAGGAAGGTCGAGATTGCCTCCTGGAACATTGTCAAGTACAACATATTCTCCAAGACCGGCGGTCCCGAGCTTTATGGCACTGAACCCTGGGACTTCTACTTCAAGAACCTCGCCTTGAACTTCCACATCTGGTTTGTCCTGGCACTTTTCTCCCTCCCCATTCTTTTGCTGCAGAAGCTCCTGTCCAAGTCCGCCGAGACCTTCCAGACAGGCTTCCGTACCGTGGTCTTTTTGACCCCTTTCTACATGTGGCTCGCCATCTTCTCGCTCCAGCCCCACAAGGAAGAGCGGTTCATGTACCCTGCCTACCCCTTCCTTGCCCTCAACGCTGCGCTTGCCATCCACACTCTGCTTGCCGCCTTTGGAAATGCCGATCCTAAGAGCCTGGTCGGCAAGATTCCCGCCAAGCTGAAGCTCGCCGTGGTAGCCCTTGGCCTGCTCCTCTCCGTCAGCATCGGTCTCGCCCGCATTTATGGCCTCTACACAGCCTACTCCGCACCCCTCTCCATCTACAAGCCCCTCTTCGAGGTTGGCGGAGAAGGCGACACCGTCTGCTTCGGCAAGGACTGGTACCGCTTCCCCAGCTCCTACTTCCTGCCCCGCGACATGCACGCCAAGTTCATCCGCTCCGAGTTCCGCGGTCTTCTGCCCGGTGAGTTCTCCGAGGCCGGCACCGGCTTTGGTCTTTTCAGCGGCACCTGGCTGCCCACCAGTGGCTTGAACGACCGCAACGAGGAGGATCCGGGTAAGTACGTTGACCCCAAGACTTGCGTGTTCCTCGTCGACACGCAGTTCCCCGAGCAGCAGAAGGGTCTGGATTGGAAGGCACCGCCCAACGAGCCCGACTTTGTCGCGGACACAAAACACTGGGAGGTTGTCAAGTGCGAGAAGTTTATGGATCCGGCTAGCACGAGCTTCTTGCCGAGAGCCTTGTGGCTGCCTGATTGGGAGATCATCCCTGAGAAGTTTAGAAGAAAGTGGGGACGTCATTGTCTCTTGCAGCGGAAGCAGTGAGTGTTTCGGATGTTGGAACGGCAGAAAGGATGAGGACGTCAAGCGTTGCATAGTTAGATATAGACCGTTGTATAAAAGAATCCGTACAGCGTACATGAAGAAGCGTGTGTCGAAACCTTCATCTATGTGCCGCCAACGGCGCCAAGTGAGTAACATGATGAGAAAAGATTGCTTACTTACTTACCTTCATAACTATCATGGATGAACCTAATGAGCACATACGACCATACCCACTGGAAAACTCGGGATCCCGTCCGCTCTCCCATAGATAAGCCAGTGAGGGCCAGACTAGTAGTTGGGTCGGTGACGACCAGCGAATCCCTGGTGTTGTATGTATCTTTTTTTGTTTTTTAAGATCCACTTTCACTTCTTCTCCGTTTTTACGTACACTATCTGGTTTTGTTGAGCATCCACTGTCCATTCTCTTTTTGTCTTCTTCTTTATCCCTTTTTTGTTGAACTTGTCGTCGTAAAAGCAAATTTCGCTCAAAAATAAATTCCTGTCGCCAAGTTGGCGAGATCATCTGGGCTTTGTCTTGTGGTCGGCGTCACTGCCAGCCAGCGTCATCGATGAAGACGAAGAAGAAAGGGAACATAGGTAGCCACACGAAGAACACCATATCTGAAGAATGTGCGATATTGCGGGTTATTAATCGAAGAGGATGGATCCCGTTCAACTCATCCAAAGTGAGTGAGAAACACAGCAAGCTAGGTCCCTTTTCACGATAAGCGAGTATATGATGTCGGGTTAGGAAGGGAATGACTACCCGCACCCATCGCTCTCGCGCCCGTAACATACCAAAAGAAATTTACGGATAGCCTTTTCTACAACGGCATATGCATGGTATATGTTGTCTTGGTACATGCAATTTCTCATCACGCTCTTTGGCAGTTCTACCTAGATTTTACCATTGGCGTTATTCCGAGTACGTTGCAAATTTGGACGCTGCGAATGCAACTACCTATGGTGACGACTCTTAACGAACTTTTCAACTCGTAAAACAATACTCATCGGGAGATCGAGGATTAATCTTCTGCACTGCCGATTTCGAAGAAAGCTACTGATTGTTGATGGGAAGTTATTATCAAGTGTCTTCGAAGAGAGAGGGTGCGTGTAAGGTAGGTAGATTTGTGGTGGGTCTGGGTAGTCAATTTCATACACTAAGGAAAGATGCTGTCAGCCCCTGAAAGACTGGCGACATAACAAAAAATAACAAACAAGATATTCATCAGGATCACCATTGTTCACTAAGACAAGCGCGCGACCAAAATTTTTTTAACTTTTCTGTGTGATTTCCGATCTGCTTTTCACCCTTTTTTGTTGTTTTTTCTATACTGTTTTCTTTTCTCTGTTTTTCCTTTCAATTCCTAGCTCGACGATACAGTCCTCACTCCTCAGCAACCAACTCATTGTCTTGACATACTCCGGTCTTGACGAGACAAATGCCTCTGTTGTGTTGTGTCGAAACTCCTACAGGCTTGGTGATATGACACGACATGCCGGGCTGGGAGTTGATGGTGATAGATGTATCGTCCGTTGGTAGTTCGTACAGTACTTTGTCTTTGATTATGATCGCGCGGGTGCCCTTTGATTCTGTACCTTCTTGTCCTTAATAGACTTCATGGATGATTGCCGATTAGCTTAGGTAGTCCGCATAACAGCATCTGATGAAGAAAGACGAGACAAAGAAATGAGCATATGCCATCCAGCTACTGCGATGTGAGCGGATGGTACGCGATAAGGGATCAAGGAGACCATCAAGTGGAAGTGGAGGAGTCTGAGCTGCTAGCATCGTCAATGCTCTGAGAGGCAGCCTCGTCGGGAAGAACGTTGGCGGCAGCGGCAGCGTTGGCCTTCGCAGCCTTCGCAGCCGCAGCCTTAGCTTCCGCAACCGCAGCAGAAACAGCGGTGGCTTCAACTGCGGCCTTCGCGGCAGCCTCCGCCGCCTCGCGCTCGTACATCTTCTTCAGAGTCTGGTGTCTCGCCCACTTCCACTCGAGCTCAAACATCGAGTACTCCGGATCACGGGCGATCCCGGGTTGGGGTTGCGGTCGGGAGTGGATGGAACGCGAACCCAGCTCGAGCTGCTTAATGCGATACTCGTCGCTTTGAGTGTAGTCGTAGATTCGCAAGAGCTTCCTCCTCTTGAGGGTGATGGTTTCCGGGCTCGGGTTCACCGCTGTCTTGTCGGTCTTGTCGGTCTTGGTCTTCTTCTCTTCCTCCTCTTTGTTGTTGTTCGATCCGTTGCCATCCTTTTGGCCAACTGGTTTGACTGCTTTCACCTGTCTCTTGATCCTGACGAAGACTTTGCCGCTGTCCGCATGGCCAAGGCCATAGCCGTATCTGTACTTGGCTCTGCAGATGCCAATCTCCTCAAGGTGAGGGATGCGCTTGAAGTAGAGGTTTGCGACGGTCGTATCATCGTCATGGACCAGCGAATAGTCAGGAGGAGGTCTAGCGGCGTGTCTGAGCATGGTGAACTTCCTGATCTTGTTGTGAGTCCTGAGGGCTTCGATCATCTTGGCCTAATTAGGTTAGATGTCAGCAAAGGATGGCTATCGGTGATGGCACAATGGCGACTAGATCGTGTGATGCTTACATCTTCGGCCTGGTCATGGGGCTCATTGAACTCCCAAAACAGATGCTTGAGTTGAGGGAGACGTTCTATGGCGTCTAGTTATAACATCGGATGTCAGCAAGGGACAGGCTAAGGATTGCTTTCTCTGCAGATAAGCTGGGCTTGTGAAGTGGGCATCGGGTAACTTACTCAGGGGAGTTCGATGTTGACGATATATTCTGTTGTCTCTAGTCCCGAGGAAACAAGCTGTCTCGATAAACTGCGAGCTCTGAAGCGATTTGAAAACTTCGTTGTCCGGACGGTCCCATACGCCTGTGGAACGGCTCCTCAAGACACGCAGATTGGGGAAGGAGCGGATCAGGGTTCCCATGAGGGGAGCAAGAGAGTCCAGTGTGAGGCTCCTAACGGTAGGAAGGGTGCGATTCTTGAGAGCATTTCTCAGCGTGTCGTATTTCTTCGAGGAATAAATCTCAAGTGAGACAAGATTGTTCATGCCTTCGATGACTGTACGAACACAATCGAGGCGGCCAGCTTCTCCCAAATCATTCCACTTGTTTGGGCGGCTCACATAAGCACGACCATTTGGAGGGGGCCTGATAACCAAGTGTCTGTAAACATGGAAATTTGATTAGCATCCTGAAATCTCTTGATGTACTATGGGAAGCGAGGGTAGTTAGTAGTCGGATTGGGAGTATGGGATCACGTACTTCACTCTCGAAATGACCCCAGAACCACGATTGGCCTCGGAGAGCCGCGTGAAATCATCCCTCAAGAAATTGTCGAATTCCGTCCAAATTAGCAGGTAATCGTGCGCACCGAAGGCAACGCAAAGATCCCGAAAAAGCTTGCACGTCTGTGAAAGACCAAGAAGCTTCTCATCGGTCAAAAAACCGGCACAACGCTTTCCCTCGGGTTGTGCATGAGCGTATGCATGACCGTTTGGCTGGTCCTGCTGCTGGCCTTCCACCAGGGTATAAAGGGGGCACTTTGGCGGAGAATAATGCCAGTCGTGAACACCGCCCATGACATACGACACAATCATGTTGAGGATTTCGGTAGGAAGCTTGGTGATCAAGGCCTTCGGGGTCGGCTGAATGGCCGGGGGACCAGCGGGTCTTATCAAGGCTTCGAGGCCGTCGAGGTGACGGGTCAGGTCATTGAGTTGCTGCCTCTGTTGCGCGATCCACTGCTGGCAACCAGGATGAGGGCTGGCCACAGAGTTGCTTGGTTGGAGGCTTGCCTGAAATTGGCTGGAAGTCGAAGTTTGCTGATTCTGACTAGTGCCCTGGCTCGGAGTAGAAGCCACTACATTGTTCTCAACCTCCTCCCTCTTTATCATAGGAGTGTGCAGAGACGAATTGTTGGGTGACTTCTGACTCGAAGCGAGTCTAGCCATAGGTAGGGACATCTTGAAGTATCTCTGACCTATAGCTAAACGGTGCTGAAGTTGCAAAGCGAAGGGGTCGTCTGTTGTGATAACCGAGTTGCTTGACAACAAGGAAAGTCCAAAAACAAATCCGGGTTGAAAGGACACACTACTTGCCAAGGTGTCTGTGTGTGTGTGTCAGGGCAAACCCTTCTCAGACCGTCGGGTCGCCCCTTCCCTAGATTGGCGGTCGGAAGGTATACAAGCAGGAGCGATAGAGAGCAATGGGAAAGAGCGCTCGAGCAGGCGGACTGCCCGGTCGGCCCTGCCTCCCGCTCTCTCTTACAGACAGGTTGTTGTTGACACTGCTGCCTGCCCGGCAGGCAGGTCACCCTCTTTTGTGCCAAGCACTTCCGCCTTCGTCTGGTAGATAGATTTCGTCGGGTGGCCAGTCCTTCGGCCTGACCACTTCCTCAATCATCACCTTTCGTTTGTTCAGCAGTATCAGCCTCACGGCTTCAACAGGTTATGAGCCCTCGCGCATCACGCGCACCCTGTCAGAAGCTATTCTAGCCTCCTGCGCCTCCTCTTCCATCTACTGGGGTGCAGGAGGGCAGCGATTCCCGTCTTCAAGGAGCAAATGGCGACGATTTTCACCATCGACTCAGCGACGTTACCCCGCTAACGACTTTCCTGCAAATATTTGCAGCGACCACGATAATTTCAGATTTCAGTCATCACGATCAACCTCGACCAAAGCAAAACGGTCACCTTTCATTTGACCAAGAAGGGTCACCCATTTCGATAACCAAGATGTCATCTTTTCGTTAATCAAGATGGTTACCTTACCTTTTCATCGACCAAGATGGTCACCTTTTCATTTCACCAAAGTAAACTAAGCTCAACCAAAGTCAACCTTCTCTCTACCCGGCTTTCTTTCTTTCAACCCCAGAAAGTCCACAGTCTCGTAGCAGTCAAAGTCCACAAGTTTCGTAGCAGTCAAAGTCCACCGTCTCGTGGCAGTCAAAGTCCACCGTCTCATGGCAATCAAAGTCCACCGTCTCGTAGCAGTCAAAGTCCACACCGTTTCCGTGGCAACGAAGCCCATCTGTTTAATAGCACCGATCCAAAGAAACCAAGAAAAGGTAGCAACCAAAGAAAAAAAAGCGAACTACATCGAGAATTTCACCAACCCCGATCCCAAAGAAGCAAAACCAAGAAGGAGATTAATGGAGGACCCGGAAGGAGATGGAGATACCCTCATTTTTGCCCTTTTGGGAAAGGATTACAATTAACTATCGGCTTCAGTGCTTGGGGGGGCTGTGTTGACACTGCTGCCTGCCCGGCAGGCAGGTCACCCTCTTTTGTGCCAAGCACTTCCGCCTTTTTGCCTAGTAGATAGATTTCGTGGCTTGGCCAGTCCTTCGGCCTGACCACTTCCTCAATCCATAGTCACCTTTTGTTCGTTCAGTCTCAGCCTCACGGCTCCAACAGATAGAGAGAGCAATGGGAAAGAGCGCTCGAGCAGGCGGACTGCCCGGTCGGCCCTGCCTCCCGCTCTCTCTTACAGACAGGTAGAGAGGGCAGTGCGAATGGAATCGATAGCAAGAGCACAGTGTGTTTGTAATACGGATCTAACGAGACAGCCAGCGTTTGGCTGATGGTAACTGCCAGACATCAACTCAGACAAGAAAAATGTCATCCAAACGAACCCAATGGTATAATCGAGCATAGTGAGGTATCCCGCAAAACCAGTAGCAGTGCTGCAGCAAAGTGTTGTGATGATTCTAGGCCGTTATGGTGGAGCAAGCAACTGGAATGCTGCTAACAAAGCTCCTACCGCTTGGTGCCGCCAGAAAGCCGGGGTCGTCCTTTGTTTGTACGAACACCGACCACTTCGTCGTTACGAGAACCTGCACGTACGAGAAGCAGGCGCAAACCCTTGCGAGATATTGATATGCTTTGAACCATAATGCGACCCCATATCGTGAAAGGTTATTGAACTTGGGACATGAAGGCCTGAAGTCTGGATTGAGGCACAGGGGGGTGGAAGGACCCTTGATGAGAAGTCCTGTATTCCTTTTCTATGCAATCCGAAAAGTGAACATGTTCATTATATTGGATGTTCTGCAGAGTTATCGGTAACACGACTTTTGACGGCAGAGTTTGTGACCATTTCCCACCACGAAAAACAGCGCTCACCAGTCGAACGAGACCTTGATCAACCCAAGTCATATGACCAGGAGACGTGCTGCCACCGCCAATATGGCGTGTTCTCTCGCAATCGGTGCCTTGTAAACCTTGTATCGTGAAAGACCATCATTGCAAATGTCGACTGAACAAGGGTACAGCCCACCAGGCCCCAAGTACGACCAACAAGGCCAATATCAGGAGCGGTATGTCGATCGTGAGCTTTAGTCGCATCCACCTCTTTACTCTGCTTCCCAGCTTTCTGCGATGCAGACACGTTGAAGTGCTGTATACCAGACAGCCGAGGCCTGGACGGGATTCACATTCATTATGCTCTCTCCAACGTTGCATGAGAAGCCTAAAAAGCATGTATCAGTATTTACCCCTTGAAAAGAAGGCAGTTAAACAAAGGCGTGTATATGTCTGAACAGGCAATAACAGATTAGAAGGAGAAGCAAACCCACCTTACACTGCCTCGGCAAAACCTCACGTCGCTACCAAGGTCGCAGCGCCTGTCGTTGGGGCATCCCAGGTGCAGCGTACGACACTGGCAAAGCCACTCGACCTTTTTACGCACACCGGTATCGACAAGACTGTAGAAATATCTGTTGACGTGTTTCATGGATAGGGCATCGGGGTAAATGAGTTGTTCGGTAATGAGGAGATGGATTTCGGTCGGTAAGTCCATGAACGATGGCTTTTGCGCAGTGTGAGAGGCCAAGCCAGCATGGACGTCTGTATAAGGTTTACGTGCCAAGCTTGCATGTTCGGATGACTTTGTGAGAAGCTCCGTATTCGAAGCCGGCTGGCCATCGGACGACGTTGGGTTGAGTGGGTCGGAGGCCGGGATTTGTGGGGCCGGGCACGGAGGTGCGGGTCCGGACTTATATCGACGAGTAAGTGATGCCATGGTAATCTACCTCGAATGCACTCCGCGTAAGGTATGAGAAGAAAACAATGAGAAAAAGGGGTTGAGATGGAATGAAGACCGGACTGTTATAAAAGTCAAACAAGTGTGCGTCGATGTTGAAACAGAGAGACCGGGAGATTTTGTGTATTTGAAGATGCACTTCAACACGACGTTCGAGTGAGGCTAGAGGTTCAACAATTCCTTGAAGACCAGTGTCAACAAATCAGATCGCCCGATGGACCATAGGGATGACACTGTAGCAGACAAGTGGTGTGAAGATCAGAAAAGCTGGAGCCTGGCCGTTGAACACCACGCGGGAGGGACACTACACTAGGCCAAGCATGCTAGCCCTGAGTCTCTGGGAAGTGGAGAGATCATTCGTGGCTTTTGGAAGGCAACCGAGAATCGCAAGGCTCTCGTCCAAGCGAGGGATTGGTCAATGAGAAGCTGGGTGTGACTTGGAAACGCGGCGTTGCCCCTGGAGGCTGAATTGACCGACAAACTCCGACAACAGGCAACAGAAATAATCGCCAATCGCCACCACACTTGCGGTAGCAGAATACGAGACACCCCAAACAAAAGGGACGGGAGCCTGACAAGTCCAAGAAAGCTGACGACAGTTGGTCGAAAAGTAGAGACACATGAGCGTCAGGAACCAACCCAAGATGTTGGGAGATATTGATAGTGACCGTGATAATTTGTGATAAGAGGTTGTCAAGTTGGATCGTTGTTGGAGAGCCCGTGTCAGTGTGATGTCAGTGCCGGGACTTGGTGTGGTTGGTCTAAGCGCTCTCTCAAATGTGTGCCTTGTGAGCTTGTGTGCCATCCTCTCGTCACGTGAGCTCGTGTCTCCGGCCGGCAATTAGCGTGTACAAAATGCTGGAAAGGCGGGGCAGCGGGGAACAAGTCGCGCCCAGCGAGCAATCAGCGAGCACAGTGGACATCAAACAAAGCCTTTGGGTACCTTTTATGACGTCCTCTGTTCGGGCACCGTGAAAGCATCCCGGTGTTCCCTCATGTCTCCGCGCCCGATTCTCCTACTGAGAACCTCATCATATCCTTGTGATTTGCTTCAAATTGCTTGCTCGTAAAGATGCACTAGGTGCCCTTGAGAGTATGGCGAGGTCTGCGCCCAGATACTACAGCGACAGCGACACAGATGGCGGCA
Source organism: Neurospora sp. CHS-2018a (assembly GCA_009802275.1). NCBI lineage: Eukaryota > Fungi > Ascomycota > Sordariomycetes > Sordariales > Sordariaceae > Neurospora > Neurospora sp. CHS-2018a. The sequence continues at coordinate 52,173 of RAKG01000092.1, forward strand.
GTTCCTATGGATACAACTTGACGGCCGAGGAGGAGGAGGAAATCTCCGCTCTCATCGACTCCATATCGCCACCAACACCACCGACCCCCCGGCCAGGAACACGCGCCCTGCCTCAAACCACCACGACGACTAGCTTTCGTTCTTCCGCTTCTCCTCGCTCTCCCTTGAAGCATTCTACCACCGTGGTCGCTGATCCTGCCCTCGACGACTTCTTGGCCGAGGCCGAACTATCAGACCCGTCCTTCGACATCCGGTCCGAGATCGATAACGCAGTCCACCGTTACGTCGCCAAGCCAGATCCAGACGAGCGCCCGCGTGTCATCCCGTCTCTCAATGCTCCATCATCAGATAGCAAGTCGCGCCTCGCGCCATCTGTCCGCGACGACAACCCTCGGCTTGCAACGTTTGTCGCCGATTCCAAGGCAAAGCCGGCGCATTCTGACCCCGTTGACTCGGACGTACGCTACCCGGATTGTAAGCTGCTCGCGCCATCTTCTTGTCACCCACTTGTGAAGAACCTCCACTAACAGACATATTGAGCGACTAGTAAGCAGTGCGCTGTCAGGTTTACAACAACAAGATGAGCCGTCTGGGTCCCCATCCAACACGCCTGCTAGCCAGGCTGGGATCCCTAGGAAGAGGGGCCGACCGAAACGATCAGTCGAGGAAAAGAACCTCGTGATTGAGGACACTCGGTCGCCCATCCTTCGATTCCGAACATTTCCCAAGAAGCCCTTTTCTGTCAGTGATCTTACGTCCGGCGCCTGGTGTGAGCTGCAATACTACTTTGTTTTGAGTAAGCTCCCAGGCGGGAAGAAGACGCGGACGCAGGCCATGAAGGGAGGCACCACGATTCACGAGAAACTGGAGCGTGAGATCTACACCCCCGTATCAGTCGAGATCACCAAGCCCGAGGACAACTTCGGCCTCAAAATCTGGAACATCATCACAGGCCTGCGCACTCTGCGGGACACCGGCTTGACCCGTGAGCTGGAGGTATGGGGCATCCTCGACGACGGCCTCGTCGTCAACGGCGTCATTGACGGGCTGAGCTACGACAACCCGGACCCAACGCTCGAGGAGGAAGTCCTCAGCAGTCGGTCCAGCCAAGTCACCGACAAGCAGCCGTCGCAGCAGCAGCAGCAGCAGCACGAAATCACGGATTTCTTCCCGCCCGAAGTCGCCGACAAGCGCGAGATCTTCATCACGGATGTCAAAACAAGAGGGTCCAAGAAGCCGCCTACCAAAGCCGCCATGCGCGTCACCATTATCCAGCTGTTCCTCTACCACCGCTTCCTCTCCGAGATGGCATCCGGCAAACTCAACTACTGGCGCGTCTTTGAGCGGTACGGCATAGACCCCGATGAACCCTTCTCCGACACTTTCATGGCGCAAATGGGCGCTCTCCACGAGGAAGTCTTCTCCGACACCACCTCAGACGGTGCCGGACCCGATTACGTCAGCGCCGTATCCACCACCTCTGAGGAAGCCTCTGAAGCGGTCTCACGCGATGACGACCTAGAATCCACCATCTCCTCTTCTACCCACCCCTTCGACTCCCTCAAATACCGCACCCTCCGCGATCTAGTCTCCCTCCTGAAATTCGAGCTGCAACTCACTTTTCCCCGCGGCGGCGCCAGCCTAGGTCAGATCGTGGCCGTGGAGTTCCGCTACCGGTCTTCTCGTCCCCAAAACGAAGAAACAGACCACCCGGACCCGGAGAACGGGTCGGTCATCTGCGTCAACTCGTTCTACGTCGAACCGGAAACGCTCGACATGTACCTCCAGGACGACCTGCAGTGGTGGAAGGGCGAGAGGGACCCAAGGGGTGTCCCGGTGGAGGAGTCGTACAAGTGCCAGATGTGCGAGTTTGCGGGCGAGTGCGATTGGCGCATGAGGCTGGAGCAGGAGACGATGAGGATGGCGAAGAAGAAGAGCTTGGCGAGGAATAAGAATAAGAAGGCGTCGGTTTCGTGGTAGATTTGGGGGGTTTCAGGATTTGCTGGGGACATGATTTATGATGGCTCTTTGACCTTGTTTTTTGTTCTGGTTGAGTGTGATACCCATGCTTTGAATGGCTGTTTGGGTTTGATGGCGAAGTTTGGACAAACCCGAAAAAGGGGGGACGAATCGAAGCGTCAGGGTTAGGGTCTAGGAATTTCTCCCAATGTCTTTCCTTTCATAACAAGCAATGGCACCTTGTCTCGGAAAATTGGTCTCCATGTACGATTCACACTTCAGATACCTCCCCATAGTTCATGAACTTTTATCTTTTTTTTTATGCTCGCGCAAAGGCCCTAAAGAATAAAATATGGCAACAAATAATATCCACGGCGCCTACGCTTTCTTTTGAGATCCACAACAAACTCCAGCGCTGCCTGCATATTTCATCAAAAAGCTTTCATGATAACATCAACAGAGAGCGCACGTAACCCATAATCGACTTTCCCAGTAACTTCCTTTTTCCACTTGTTTCCACGAAGAAGAAAAAAAACTTAGTAAGAGCGGCCGAACATGCACCACTGCTCAGCAAGACGAGAGCACTCGGGGTTCAAGCACTTGGTCTCGCCCTTGACCAGACCCTCGGGCTGCTCGAAGGGAATGCAGAGGGACTTCATGCCCATAGAGGGAGCCTTCTGAGACTCGGGGCCCTCAGCGGCCTCGTCAGAGCGGCCAGTGGTGAGCTCCTTGATCTTGTCCTCGCAGTCGGGGACAAGGCAGTGGGGGATGAGAACGACGTTCTTGGCGTCGAGAGCGGGGACGACGTCGTCCCACTTCTCGATCTTCAGGCGGTGCTCGCGGAAGGAAACCTCGGCCTTGTTGTACATATCCTGCTGGATGGTCTCGAGGAGCTCGGGGACCTTGGTGGTAAGCTCGGCGATGGGGATGGTGCCCTTCTCGCCGGTGTCACGGCGGGCGTAGGAGACGACGTCCTTGGCGGCGTCCTTGGGACCGAACTCGATGCGGAGGGGAACACCCTTGAGCTCCCAGTCGTTGAACTTCCAGGCGGGAGTGTAGCCCTCGCGGGTGTCGACGTCGGCGCGGATGCCGGCCTTCTTGAGGGTGGCGAGGAGCTCGTCAACCTTCTTCATGTGCGCGTCCTTCTCCTCGGCGGACATCTTGGCGGTCAGGCCGACGGGGATGAGGATGGACTGGATCTTGGCGATACGGGGAGGGAGGACAAGACCCTTGTCGTCACCGTGGATCATGACCATGACACCGATGACACGGGTGGACAGACCCCACGAGTTCTGCCAGACGTGGATGTGCTTGCCCTTCTCGGCGGGATCCTCGACGGTGATGTCGAACATCTTGGAGAAGTTCTGGCCCAGGCAGTGAGAGGTGGCACCCTGGATACCACGGCCGTTGGAGGGAATGTAGCCCTCGACGGTGGTGGTGTAGTAACCACCGGCGAACTTCTCGGCCTCGGTCTTGCGGCCACGGACGACGGGGACGGCGAGGAGCTGCTCGTAAACACCGGCGTAGAACTCGAGGATCTGGAGAACCTCCTCACCGGCGGCCTGCTCGGTAAGATGGGCGGTGTGACCCTCCTGCCACATGAACTCACGGGCACGGAGGAAAGGAGTGGTCTGCTTGGCCTCCCAACGGACGACCGAGTTCCACTGGTTCAGGCGGAAGGGAAGGTCGCGATGGCTGCGGATCCACTTGGCGTAGTCTGATTTCCCTGTGGTCAACACAACGAGTAGGATGACGATGTAGGCCAGAGTCTCAAGACTTACAGGGGTACATGACAGCCTCGGAGGTAGGGCGGACAGCCACAGGGACCTCGAGGTCCTTGTCACCAGCCTTGGTAACCCAAGCGAGCTCGGGAGCGAAACCCTCGACGTGCTCCTTCTCCTTCTCGAGCGACTTCTGCGACAAGAACATGGGGAAGTTGGTCTCCTCAACGCCCAGCTCGTCGATATGCTCCTGGAACCACTTGCGGATAACGTTCCAGATGTACATGGTGGCGGGGCGCATGATGAAGAAGCCCGAAATCTCGGTGTAGTACTCGATCAGCTCGGCCTTGAGGACGACCTCCTGGTACCATTGCGAGAAGTTCTCATTCTTCTTGACCGTGATGCCGATGATGTCGTCCGCCTTCTTGCCGCCGACGACGGGGAGGGTGGCTTGCTTGGCGGCCTTCTCAGCCTTCTTAGCAGCCATCTGAGCGGCCTTCTCGGCCTTCTTCAAGGCGCTCTTGGACTGTTCCTTGTTCTCCTCCATTGCTGCGCAAAACGATGGGTATCAGTCTCGGTTCGGTTTTTGTGTCGCGTATGTGGAATTGACGGCGGATTGGGAGCAGGAACGGGTCGCTATATGTGTATATGTGTGCCCAACGGAACTGACTCACCGGCGGCAACTGAGTCAACTCGGGGGGGACTGGTTGGCTTAGATGATGTCTGGGAGTAAGGATGGAATGCGCCGAACACTGGACGAGACGGGGAACAGCACTGCACGACGGGCACAGACTCTCTTCAGGCACACACGCGGGAGACGGGCTTCACATTCAGCGCACACAGTTTTGGAGATGCCCCGCATTCGAGACTTGCGACGGAACTAAACCCGCAGCACGCGCCAGCAATGCTCCCTGTCAAACGATCCCTCGAGGGGGCGAGGGGCACTTGCCGTGGTGGGGTTTCTGGGGTCTGGATTCCTCTGGAGCTGGAGTCACGCCGGCGAGGGAGGTCGACAGCTGCCAGGCAAGATAAGGACCCTGAAGGCAGGCTATCGGCAGCTGGTTTCTTATCGGTGCGGACGATAACATTTTTCGATGCCAGCGCAATGCGGGCGGTGGGGCAGGGACGTGCTGAAGCTGCCCGCCTGTGGGCTTGCCTGCCAGCAGCGCCTGAAGTTCAGAACAGAGAGGGCGGTCGGGCGAAGCTCTGAGAATCGAGATTGCTTGGATTCCACATTTGGCGTGCTGTTGCTGCTGGAGCTTCCATCCCGCCTTTCACAGTTGACCGTTGACCGTTGTACGAACCTACCCACCTTCCTGACCTAAACCCAACTTTTCGATCGTCTGTTTCCCCCTCCGCCCCTCGACGACGACGACGACTCCAATCCATTCGCATTCCATATACATCCAACATGGCTTCCATGTTCGCCCAGTCGGGCAGTGGCACCCTTTTCCTCGGCGGCCAAAAGATTTCCGGTGCTGATATCAGAGACCAGAATGGCAAGTCTTCCCTGCCCCTGAGTCTCCAGCTACGGATCCCACCACCGAGCAGTGTCTGGGATGGCATCAAGTTTTGGTCGCTAACTCATGATGGATGCGTATAGTCATCGCCACACAAGCCATCGCAAATGTCGTCAAGAGCTCCTTCGGTCCCAGCGGTCTCGACAAGATGATGGTCGACGACATTGGTGTAAGTTGCTTCTTCCCCCGCCCCTATCGCCAAAGGTTAGGTCAACCCCGCCATGCCTAACACCGTTTGCGCAGGATGTTACTGTTACAAACGATGGCGCTACTATCCTCAGCTTGCTCGACGTCGAGCACCCCGCAGGCAAGATCCTCGTCGACCTTGCGCACCAACAAGATAAGGAGGTTGGCGATGGCACAACATCAGTCGTCCTGATCGCGGCCGAGCTGCTCAGGAGAGGAAACGAGTTGATGAAGAACCGGATACACCCCACGACCATCATCACCGGCTACCGTCTGGCCCTCAGAGAGGCGGTCAAGTACATGAAAGAGCACATCAGCATTAAGGTCGAGCACCTCGGTCGCGAGTCCCTCCTCAGCATCGCCAAGACCTCCATGTCCAGCAAGATCATCGGCGCCGACTCCGACTTCTTCGCCAACATGGTCGTTGACGCCATCCAGGCCGTCAAGACCACCAACAACAAGAACGAGACCAAGTACCCCGTCAAGGCCGTCAACATTCTCAAGGCCCACGGCAAGGGCGTTACCGAATCGATGCTCGTCAAGGGCTACGCCCTCAACTGCACTGTCGCTTCCCAGGCCATGAACACCCGTGTAACAGACGCCAAGATTGCCTGCTTGGATATCAACCTTCAGAAGGAGAGGATGAAGCTTGGTGTCCAGATCACAGTCGATGATCCCCAGCAGCTCGAGGCCATTCGCGCGCGTGAATCCGGCATGATCATTGAGCGCGTCGAGATGATTCTCAAGGCGGGCGCAAACGTCGTTCTGACGACAAAGGGTATCGATGACATGGTTCTCAAGCTTTTCGTCGAGAAGGGCGCTATGGCTGTGCGCCGCTGCAAGAAGGAGGATCTTCGCCGTATTGCCCGTGCCACCGGCGCCACTCTCCTCAGCACTCTTTCCGATCTCAACGGCGACGAGAAGTTCGAGCCTTCTTACCTCGGTCACGCCGAGGAGGTTGTGCAGGAGCGCATTTCCGACGACGAGTGCATCTTGATCAAGGGCACCAAGGTTCACTCTTCGGCCTCTATCATTCTCCGTGGCCCCAACGACTTTACTCTTGACGAGATGGAGCGCTCGGTTCACGACAGCTTGTGCGCTGTTAAGCGTACCTTGGAGAGCGGCAGCATCGTTCCCGGCGGTGGTGCGGTCGAGACGGCTCTGCACATTTACCTGGAGGAGTACGCCGGTACTGTCGGTTCCAGGGAGCAGCTCGCTATTGGTGAGTTTGCGCAATCGCTACTCGTTATTCCCAAGACCTTGGCCGTCAACGCCGCCAAGGATGCCTCCGAGCTTGTCGCCCAACTACGATCAAGGCACGCTCTGTCGCAGCGCATCCAGGAGGGTGAGGCGAACGAGGACGAGAAGATCGTTGCCCGTAAGAAGGCATACAAGAACTACGGCCTTGACCTGATGAAGGGCAAGGTTGTGGACGAGATCAAGGCCGGCGTTCTGGAGCCTAGCATGAGCAAGATCACGCAACTCAAGAGTGCGGTGGAAGCGTGCATCAGCATCATGCGTATTGATACCCTCATCAAACTCGACCCTGAACAGAGGCCCGACGATGACGGACACGACCACTAAAGGGATTGTAAAGATTTGTTAGATGTTACCATGTAGTTCGGGAGTACATAATGTATAAAACTCTTGAAACTACCCATGAAGGCTGGTTCCAGCATGGCGTCAAGTTTGTGTATGTCATCTGCTTTTTCCCGTCACTATTCACATGCATGCGCGGTTAGGCAGGCGAGCTGTCCCTGCCTGGCATCCCATCCTTGTCTGGAGAAGCACATGTCGACCCTAACCCTGCTCGGGGGTAATCGAGTTCAACGTCAATTCTCATGATTCATCTGACCTTTAACCTAACTACACTCCCTCTTTCCTGCCTCAACCTTTTTTGTGTGACGGCCTTAGCTCGCCAAGTAGTTCACCTATTCTGCATCATATCAAATGTTGTCAGAAACCGTTCTCTCCTTCCCCGTACACTCCATCGCTCCCACGAATGCGCAGGTGCCCGTAGCACCGACAGTGATACAATGAGGCTCACCGCTTGAAAGTTCGATGAAGGATCACAAACAAACTCCGAGTTGATCTTTCTCGTCATAGATACATGGTTCTCAATCCTTCCTCAGCTTCGCCTTACCCGAAGAATGTCGATCAGTGGACTCCACCAAAGTGCCGAGACTAAATATCCCGAATAGGAAATGGAAAAGCATCACTTTTGCTAGGTATGATCGTCAACACCGCCCTATGAGCGGATCTCGTCGACCAAATTTGGCCGAATGAGCGGGTCCCCAAAGACTAGGCAGACAGAAACGGCTGCCCATGTCAGCCGTGAAAGCCATTCAACCACCTGGTCGTCGAGGCTTAAGGTTGTGATACCACCTGAATCCTCTTCGTGGTACGGTGAAGCGAATCCTTCGGCTTGACGATCATGTCTAGGCATCACGAAATCTCCGTCGGACTCTTTGATCGTAAGATGGTGGAACAGGAGGATGCGCGCTATCTCTAGGCATACATGCTGTTGTCGGACATAGGGGACGATGAGTCTATATAAACCGCCCTTCGTGTTGCGTTGAAAGCAGTCAGTTTTTCTCATCATCTCATACAGCAAGCACATCAAGCCTTCAAAGCCACAACGCAGCATACCAGTTTCATTCACACCAACAACTCAAACACAAGTCCTTCTAAGCAACCGCAACAATGAAGTTCACCATCATCCTCGCTCTCGCCGCCACCGCTCTCGCCTACACCAGGCCCAAGGCAAACGAATACAAGAACTCCGACTGGTGAGTACCTACCTATCTTACCTACCCTACCAACTCCCCAGCCTCACCTCTTGGTAGAGCTGCATTTGGATACAGCGAAAGTTTTGATGACCCTCACTAACGATCCACTTCGACACAAACAGCTCCAACCAAAACTACGGCCACAACTCCTTCTTCCTCAAGGATGTGACCATGGACGATACCACCAAGTCGGTCTACCTCGCCGATGGTCGCACGGTCGAGGGCATCCCCAAGGGCTGGTTTGGCTACTCGGACAAGACTAGCAACGGAGGCGAGTGCTCGGGTGAGAGACTGGGTCGGCTGCCCGAGAAGTGTGTCAACATTGATACTCTTGCGCCTAAGAGGATCAAGTGTGTCAGGTCTGAGGTTCTTTAAGGGATGGAGGGGATATTTTTGTTGATAAGCGGGTGGTTTGCATGGAGCTGGCGAGTCGAGTCTGAGTTATGGAAAGTGCTGGGGGTTTCGAAGCAATCAAGGACAGCTGTAGAAGATAATATGAATGAAATTGGAGATATCGCTGTTTCCGTGAAGCATCATTAGGAGTTTGTCTGCCCTTTGTCGTTACTTCTTCTACTTCTGAACTGTTGGTATGTGAACCGTTTTACGTTGGTGACCCAACGTCGAAAGTGTCGACCAACACCCTTTCAGGGGTGTTTACATTGCCAACACAAAGGACGGGTGGGGCCAATCGGAGTACATCGCAGACCGATCTTTAATATCGTCCAATAAGATGACTTCTATGCAATACCCGGATGCATTATGCCTGTTCTGGAAAGAGTTCTTGACTCGTTATCGTCACGATATGGATCCATGATGGAAATAAACGGTCCAACTTCAACCCAAAACCGACGACCATCAAAAGAAGAAATACGAACATCGCGGCTACCCACGGGCTTGACCTGCTTGATTACCAAAACTTCACATGGGAAAGAGCATATCATAGACTGAATTCTCTGCACACCGTAGTTCTTTCCCTCCGTTCTCGGCTCTCTGCCAGCGGTGTGTGGAGTTCTTTCGAGGAATTTATCCATCGTTTAGTACTGAGTCTGGACCTGCCTAGACCCATCCAGGGTCAGTCCTTGTTGGAAGCGGCTGCATATAAGTGAGGTATCAAAGAAGACTTTAATCCCTTCTCTCCGAGGATACAATCTGGTATTCCTTGACGGGATCTGTTTTCTATTTTCAACGGACGTTCAACACCCGTACGTAGTTCACAATGTCCGCTCTCTTCGACACCAACCCACAACAACCCCCAAACCTCGACTCCAACGCCATCGAACTCGCCCAGTTTGAGCGCAGCCAACAACATGCGTCTTTCGCCGGGCAAGAATCAGACCCCGAAACCCTTCGAGCAGCCGGCGGCACGCCTCCCCCAGATGACATCGACCCAGCCAGCATCGCCTTGGTAGAAGATGTCCCGCCAGATGGCGGCTACGGATGGGTGGTCGTGGGAGCCGTGTTTTTTATCAATGTCAACACCTGGGGCATCAACAGTGCCTGGGGAATTTTCATGGAACAGTATATCCGCGAGAACACCTTTCCGGAAGCCAGCCACTTTGAGTACGCCCTGATCGGAGGCTTGTCCGTCTCGTTGGCTTTGATCTTGGGACCGATTATTAGTGCTATCCAGAGAAAGATTGGGACCAGGTATACGATGGTGCTTGGTTCGTTGATGGTCTTTGCTGGGTTGTTCTCTGCGTCGGCGGCTAGCAGGGTGTGGCATCTTTTTATGTCGGTGGGGCTTTGTATGGGGTTTGGGTTTGGGTTGCTTTATATCCCGGTGAGTTGAAGTTCTTTGCCCCAGTCTTCAAGTATCTGGTTACTTACAATCGAAAACGAACAGGCAATGGGACTCCTGCCCCCCTGGTTCTCAAGACACCGAAGTCTGGCTCTCGGCCTCGCAACGGCCGGAGCAGGCGGTGGCATCGCATGGAATCTCATCACTGGCAAACTCCTTGCCGTCTCTGGACTGAAATGGACCTGGCGGATTCTTGCCCTCGTCTCCGTCGCTTTCAACATTCTTTGCGCCTTCCTCTGCCGCGAGCGGCCTATCAGCTCTTCCACGGGGTCGTCGAAACGCCGATCCTTCAACATCCGTGACTTTGGCAGGACCCAGGTCCTTCTTATTCTCCTGTGGGGTTTCATAACCGAGTTTGGCTACGTCTCCCTCTGGTATTCTCTCCCGAGCTATGCAACCAGCATCGGCCTCACTCCATCCCAAGGATCCGTGGTTAATGCTATGTTGAGCTTGGGAGTGGGCGTTGGGCGCCCGCTTGTTGGGTAAGTCGGCTCTCTAACACTTCCTCGCTATCTATGCTCTTCAACGTCAATCTTCGGCCGTCTGCTAATTTCCTGTCACCTAACTAGCGCCCTCAGCGACCGCTTCGGCCGCATCAACCTCGCCCTCCTCTGCTGCTCATCATGCGCCATCCTCTGCCTAACCCTCTGGATCCTCGCCCGCTCGTACGCCGGCCTAATAATCTTTGCCTTAGCCGCGGGCGCCGGAGGTGGTTGTTTCTGGGCCACGGTGAATCCCATCCTGGCGGAAACCGTCAGTCTCGCCGAAAGCAGTGCCATTTTTGGCACTATCTGCTTCGCCTTAGTGATTCCTACCACTTTTGGAGAAGCCATTGCGCTGCAGCTCGTCAAGGGTGGAGACGGCGTCAACAAGTTCATTCCGAGCCAGATCTTTGTTGGCTGCACGTTTCTGGGGGGCACCGCTTTACTCATGCTCCTTCGGAGCTGGCAGATTTGCGAGATTGAGAGGAAGACGGAGGGCTCGGGCGGTGGTCAACATTCTGAAGGTCATAGAAGGTCTGGAGAAGAAAGCCGGACGGAGGAGGATTTGGAGGAAGGGGTTATGGCTTCTGGAAGAAGTGCTGGGGTGGCGGTATTGGGCGAGTTGAGAAGCTCGGCTGCTGGGATGTGGTCTCCCAGAAAGCTGTTTGTTGCTAGGAGGGTGTAGCGATGGGTGACCTGTCACGGTAAAAAGCGGTTGTTTCACTCGGTTTTGGGAATGTTGTTCAGCGAAAATATGTGTCTATGATAGATCTAAAAACACTCACTACGTTTTTTGGTGGGGGTATCTGAAGCCAAGCGAGTTCCTCTGCAAAAATCCGCACATGTCTCGATGCCCTAAAGTTGCTGCCTGATGGCACGACTTGAACGCTTTTCTCAACCTGGGCGAGGGCAGAAAGACCACTCTGCAAATATCATAGGAAAAAAACCAGCAATGAACCAGCAAGTGAAAGAGGAAAGAAAGGCGAGTTGCGGCCCCTCCATAAGTTCTGGCTTCCATGGCACCTAAAGCTCCTCCCACAATCCATCATGCATAGAATTGGATCTTGCCACGCCAATCTTGTATTTCTGAATCTCCTAGCATTCATGGTAAATCCTACGTTCTGTGGGAGGAGAGCGACAGAGCGCGTTTGGGAGCAATTGAAAAAGGGAAAAAAAAAAGGAAAAAAAGAAAAGAAAGCAAAGAAAATTGGAAGCGGGAGTTGCAATCCTCGAGAGACCACGGTTAGTCTGACTCCTGGTAATCCCCATCGCTATCGTCATCGTCCTTGTTGTTATCAGTGTCCTCATCATCCTCATGGTAGTCGGCCTCGATATACCGATTGCCATTTGCGTCAGTCACCAGGCGACCAAAGAGGGTGGCCACATCCTCCACTGTTAACTCGACTTTCGTGCTATCAAACTCCGTGATAGCTTTCCGTATCTGGTTCTTCTTTTGCTCTTGCTTCTCAAGAAGCCTGAAATCGATCGTATTCCTGGCGAGTAAGCGGACGTAGTATGTCTCTTTCGTCTGGCCGTATCGAAAAACTCTGCCAAACGCCTGTGTTTCGAGACCCTCGTGCCACCATAAGTCAACCAGAATGATCCTGTTTGCGCACTGGAGGTTCAGGGACTGTCCGGCGCACATCAAAGACGCGACCTAGAGAGGTGTGGTTGTTAGCAGAGCTTCAAGCTATCAATGTCACAATGCGAAGAAGCCAAATGGAAACCTACCATGACTTTGATCGAAGGGTCCTCCCTGAAGTCCTTTAACTGGTCTTCCTTGTCTCCTTGAAGCATACCTCCGAAGAGGTAAAGGAACTTGATATTCTCCTGTTGAAGGATACGACCCAGAATGCGTCCGGCCATGATCCACTGAGTAAAGACAATGATTTTGTCATCTGGATAGGTCTGCTGCCACTCCAAGATGATATCCCGGACAACAGTTGTCTTCGCACTTGGTGCCAGGAGCATCTGGTCTGACTTGTCGGACAAGTCAAGGAAGTTTGCGTTTTTCAGATTTCCCAGTGGTTGGAAACCGTTAGCATCATCCCCTAACTCGTGACTGCCTTTTGGGCTTCTTCTGACTTGGTTGTTGCCGATGTTCTTGCGAACACTGTCTGCTGTCTTTGTCACAGTTTCTAGAAACTGGTTCACATTGATATCCACGCCGCATATGGGGCAGACCGATTCTCCAATGTTTCGTTCGAGATGTCTCATCATGCAGCTGTGGCATGCTACATGAGAACACATGGCCCTCCCGGGATTGACAGCGGGACGACGGCAGATCACACACATCGAGCCCTCTGTTGACATCATTTCCTCCATGTAAGAAAGCTGGCTTTCCATGTCGAACGGAGTCGAAGCGTAGGATCCGTTGGGGTTGACCGGGTTCTCGCTGATAGCTAGCTTCTTGGAGCAGTTTTGTAGTAGCTTGGCACACCAACGCTGCATTTGTGCGATGAAGGGCTTCCGTGCCTTATTTCGAAATTCCGCAATCTGTTGTTTAAGCCGGTTGATGTCTTTGACAGAAAAGGTATCCCACATCACTGACTCCAGAAGAAATGGATGCGCTGTTGCCATACGAAGCCTGAGTGCCTTTTCGCGGAATTGGACGAGGTTACCGAATGACATGGTCACTTTCTTTTTGAGTTCTTCGTTGAACTCGTCCCTCAATTTGCCCTCAATGCATCGATAGATGAACTTCTCCTCAGTTGATAGGTCAATGATATGGTGGGGTAAAGGGTGGGTATTGGGAATGTCGAAGATTGCTTTCCCAAGGAATACAGTCTGAATGCTTCGCTTCATCATCATGCTCTTCATAGTCTGGACGAGCTCCTCATTGATGCTCTCACCCTTTCGAGCAGTACCGAAGTTCCTCTTGAATGCTCTGAGGTTCTCACTTCCCGGGATCCCGATAAAGTTGAAGTACGGGAATAACTCCGTAAGATTGTTATGAATTGGCGTTGCTGTAAGCGCCCACCGGTACCGACTCATTAGAACACGACAAGCCTGGGATGTCCGAGTCAAATGGTTCTTGATAGCGTGGGCCTCGTCAAGTATGACACGATAATAGCTTGGCTTGAACAGCTCTCCTGAGGCTTCTCGTATCAGGTGGTTACGCTCCTCTTTGCTTAGAGTTTCTTCAGCTGATTTGTTTTCGGCATCCAACTCCCTGATGAAGGCTTTATCGGCCAACTCCTTGATGAGTTCGTGGTAAGAGGTAACGACGACATGCAACCTCTCAATGTCGTGACACTTCATGCGATTTTGGCGTGAGGAATAGTACTTTCCATAGTGCAAATGCTCGGTATGCTTGGCCAGTTCGTCAAGCCACACCCGAACCGCATTTGCCGGTGCGACAACCAGCGTTGTTGTGCGTCTGGCGGCAATATCCTCCGTGGATGGTGGATTCCCTATGATGCAGGCCAGTGTTTGAATAGTCTTTCCAAGTCCAACAGAATCCGCTAGAATCCCACTAGGCGCTTTCGGGTTCTGTCGTTCTCTCGTTAACATCCATCCGGCTGCGGCGAATTGGTACGGCATCAATGGTGACCGAAGTCCTTTGATTTTCCAGTTCACACCCTCGACAGTCCAATTCGATGTTCCGAATGCCAACCTGGCCTTTGCCAGCAGCTCAAGATCCTTCTTGTAACGCTGTTTATCAATTGTAGGGTCGGTTTTCCTCGCAAGACGGAGCTGCTTTTCCTGCGTACCCCAATGTTGAGCCTCAAAGGAATGAAAGGTTTGGAGATTTCCCATCTGTGCTCTGGCCGCGATAGGATCATCATCAACAAGCATCCCAAGAAACTCTTGCGTGGTTTCGTCGTCCTTTTTCGAAGTTCGAGTTGCTGCCTTCTTGTTGGGTTGTTGCGCCGGGCTTTTGCGAGATGCCGCCCGTTTGCGCTTCAGGCCATTCGTAGTATTGGATGTAAATCTAGGCACTCCGTGAAACCCACGGCGACCTGGTGCATGCTGAGTTTGTGTTTCCGGTACTGAGGGTATCTCTGCAACCTCAGGCTCCGAGTTCTCTGACTTATCATTGTCTTCGAGGCCAAGCTGCTGACTTAGCTTGAGAATCTTGTCGCTCAAGCTCGCCAGTCTCTTTTCCGCACTAGCAGAGACTTTTCCTCTTGCTTTGCGTCGCTCCAGAACCTTTTTCTCTTGTCTGAGGAGCTCCAGATCTTCAAGCATATCCTCTTCGTCTGAGACTGCATCATCCTCGTCAGATTCATCGTCCACGGAATATACAATTTGATCCTGACCTGGTCCAACATTTCCGGATCCCCGAGAATCTTTCGTAATTGCAGAGGAAACAGAGCCCAGGCGGCCTGTCTTGTATGTGAAGTGGGAGAATGACCGTTGGAAGCTTTCATTTGACACTCCAAACTCAGCGGGAGTGAGCTGCCCCTGAGACACAGCTGTTCTTTCATAACCCCCGCTTTTGGCGCGGGAAGCATTGTCCAGATCGGAAGTTGAATCATCATGATCGCTGTTGATATCAAGATCACTTCCCGGTCCATCCCCCACAAAAAGGGTATCCTCGTCATCTTCTGAGCTCTCGATTGTCACGATGACCTGGGGAGGATCTGAGCTGGGGTTGCTGGACCTCGAAGACATTGGCGGCGTCTGTCTCGAACCCTGGGAAGTGCCGAGCGAGTGCAAAGACATTGATCGTGTCACTCTTCCAACGTCTGCCCTCTGCAGAGTCCGGATATGACCCAGGCCCATAGGCATGCTGTCGGGCCTTCTGCCACGCCTTGGTGACCGGCGCTTAGGCGAAAACGGCGTCCTCTTCATGATGTCTCATCAAAAAGAAGCGAGAAAGCGTCCGCTGGACCGAAAGTAGATTCGTGTTATGACTGTGATCGATGTCTGGTTAGCGCTGAGGACTGTAAAAAGGCGAACAGAATGACTAGCAATGACCAACCTGTGATACAAAAGAAGGATGGATGGTCTGAGTTTAAAGTGATGAGTAGATCAGTCGGTCCATCAACTTCTGGCTTTGCTGGGTTAGGCTGGCAGCTACAAGGGTCAGAACATGACATATAACAGACTGGAGGAAACCCTCAGAATCACTCAGGAGGACTAAGCCATCCAAGATTCCAAGCTTGGAGTAGGTGCTTACCGCAATATGATTGTGAAGTCGAAGAACTGTGGATGAGAGTGCACTCAGTTAGGCCACGCTGAGGGGTTGTCGTCACTGATGGACGGGAATAGACAGTCAGGTGAGAGGTGTTTAACTTCGTTGTGAGACTGCCGTCAAAGTGAGTATCAACGCTTGTGACGTAGAAGGGATTCTGAGCCAGAGTCTGTGAGACTCAAGCTACGGTCAGGTATGAATCAAATGGATGGAATGGGTTACGTGAGAGGAAGGGAGAGAGATGGGAAGTTGGGAGCTTAGGAGGAAGTGGGATTTAAATAGACAAGTAATGAAGAAAAAAAGAATGGGAAAAAGTGAGTAGCAAAGAAACAACTTCTCTCGTACTCGAAGCCCGAGAAGCATGTTTGCCATCTGATAATTTCTGTTGCAATTCTACGTTTCGTCTGGCACGTAGATGTTCCGTATGTACCCCTAGGGAATCCCAAACTGTTATAGTCATGCCGCAGAGGAGTCATCTGATATTTCCGGAGGAAACCGTTTGTCGTCAAGGGCTCGGAGGTATCATACGACTTCGGTGCCATATAATCCCAACTAGACCTCCGGACGGTGAACACACGGCTGCAGCCTCTCGCAAGACCGCGCCCGGAGTGAGCAGTTTCTGGCCTCAACCGCAGGACTGTGACCGGCCTTTGTAGCTAGGTAATTCTAAACTGCCAGTCAAAAGCCTCTGTAGCGACCACGAGCCCTAGTCTGTTGCCCCCAGATACTGAAAATGCCCATGGTCGCTTGTCCTTTGTTGAGAAAGGAAGGCCTAGAGATGTATAGCATTGGCTTGTCTTATGGATGAAAACAAGCTCACTTCCGTCCCAAGCCGTACTCCAATGCTGCATCTGCTGCGTCTGCTGCAACTCATGCTGACTGATGAGACGAAGGGGGGTTGGAGGTAACTTCAGACGACAAAAAGATTCGCAAGGCTCCGGATTCAAATCGCGGAGAGCGGGAGACGACTGGCACTAATTTGACTGCCGTCCAAGACCAATCTGAGAGCCCGCTGAAAGTAAACACAATCACCACCAAGAATATTACATCGTGATCTCACCTCCGCAACTCCCACCCCCTCACCATCACCACCATCACTCTCACCCTCACTTTCCCCCATCAATCCAACTCCCCAGTAATATACCCAACCTGCCTCCTCCCCCCACCAGGCGGTACCGCCCCATTCAAACTCCTCGCCAACCTCTCCTGCGTCTCCACCAATTTCTTATGCTCCCCCAACCTCTTCACCATCCGCGCATCACTCACCGCCTCAATCCTCTCCATCTCCCTACGTTCCTGCACCCTAACCTCACTCAACTGCTTCGCGCTTTGCAGCCTCTGCTGCTCCCACTGCGCCGTCTGTCCCTGTTTCCTCTCCTCCATCTCCAGCTCCGCCTCGCTCACCAGCCTCGCCCTTGTCAGCCCGGCCTCGAGCAATTGACGCTCATGCTTCATGCTCGCTTCGCGTTCAGCTTTCCGACGGTGTAATTCCGCGGCAAAGCCTTCCTCCTCAACGGCTTGCCGGCTGCGCACGGCTTCGATCTCCTCGTCCCGCTGCCGGCGGATGCGACTATCTTCGAGCTCGGCGCGCGCGAGGAAGATTTTGTTTTGCATCGTCGCGATCTCCTTGGTGCGCGCGATGGCGATGTGGTGTTCCTCTGTTTCCTTGGCGATGCGCTCGGCGCGGGCGCGGCGTTCGCGTTCGGCGCGGAGGAGCTCGGGGGGCAGGTTCACGGCGCCGTCGGGCTGCGAGCCGTCGTGGGCGTAGTAGACGTCCCGGCAGCGGTAGGATTTGAGGAGGTCGAGCAGGGCGGAACGGTCGGTGCTGTTGGGGGGCAGGATGCGGAGGAGGTATTGCGTGGGGGAGTAGGTGTACACGCCGTCGGTCCACTGGTGGTCGGGGGAGTTGATGGTTTTCCAGACGCCGGCTTTGAGGAGGGCGCGGGTTATGGGCAGGGGATCGGTGGAGTGCAGGGCGAGGAGAAGGACGGATTTCCCGTCGGCTTGGATGGAGAGGTCGCTTCCTTGCTTGATTAGTTCGGCTATGACTTTTTCCATTTTCTTTTCTTGGGATGAGGAGAGGGGCCCGGCTTCGGCGGCGTTGAGGCAGAGTTCTCCTAGGGCGGAACGGCCGCCGTGAATGACACTGGGAAAGTCGGGATCGTGGCCGAACTCGATCAGCACTTTGACTGCTTCTAGGTTGAGCTTCCTGGCGGCATTATGCAGGGAACCGTCGTTCATAGATGGTCCGGCAGCCAGAAGACTAGCCATCATGGCTGTACCTACTTCACCTCCGATCGCAGTAGCTAGTGCCATCGGGGTGTTATTTTCAGCATCAGCAACATCCACATCTGCACCAGCAAGAAGAAGTGCCTTGACCAGGTCTGGCCGTCGGTGTTGTATGGCCAGCATGAGTGGAGTCTGTTTAGACACTCGTGTCTCGAAATTGACCTTTGCTCCTCTGTCAATGAGAAGCTGGATGATACTGCTGCTGATGCGCTTTTGAGGCTGACTCAATGCCCAGAAAAGCAGATTCACCTGTTCTTCTTCGCCGCCATCCATGACCCTCATGGTGGTGAGCTGGTCATGATAGTAGCCTGCATCCAGAAGCGTTTCCAGCAACCTTTCTGACCGGGGATACTTGTTGAGAGCACGTAGTAGAATCGGCGGGGAGATCGGAGTCATGACGTCCAGCCTTTCTCCCTCAAAGTTGTAGCAGATGAACAGCTCAATCAGTGACAGAATCTCTTCCTCTGCAAGTTCTGCGTCAAAGATGTGAGGAAACGCCATGGAAACAGAGTGAGAGTCTGGATTCTGCTCCAGAATCAGCTGTATAAGCTCAGAATCCGCCTTTTTGGCTGCCTTTTGCAATACGAGCCCATCCTGACAAGTGACGCTGGCCCCATGTTGTAGCAGGAGTGTTGCAAATTGCCGAGCCAGTGCATCTTTTTCAGTCCCGTATGCATCGACAGCAACATTCAAAGCCGGGAACAAAGGCTCACCACCCTCAGCGCCCTTCTCCAGCAACATCTGCGCAATCTGGAGGCCTTGCTCAGTCATCCAAGACTCAGCTGTCTCTGGAGTAAAAGCATGTTGGAAAGTCCACGAGACATCCTTTCCGGGAATATCGAACGTCAACAAAGCCTCCAGCACATCAACCCGGAAAGACTGAGTCGCATCAATCAACGTCTCACACCCATTCATCAACGGCGAAGCGCCATGCGAGAGCAGGAGCCGAATCAAGCGAACATCAGGCTCCTCCTTCACAGCCCTATGCAACGCAGTATGCACATCCTCCGACGGTTCCAGCCCTGCGCAAAACAGCCATTCAGTAACTTGATACCTTGCCTCCTGGCTCAATTTCCGACTGGCCTTGAGTGCTTTAAGCAACGTATCCTGCGACGGCTTCTTTTGATGCTCACTGGTCTTTTCCACACCCAGCATCAACTTCAGACTCTTCAGCGCTGCTCCTCTTGTCGCATTCCAAATAGCTTCACCAGAGTTGTAATCAGGATCCGCCCCATACGCGAGCAGCAAGCGCACCAAAGCCTCACCGTCATCGCCATATGTCCCCGCGGCAACCAGCTGTCTGTCCACGACCTCGCCATCGACTCCTCTTTCCAGAAGGATGCGAAAGACTTCCGTGCGATCCTTGAGCTCCGTGACGCTGACACTAGCGGCCTCGAACCCCTTGACCAGAGTCTGTTTCTTGATCTGAGCCGTGGGGTGTAGAAGTGCGCCCAAGACGAAGATAGCAGCGCTCTTGCAGGCTTCCACTATTGCTTGGCCTTCTTGGTGCTCGAGATTGGCTCCGTGGCCCATTAGGAGATTCACAAGCGATAGGTTCCCATCAGTGGCCGCTGCGATGAGTGCGTCGGAGATGTCAGAACCGGATACCCCCCTCTTAAGCAGCGATGCGCAGATCTCAGAATTCTTGAGCTTGACGGCTTGTGTAAAGGTAGTGTTGAGTACCGCCGCGGGATATTTTCGTGATGATTTTGCCAGAACCAACTCCACTGCTTGGGCATCCTGTTTTTCTACCGCGAAACCGAGCGCTTTGCCATCGGTCGAGTCGGCATAGGTCGATAAAAGTTCGATGAGTTGGTAGTCAGAAGAGTGCGCGTGTAAAGCGTAGTTCAGCGCCCTGTTCGCTTCTGAAGCCGGAGCCCCGGCCCCGACAAGTTTGCGGGTGAAGTCTTGACGGTCACTGGGAATCGGTATGTTAAGCGAATGCCGAAGTGCCGCAGCTAGGGAGTCGGGTGCTGGCTTGACGCTCAGCATCAGGTCCGTCAATGGCGTGCTAGAGGCCTTGACGGCGCAACAGAATGCGGCGGCATTGTGAGCGTTGATGTCTGCACCAGCTGAGAGAAGAGTCCCAACGACATCATAGTTGCGGCTATCAAGGGGCGTTTGAAGAATGGTCTGGACCTCGTTGTATAGAAGAACATCCAGGTGGTCCTTTTGTTTGGTATAGCGTAGAAGAAGAGACATCTTGGCGGCCTTTTCAGCGGTTGTTGGCATCTTTGAAAGGTCGTCGAGACCACGATTCACTGTTTCAGGATTCGGCTTTCCGTACTGGACAACAAGTTCGAGGATGGCGGGATCCGGATCACAGATAGCTGTGAACAGTTAGAAACGCATCATCTATCAGAATAGAAAGGTGAAGGTCAAGCATACCGAGAGTGACAGGCTCCCCGTCTTTGAAGTTGGCATCCACGTTACCATGCTTCAGCAGCAGAGAAAATAGTTGAACATCCAGGGGTTGGGTAGATAGTAACTGTGACAGCGCGGCGGATACTTCGTCCCCTTCTCTTCCAGCACCAGCCTGAAGCAATAGCTCCACGATTGTGTACCGGACTTCTTGATTATTGATCGCCATGGCTTTAACCATAGCCGCAGTAGACGTTTGAGATGTAAGTGGCCTTTTGAGCATTTTGCGTAAGAGTGGTACATCCCCAACGGCAATAGAAGACAAAATCCCAGAATCATTGTCAGAGTGTGTGCCTTCGGTATAGCGCAAAAGAAGGGAAATGAACCTATCGTCTCGTCTGGGGTGTTGTTCTTCAATGGCCTCTGTTAAAGCAATAGACAAACAGGGCCCAGAAAGCCCAGCAGCCAGAAAAGCCTCGGTAATGAGGTAACGTTCGTTGGGAGCCAACTTCTTGACCTGTGGAAACACTTGCTCCAGGGTTGATGGGGACGGCTTTCCTCTCAAGAGCTTCTTCACCATGTCTATGTTCACCATCATGACTGCGTTATTCAGAGCCATGCCATTCAGGTGGTCCACCGAGGCCACCTCATGTCGGGCGTGCTTCATCTGAAGCGAGCCTTTTCGTGGCTTCCCTTCTGGAACTGTGTCTTCCGGGAAATATGGCGTGAGCAGTAGATTCACTGACTGGCCGTCTCCAGCCCTCACAGCAGCTATGAGAGCGTCACCCAACGCAGCGCCTCCGGCACCTTTTCGCAGCAGGATGTTGAGGAAGGCATATCGGTTTTCTGGGCTAATCGTCGTCGGAATCACGCCAACACATCGAGACGCGAGGTTGGGACTCAGACGCGTTCGATCATTTAACAGTAGCTGAAGAAGATTGCAATTTCCTCTCGCAATCGTATCACAAAGTACCTTGGCCTCCTGGTACTCGACTGAAGCCCCGTTTTCGACCAAAAGATGAACCATGTCGATATTTTCGGCTTGACACGCTTGCTGTAAAGCGACAGCCACCATATCACCAGGGGCGCCGGCGCACAGAAGCGCCTCTGTCAAGAACAGCTTCTCATTGGGGCCAATGGATTGGTTGAGAAGCTGTCTGAAGCTCTCCATCAGACCGGCCCCTCCAGGTGTAGGTGGCTGTCTCCCTGTCAAGATGGCGAGTGCAATGTCAACTCTGCTCTGCCCAATCGCTGTCCTGAGAGCTTCGGCTGTGTCAAAGTCGGCATCCGCGACTGACCTGCTCAGTCTCCAGACTGTCTGCAAACATCCCTTTCGCGAGGCGTCTATGAGACATAAGGAGAGCAGTTGCGACGAGAACCCGCCCGCTGACTGAAGGATTAGACCTACAAGGTCCGGGTAACCACCAGCAATACACAGTTGGCGAAATTCGATCTGGGCATTCTGCGACTGAGCAGGATTTGCGCCGCGTTGCAGTAGCAAGCCCAGTATTGTGAGGTCTTTGGATCGTATTGCGTCGGGCAATGCCACATTGAGCGTGAGGTCGTCCGCATAATGGGCCAGGACGGCAATCATGTCGGTTTGGCGGTTCTGGATTGCCTTTTGCAATATCTGACTCCGTTCCAACGACTCCAAGCTCTTTCTTCTAGACAGGATGGAGCCTGACCTGCTGCCTTTCGGAGCTTTGATGTTCGGATTTCCACCAAGCTCGAGCAGTTTTCTAATGAGAACGTTTGCGACAGCGGGTGAACCCCCAGAGGCGACATGGTTATCGAGCACGTCGAAGATTTCTTTGGCTTCCCATGGTTTCTTGGTGGATGAGAACGCTCGTTTCAGGGTACTTTGTGAAGCTTCGGGGTTCTCAGCTTGTCGTCGTTGTCTGAGGAGTTCTTCCGCTTGCAAATCGTCTTGTGGGCTCGGGGTAGGTAGTCTGATCGGAGGGAGTGGCGGGAGAGGTGGTAACTCTGTAACACCAACGGCGGCAGCGAGTTCTAGGAGTCGGGCCCGCCGATTATCCTGTGGACGCTGGGGCGACATAGCTGCCATTTTGACTTTGTCGTTATCGAGCTTCACAAGTAAATACGGCCGGATCACGGGAGGAGGATTTCGGCCCGGTGCCGCTGTAATTGCGTGAGGTTGGTTCAACGTCCCATATCATACAAAGAAAAAGAATTTGGCCTATATGTGAGCCTCCAACATGCGGCCAACTGGACAAGGCGTGTTCTCGTTATGAGCAAGCGGGCTGTGGAGGAGAATTTAGCGGGCCACCGATGGAGCCGATGGAATGATAGTTCGGCTGGGCCGTAGAAAGGGTTCAAGTTGAACAAAGGGGACGCGAGTTTGAGCCTCGTCCCGCTCTTTGGCAAACAGTTGATATCCAGGACCGTGTATGGTGACGTGGTGGTGGCGGGGCGGTGTTGGTCGAATGCCTGCCCGCTTAGGTAATGTGCTGTAACGTAGAACGCGGAATCAAACACAAGGGAGTTGCAGAAACAGGACTGGTATGAGATTGTTGTGAGAAAGGAAAAATATCGTGGAAAAATGTCACCAACTTCCACTTGGATGTTCAATGTTGGGCAGGATTAACTCCAATGCGCATTCTGAAACACTGTGATAAAGCTGCGCCGGAGCTCTTGCCGTGGACCTAGGTATAGCTCCTAACCAGTCCGGGCCAGCACATATTGGTTCATCAGGCAGCTTTGGCGAGGAGCGGCTGAATGAATGAAAGCCACCCTCCAAAGATAGTACCCGCGGGATATCCCTACCCAGCCGTGCTAGTCTCTAGTGTAGAGGCGATTTCGACCAGTCTTTCCCCCTCTCGTGGCGGACGCGCGCTTGGGGAGTGACAAGAGTCGATGATCAACAAAACGCTTGCGAGGCCCTTTGTGGCACAGCCTCAAATAGCTGGGCATGGCCGCGGGGCTCTGTCCACTCAGGCCACTGCTTCCCCAATAATGCTTTCCATTAGTGCCAGGTACTGCCCCTGTCTATCAATGATCTGTCGCCGCTCATCCAGACTCCAGAGAGTTCAGAGAGTTGTCATTCTCCAGTCATTGACGAGTGCACTGATGCTGCAGCCAAAGCGCAAGCACCCGATGCGCGGTTGGAAGATGGCATGTTGGATGGCTCGTGGATGGGTAGAAAACCATCACAGACCGACACGAGCTGACAGACGAGGTGTGAGATGTGCGACTGCGAAGAGACGTGGCGTTTGAGTTTTGGTTGATGGATGGGATGAAAGCATCAAGCCAACTGTGCCTGAGCTGAAGAAATGGGCGTCGGAGAAAAAAGAGATGAGCGGGATCGAAAACGACAAGGCGGACTGCAGATACGATGCCAGGAGAAATTGTTAGTGCAGAACCCCATCCTCTTGACCGAGACTAACAGAACTTTTCGCCCAAACCAGAATCATACAAGATATGGTTTTTATTCTTCCCGTTTGATGATTGGCGGGAAGTATTTTCTGTACAATTGACGCAGATCGTTAGTGATCATAACCCATCAATGGTCTAAGCGGGTCGGCGAGATAGTATGTTAGTCTCAGTCAAAGAGATGCCAGACATCATAGGGCTTTGAGGTCTTTTGAGTTTACATCGATGTCTGCTTCGACACGAAGGGCCTGATATTTACGATGAATATTCAGAGCGCAGGATGGTTTTATGTTTTGCTAGTATCATGATTTTTTCCGAGTTTCAAGCTCGTGGAAGGTTTCACCCGATGAACCTCTCTAACAGTAACAGCAGACCAAGGCTGACCAACAAGACTGGTTGTTGAATTGCCCGTACCTGGCATGACTGGATGAGCAGACTTCTTCGCTTGTCTATCCTAGCCAACAACTCGAACTTTGAGACCCGCCGCTGCTGGGCCGCAAAGGATGACTGGCTGTTGGTTGAATGAAGAAGGCTACATACAGTATATGGACGACCGGGAGCGACAATTCAATCCGGAGCTGCGGATCCCCTCCCCTTCAGCTGCTCCACTCCCAGATTCCGATACCGAACAATAGCGCCAAGAAGGACGGAAGGGACCAAGACACACCGCGACTCTTCAAAGTGTTGCCGGATTGTACGACTTCGGATCCGCGATAATTACAAACCAGCTCTCCGATACTCCGTCTCACTCCGCTTACTATGAGATGAATAATTCATCTCCGAATATTTTTTGATCTCCGATCAATGAGAAGATTGGAAGATTGGATATTCAGTCCGAAGCCGAACAACACCGGATTAAAGTACCAATCGGCTTCGCGATTATTAAGTGTCTTTGATTACATCATCGGCCCGTCTTATCTTTTATCAGTGTGAACTTTCGAAATGCCGTTCGGATTTAGAAAGATGGAGCAATATGGACGCTCAGTAGTAACCTGGAAACAGAGAGCACAATCATTTTTCAGAAGTTCGGGGGTAAACGGGATTCGCTTTCCATATACTATTTGGGATGGTTGTGGGTGGTTTTCGCATCACGACCAAACCAACAGATTGACGTGATACGACCGTTCTCACCCGGCGAGTCAGTGTGTATACCGCAGTCCTCCGCAGTCCGAACGCAGTTCTAGGTCCAGCTCGTCGTGGGGCCAACCGGGCCAACAAGGTTCGAGACATTCAAAAACGATGATGGCCGCAAGCACCGGTTCACGTCACGCTACCGATATCATCTCCACCATCAACACCATCGCGGTCCACCGCAGTCGCAGTCGGCTTCTTCCCCTTTTAAACCTGACCGTGACCCCCTCGAGTTCATCCTGTCGTCGGTTTGCTAGTACTTCTGCTGCTTTCACGAACCGTTCCTGTCTTTGCCGGCCTTCACCAATAACACCGCCAATTCCCGCTTCCCCGCACCAACACCATCGCAACATCCACCCCGCGCCGTTCGTCCGACCGGGCCTCAACATCTCTACCACCAGCGCAAACTATCACAGCTCCCAATCCAAAAACACCAATTTTTATTCCACAATGTCGACCGAAGTCCCAAAGACCATGTCCGGCGTCGTCATCGAAAAGCCCGGTGGTGTCGACGTCCTCAAGTACAAGACCGACCTGCCCGTCCCGGAAATCAAAGAGGGCGAAGTCCTCGTCAAGAACGAGTACATTGGCGTCAACTTCATTGATACGTAAGTTCCCCGTCCCTCTTTCCCCCTATTTTCCCTTCCTCCCTTTCCCTCCCATCTAAGCCAACCCCCAAACTAACCCTCCTCCTCCCCAACAGCTACTTCCGAACAGGCCTCTACCCCTCCTCCTCGGGCTACCCGTTGATAACCGGCAAAGAAGCCTCCGGCACTGTGGTCTCCTCCAAACACCCTCGCTTCTCCCCGGGCGACCGCATCGCCTACCTCAGCGACGCCTGCTACGCGGAATACACCTCCGTCTCCGCCTCCCGCTGCATCGGTCCCCTTCCCGAAAAAATCTCCTCCGAGACCGCCGCCGCCGCCCTGCTCCAGGGTCTAACCGCCCTAACCTTGGTTCGCGAAGCCGCGGGCATCGAGCAAAAGCTGGGAATCAGCGAAGGGCCCTGGACGCTGGTGCACGCGGCGGCGGGCGGGACGGGCTCGTTGCTGGTGCAGATCTTGAGCGTTATGGGCGCTAAGGTGATTGCTACCGCTGGAGGAAAAGAGAAGTGCGAGCAGGCGCATTGCCATGGCGCGCAGTGGACGGTGGATAGTAAGAGTGAGGATGTGGTGGAGAGGGTGAAGGAGATTACGAATGGACGCGGGGTGGATGTGATTTTTGATGGGGTGGGTAAGGCTACGTTTGATGCGGATTTGGAGATGGTGGCGAGGAAGGGGATGGTGATTAGCTTTGGAAACGCGTCGGGTAAGGTGGATCCGCTGGATATTTTGAGGTTGGGGGCCAAGAATGTTAAGGTGATGAGGCCGGTTTTGTTCGGCTACATTGTTACGCCGGAGGAGTGGGAGAGGTGGACGACGGAGTTGTTTGAGCTGATCAAGACGGAGAAGGTCAAGATCAAGGTCCATGAGGTTTATCCCCTTCAGGAGGTGGCGCGTGCGCACACCGATCTGGAGGGCAGGAAGACCACGGGCAAGCTGTTGTTGAAGGTCTAGGTCTGATGAAAACTGATTGTTTTGGCTCGCATTTTCTTCCACCCATAGGCAATCACTGCTGGGTTATGACAATATAATAAAGAACACTGGAGGCATGCCGGCATGCAGAATTTCACCTCCGTATTCTTCTATGAGATGCTATCTATGAGGTTGATTACGTATAATCAGAGGGGGTGTCGTGAACTGAGCGAGTACGTAGCAACGTAGCGAATGGAATCATGACACAGTCGTAACAGAAAAAATGGGGGAATAAACCAAAGGGGGAATTGTTAAAACAGTGTGATGCGACCCAAAGCCCCAAAACGATAGAAGCCAGAATGTGATGTGTGTGAATGTTCAAGAAGGTGGTCGTAAAAGCAACAAAAGAGCCCAAGAGCCCCCTTTTAGTTCTTGATGGCCTTGCTGGCCTTGAGCTTCTCCAAGAGCTCGGCCGGCGGATCTTGTCGGTAACCCTTGGGGTTGTTCTCCACCCAGCGCCATAGATCGGCGCACGCGTCCTCCAGGGTGAGCTTTGTCTTCCACTTGAGCTCCTCGTTGGCGAGCGCGGGGTTGGCAGTCAGATCCAGCACATCGCCGAGTCTCCTGTCGACAACCTGGTAGGGCAGGTCACGACCGACAACCTTGCTGAAAGCCTTGATCATCTCGAACACTGTGCTGCCACGACCGGAGCCAAGGTTCCAGGCCTTGACACCAGGCTTCTTCTCGCGGAGGTAGTTGAGGGCGGCAAGGTGACCGCTGGCAAGATCGAGGACATGGATATAGTCGCGAATCGCAGTGCCATCCTTGGAGGCGTAGTCTGTCATACATGGTTTAGCATCCTGTCATCTGGGCTTCAAGACTCTTTCCTCCGGGCGGACTACTCACCGTCACCAAAGACCAAAAGCTTGTCCCTCTCCCCAGTCGCTACCTTGCCAAGCAAAGGCAAGAGGTTGTAAGGGACGCCCTGAGGGTCCTCGCCCATGATGCCGCTGGGGTGAGCACCGCAAGGGTTGAAGTAGCGGAGCAAAGCGCCGTTCCATTGCTCGAAGGGCTTGCCCGCCTTTTTGGCCTTCCTCCTCTCGGCCTCGACATGATCGGTAATGACGGTCTCGATCATCACTTTTGTATGACCATATGTGTTGGTGGGGCCGATGGGGCAGTTCTCGGGAATGGGAATCATGCCAGGGACACGGGTGGCATCACCATAGACAGTGGCGGAGGACGAGAAGACAATGTTGGGGACATTGTGCTTGGCCATAGAACGGAGCAGGGTGATGCTGCCGCCGACATTGACACGGTAGTACTCGAGTGGGATTTCACCAGACTCGCCAACGGCCTGCAGGTCCACAAGGGACAATTGTTAGCTGATGGTCACACCACAGACACAGACCGACATGACATCGGGTGACGGCAGATGTGCAACTTGCCTTGAGGGCGGCGAAGTGAATAACGCTGTCGATCTCGGGGTGTTTGGAAAACACATTGTCGAGGCCGGCCTCGTCTGTAATGTCGACCTGGTAGAAGGTGGGACGCTTGCCAGAGATAAGCTCGATGCGGTCTACGGCGGCCTGGGACGAGTTGAGGAGACTATCGACAATGACGACATCGTAGCCGTTGTCGAGGAGGGCGACGGTGGTGAAGGAGCCGATGTAGCCAGTACCACTGCAAAAGCAAGCCACAATCAATATCTCATGCCGCGACAACAATAACAAGGGCAACGCGCCACGCGCGCTCACTGGACGACAACGACGACGACGACGACGACGACGACGGGAGAAGGACAGGATGATGGGTGGTTGCGGGTGCAATTGCGCGCGCGCATCGAGGCGTTCTTGTGGTATTCAAGGCGATCCACACAGCTGCCCGTGCGGCGGAATTGGAGCGCGGTGCAGCATCTTCAAGGATGACTGGCGCAGTGTTGTAGCTGGGCTGGGCGTTCGGAGAGGGTGGTTCGTGTCGTCGGGTGTTGGAGGCGGGAAAAGGGCTGGAAGAGGGCTGGTCTTACCCGGTGACGAGAACTGTTCCCACAGCCATTCTGGATGCTCTCGATAAGGCGATATCTTTCTTCTTTTTCTCAAAACTGAAGTGATGCTGCTGCTGCTGCTGTTGATGCCGTTGCCCGCTGCTACCGTGGAGAAGGAAACCAAACAGACACACACACACACAAAAAGAGTGACAAAGGGTGGAAGGAGGATGTTTTGTTAGGACCGGTTAAAAGATAGAATTCCGTTGTGGTTGGTAGAAGGTGGTAAGCACCGAACAGGGCAGCGCATGCACTGGTTAATTAAGCTCGGGTCTTGGAGCCTGCAACGAGGGGTCGGTTGGTCCGGGAATGGGGCCCTGGCTTCCATTCCCTGGGCCTGTGATGATGGACCGTGATGGACCGGGATGGGTCCAGGCTGGGTGACTGCGCTATCAAATCCTGGTGTAATCCTGCGATGTGATACGGACGGGTCCGGTCATGAAATGACGATTGTCGAATTTCGCTAGACCGTAGTTTGCCGTGGGGCGAACATGAAACAACAAAATCGGCCTACCACGCAGTAGGACAGTGTTGAATGGGATGAGAATCGAGATGAGACTCCCGTCTGAGGAGGTTTGCCATCCGTTGCCCGCTGCACTGGGGGTTACCACGTTACCCTGCACAGCACCCTGCGACGGGTTGCGGGTTCTACGGGTGCAGCCTTGGATGTTTTGTCGTGACATGCAACGGCAAGGTTTTGGAATTTGGGGTACCAAGACCACGGCGACCCCATCCGCTTGAGAAGCTTGTCCAGGCCTCCCCCTGCTGTGCTCTATTGTCGATTTAGTAGTGTACATTCCCGATTCCATCTTCTCGAGATGGTTGTAGTGGAAAAGGTATGTCAAGTAACATGTGACAATAGTCAAGAGTGCAAATCGGCCCTTTGGCTGACTATAGCCTAAATCGTTTCCCCCATTCTTTCCAAAGTCTTGGAACAAACATACCCTAGAGCCTAGGAAGCTAGAAGACTAATTTTGCACTCCGCACTTCGGATATCAGCTTCGGAAACTCGAAATGGGGTAGCTAGTAAAACGATACACAGTAATATTAAATGATAGTCAACGGGAGCAAAGCAACAAGTTACAATGTTCCATGGTGGAACGTGCAATTTGGATCGTCTCTGCTAGGGAGGTGTTGGAGAATGGAAACTGGGAATGCTGATTGAGCCCCAGTTGCCCCAGGTTCATCCCATCTCGATGTCGTCAAGTCCGTGCTAGAAGATTGCAGTGAGAAGAAACGGCGATCAGACTGGAATACAAGGACAAGAGATCACGATCTGACAAAGAACCAACACGACACAGCCTGGCTCCCCTGGACCATGGAACAAGTCCCTGATTCTATCCTCGAGCCCCCCGAAGATCGGGAATTCAAGATACGGCAACGGAAACTGCATATCTCTCGCTTAAGCGCATATCAGTTCGCTTACTCATCGAGCCATTCCCGTCCCGGGCACGTCCGGGCAGCCTCCACCCAGACACTATCATTTTCTTGGCGCCGCGCGACTGGGCTGAAGTGGGGAGTTGACATCAGTCGAGGAAGTTGCACTTTTTGAAGGAGCACGGACCACAAGCCGACAGGCGAGATGAGTTGATGCCTGGCCTTTCAACGCGCTGTTGCGGCAGGCAGTCGGCAACTCCAGCAGTGGGCACACAGCTGTTGAGCTTCCATTCATTGTCATTCATCGCATCCCGTCTTCAATCTTTGCTTCCACTTTCTATTGTGACGGCGTCAAAGAGAAGACAGAACATTCGACGAAGAGCACTCGAATGGCCTTTACAAAGGCACCATTTAGACAAGAGGCTCTCAACGGACAATGACTGCTAACAAAGGCAAGGCGGACAGCTACAGCTCAACATGAAAGACAGCTCGAGTCCACCAAGACATCCACAAAGAGACGAGGCCGTTTTCAGAACAAGACACCAGCGACTTGTCTTGTCCGTTTGCGAATGGATGCATGCATTGTCAACAACTCCCCTCCCTACCTACAACTCCAGAGACATCGCTGTAGCAGTCATTTTCTGATTCACTTCCGCCGGGTCCCCCACGTCTCAGCATCTCTCTATTCTCATGCTGGACATACCACCTATCTCGACCTCAAGACCTGAATGGAAAAAGTGAAGCCAAAGTCAATTGATCCCCAAATACCACGGCGTATCCACAATTTCTGTCAGAAAAAAGATTCCCAGCGCTAGAAGGCTTCGGCTCAACTCTTCTTTGATCGCTGCTGCAACCTAGCATCGCGCGCTATCAACCGAAACCACGCGTGCCGAGTCTGCAACGGAACACTGCACATCATCGCCGAGGACCCGACCCGACTACCCGACTTCTCACTACGTTCAGCTAGGAGGTTGGGTTACTTTCTTCAGGTCTCCCTCGCGTCGGATCTGCTGGCGCAATATTGACCAACGGTATCGAGTGATTACTTTGGGCATCCGTAGGGCTCTTCAGCGGTTTCACCTTGATTGGGGGGGTGCCACGTGTTGCGCGCCTCGCAAATCGCAAAAGTCTGGTTGCCATCTGATTCAGTCGCAGTCGCAGGCGAAGGCGCATACAGTATCGCAACCACCCGAAGATCGACCTCCATTACAGTCCTACCAGCGGCTTGTCTGGACTGGAGAGGAGGACGCTCACCCAAGCAATTCGGCCTGCAGCGGCAGCCTCACAAAAAGAACCCAAAGAGCCACCACCTCACGGCTCTGCAATTCGGCCCAGCCTCTTCACGCCCATCAATTCGGTGTCACGGACAACTCGTCCTCAGACTATTTGGGCGGCATCTCAGTCGTCTAGTCTGTCATTTAAATGTGAGTTTGAATCGCCCTATCCATATGTTATAAGCGCGACGCTTCTTTTCATCCGCCTACAGCCATCACCATCTTTGTAGCTCATCTCACTTTTGGGCTCTTTTCTTCAGTTGCCGTGTAACCCGTCTGTTTCTATTCACCCTTGAATTGCTTGCCCAAAATACGTGTTTCAGAGGGGAACGAATAGCCTCACTTGTTTATCTCTTTAATTCCAAAAAGCCTTCTAACGCCATGGACAGTTCATACTCCAATCACTGGTCTCACGTTGACCTCGCCTTCCACGACGTTCCCAGTCTTCTCAAAAAGTCCACTGCAACCATGCCTCCCAAGCGGATAACGCGGAGGTCGGTGGTGTCACCTTCGCCTGCCCTTTCCGATGTAGGCACACCAAAGCTCGGAAAGCGCGGCAATCTGATTCCAGTTGAGCAAGTCAGGAATCAAACGCCCACCAGATTCAGTCTCAGTTATGGCTCCTCACTGGTGGCTATGCCAGACAGGAACAAAACCGCCGCAGGTACTGATCTCGAAACGGTATTCGCCGATATACGCGAAACTGTCAGGACCGACAATATCAAGGCTGAGGCTCGCCGTCAAGAGCTTGATGCGCGTAGGGGTAGCACAACCCCCGGCCCCAGACGCCCTGACCCCATTGAGGAAGAAACCGAAGAGGAGGAAGAGGAGGAGGAAGAGCAGGAAGAGAAGGAAGAATACGACAACCAAGGTGGCTATTACGACGACGACGACGACGACGAGGAAGAAGGGGAACCCGAACCAGAGCCCCCTCGACGTGCTGCAAAACCGACCCAAACGCTCAACAAATTACAAGATCAGATTGAGAAGGCAAAGCTACTAGAAAAGCAGAGGGCGGAGGAGAGGGCAGCGGAAGAAAGGGAGAAAGCGGAGAAAGACGCCGCGGAGAGAGAAAGAAAGAGAGTGGAGAAAGAGAAGAAGGACAAAGCAGAGAGGGAGAAGGCAGAAAAAGCAATGAAGGAAAAGGCCGAGAGGGAGAAGAAGGAGCAGGCCGCGAAAGCTCAACAAGAAGCCAAAGCAAAGGCTGCGCGTGACGCCAAAGAACGAGCTGAACGAGAAGCCAAGAAAAGAGCACGCGACGAGGAGGCTGAGGAACAGGCCGAGCTGGAACGGGCCGAACGAGAAGCCCGGCTGAAACGTGAGCGTTCTGAAGAGGCACGGCGTCAAGCGGAACAGAAGCATGCAGCAGAGGCCGCGCGTAAGAAGGAAGAGCAACGCCGAGCTCGAGAGGCTGCCATGCGACCA
The DNA here is from genome assembly GCA_009802275.1 of Neurospora sp. CHS-2018a. Taxonomy (NCBI): domain Eukaryota; kingdom Fungi; phylum Ascomycota; class Sordariomycetes; order Sordariales; family Sordariaceae; genus Neurospora; species Neurospora sp. CHS-2018a. Next base: position 84,573 of record RAKG01000092.1, read on the forward strand.
CCCCCTCCACCTTCCAAACAACTGCTTTCGACACCACCTACTTCCAAGACAAGGGAACTTGTGGCACCGGATACCGGCAACAGCTACGTGGAGGAAAGCGATGTTTACACCGACTCGGAAAAGAGGAGGGACATGCTAGAAGAAGAGAGGCGAGTGGCCCAACAGAGGCGACTGGCTGCCCAATATACTCCCGAGCCTCCAGAACCACCCAGAATCGCAAGGCGACCGGCGTCAACCCTCTCCAGTTCTTTACAGCATGCTCAACATCAAGTCGATCAACAGCAAGAATTGTTCGACACAGAGGCGGAATCCATGTCTGACAAACAGTATCCGTCCTTTGGCAAGGCCTCCAAACCCACAATGGCGAGACCAAACCGAACATCCAGGCCGCTATCCGAACAGTCAAATACCACAAACGGGGAAACACCACCTCCTCCGTATACTACTGCTCCTACCTTCATGCAACGATTACTGAGTTTGGTTCGTCGTTCGATATGGGGCGTGTGGAAGCTGTTCACATACCTTCTACCAGTGCTCCTACTCGCTCTGGTAGTCTTGAGCGCGTCTTCTTATGGTTCGCCGGATTCGGATAGCAGCATCCGGTGGTATGGCTGGAAGCACTGGAGGAGCAACGTTGGGCAATTCATCCCCGGTCATCCGCAATTGACAGATGATCAGTTCAACGACTTGAAGGGCTATATCCTTGAACAATCATCTTCTACCGAGAGTGCTGTCAAAAACATCCAGACTCTTCTTCCCCGGATGGTGCATGTTAAACGTGGTCCAAACGGCGATCTCATTATTCAGGACGACTTCTGGCATGCTCTTCTGGATAAGATGCTCAAGGACAGCTCCGTTCTCACGCTTGACGGTACAGGTGACATTTCCGAGGAGCATTGGGACGCACTGCGACCGCGCCTCGTCAAAGCCGGACTTTTCGAGAAGGGTCCCTCGGATGAGCATATCTTGCAGATTGCCGAAGGCACCGTTTCCAAATCTTGGGAACGTTGGGTATCCAAGAACGGGGAGAAGGTTGCCCAGGTTGTCAAGGAGCATCTACCGGGAGACAAGGGCGACGGGGTCACGCGTGACGCAGCCATTAGCCGGGATGAGTTTGTGGGCCTTCTGAAGAAGAGGATTGCAGAGCACAAGGAGGACATTGATGATCGATTGGATGCCGTCAAGAAAGGCCTCGAGACACTCATCGATACCACGGTCAAGGCGGCCATCTCCAACTCCGAAGGCAGTCTCTCCAAGTCCGACATTACCACCTTGGTCAGAAACATCGTCAAGAAGGAGATTCCCCGAGCGCAACTTGAGGCAGCCGCTAAGGACGGCATCATGCGCAACTACCACGACTACATTGAAACCCAAGTCAACCATTTCGGCTTGGGCAATGAAGCTGGTATCGTCTTGACGGAATCATCCCCTGTTTACAGACTCGACTCCCAAGCTCTTCCCGGCAACAAGCATCTCAGCAAGTTGCTCGGCAAGCCAAAGCCCATTTCGAGCAAGGATCAGGTCACCCTGGAAGCGGAATACATGATGGCGCTCTCTGCCTGGAGCGACGTTGGCCAGTGCTGGTGCGCTGGCATCACAGCTAGCAGGGGGGCCGAGCTCGCCGTGGAGATGGCCAACTATGTCATTCCCCAAGCTATCGTCGTTGAGCACGTCCACCCGAACGCGACGAATGATCCTGGGTCCATGCCCAAAGACATTGAGATCTGGGGATACTATCCGGACGCGGATGACAACAAGCGTCTGCTGGCTTGGATGGACGAATTGTACCCAGGCGAACGCGAAGCCGACTTGAAGAGGGTCGACGACGACAACAAAAAATCGCTTTCCTTGATCAACAAGAAGTACGTCAAGATCGGCGAGCTGGAGTACGACTATGCAAAGACCAGCGGTAGCCACGGCATGTTTGTCCACAAGCTGTCGGAGGAGTTGCTCGATCTGGATGCGGCGACGTACAAGGTGTTGGTCAGAGCCAAGACCAACCACGGGGCGCAGGATCATACTTGCTTCTACCGGCTGCAACTGTTTGGGGAGGAATTGGAGTTTGAGGATGAGAAATAAACAGGATTGATAGTGGGTGTGTGGGCGACGGGTCTTGAGCAGTCGATTATATCTGGGAAGGAAAAGCAAGGAAATTGGGAATGGGGCAAGGCGTTTGGTCTTTCGTTATCGCTTTTAACTTTGGGAAACGTATGGGTGGGTTGGTTTCATTGCGGGTGGCTAAGAGGGAATCATATGAGCGAGCGATACCCGTCTTTAGGCTCATTTTTCGTGGTTCAATACATGGTGCTTTCATGATACTTTGGCTCTTTTCATTGCTCAGGCATGGTGTTGATGGTTGAATGTTGCTGTATTTCTAGGTGAAATATGTAAATTGCTGAATTAGTGGGTGCTCAAATCACCCAAAATTTGAATCTCAATTCTGAAGTTCATCTGAATGCCCTGCTTCAACCCCGTACAACTGCCCATCCAACTGTCATGAACCATAGCAACGTGAGAATGTGACTGGGGGCTAATAACTCGTGGGTCTGTCTGCTCGTATGACCCTAACCCTGGACCGAACCGCGCGTCTGAGATCCCTGCTGCAGATCCCCTCGCTTACAGTGGATGAGGTGGGTCAAGCTGGCAGAATTCCTCTCCGCCAAAAGTTTTCCCATCGCATCGAACTGAACGGCACAAGCGACGACCCGCAGGCAATTGGATTCGCTCGACTAGCAGACCCGACCTTTGGCACCTCGTCGAACCCATCACGCCCAATCTCCAGCACAGTCCAACAACACAAACACCATGGCTCCAGGAGGCCCCAAAGGCCGCGCTGGCAAGGGCAAGGCCGAGAAGGAAAGGCCTAAAGGCAACAAGGCCGAACAGAAGACGTTGAAGAGGAAAAGAGAGTTGGAGAACCTCGAGACGCTTCAGAAGAGAATTGACGAACTTGTAGGTCCTAGCGACCCCTTTTCCCGCAATGCAAAGGTACACTCTCCTAACTCTCTTACTTTGACCTCCTAGGACCCCAAATCTGCCGACATCAAGAACTTTACCGATCTCCCCCTTTGCGAACCGACCGCCTCTGGACTGCGCGCATCCCATTTCGAGGTCCTAACCGATGTCCAACGCGCCGCCATCCCTCTCGCGCTCAAAGGACAAGATATTCTCGGCGCCGCTAGGACAGGTAGCGGCAAGACCCTCACCTTCCTTGTTCCAGTCCTCGAGAAGCTATACCGTGCACGATGGACCGAGTACGACGGCCTCGGCGCCCTCATCATCAGCCCCACCCGTGAATTGGCCGTCCAAATATTCGAAGTCTTGAGGAAAATTGGTCGCAACCACAGCTTTTCGGCAGGCTTGGTCATTGGAGGAAAGAGTTTGAAGGAGGAGGCGGAGCGTCTTGATCGCATGAACATCCTCGTCTGCACACCTGGTCGTATGCTACAGCATCTCGACCAAACGGCCGGTTTCGATGTCGACAACCTCCAGATTCTCGTTCTTGACGAGGCTGATCGCATTATGGATATGGGTTTCCAACAGGCCGTAGACGCTCTTGTTGAGCATCTTCCCAAGAACAGGCAAACCCTCCTGTTTAGCGCCACACAAAGCAAGCGTGTCTCGGATCTCGCCCGGTTGAGTTTGAAGGACCCCGAATACGTCTCTGTTCACGAAGCCGCGGCATCGGCAACTCCCGTCAACCTCCAGCAGCATTACATTGTCACACCTCTCCCGGAGAAGCTCGACACACTATGGGGCTTCCTACGAACGAACCTCAAGAGCAAGATTATCGTCTTCCTGTCCTCCGGCAAGCAGGTCAGATTCGTCTACGAAAGTTTCAAGCGGATGCAGCCCGGTATTCCACTACTACATTTGCACGGTCGTCAAAAACAAATAGCACGTCTCGAGATCACGAATCGGTTTACGTCCGCGAAATACTCCTGCCTCTTCGCCACCGATGTTGTCGCCAGAGGTGTCGATTTCCCCGCCGTCGACTGGGTCATCCAGGCCGATTGCCCCGAAGATGCCGACACCTACATCCACCGCGTCGGCAGAACGGCGCGTTACGAAAGCAAGGGTCGCGCCGTCTTGTTCCTCGACCCCAGCGAAGAAGAGGGTTTCCTCAAGCGTCTAGAGCAGAAGAAGGTGCACGTCGCGAAGGTGCACGTCAAGGAGAACAAGAAGAAGAGCATCAAGAACGAACTGCAATCCCAGTGTTTCCAATCGCCCGATCTCAAATACCTCGGACAGAAGGCGTTCGTCTCCTACGTCCGTTCAATTTACCTGCAAAAGGATAAGGAGGTATTCAAGTTCGACAAGCTCGACCTCGACGGTTTCGCTTCCAGCCTGGGTCTCCCAGGTACTCCACAGATCAGGTACCAGAAGGGCGAGGACATCAAGAAGCTCAAGAACGCCTCGCGCGCCGCCATGTCCAGCGGGTCCGACACCGAAGGCTCGGACGGCGAGATCCGCAAGAAGAAGAAGGAGGTCAGGACAAAGTACGACAAGATGGCCGAGCGTCAAAACCAGGACGTCCTGTCGTCGCATTACCGCAAGCTGCTCGGAGAAGAAGAGCAGGCGGCCGAAGGAGACGAGGAAGACGACTTCCTCTCGGTCAAGCGCGTTCTGGACGACGACGCCGCCCTCGACGACGCCGCCGGCAACGCCAAGTCCGGCACCAACCCCGACGGCACGGCCAAGGTGGTCAAGCTGGGCAAGAACGCCGAGCTGGTCATCGACTCGCACCGCCGCGAGAAGCTGCTCAAATCCAAGAAGAAGCTGCTCAAGTACATGGAGAAGGGCCAGAAGCTCGTGTTCGACGACGAAGGAAACGCCCACCCGATCTACCAGCTGCAAGACGAGGAGGACTTCCAGAAGGAGGGCGACGCCAAGGAGCTCAGGCAGAAGTTCGTCGAGAGCGAGGCCACCAAGGTCAAGGAGCAGGATGTCGAAGATAAACTGCTGGTTAAGCAGCGGAGGAAGGAGAAGAAGGAGCGCGCCAAGGCCAGGGAGAGGGGCGAGGAGGTCGAGAGGAAGAAGGGTCCTCTGCATCTGCAGCCGGCGCTGCTGGATGCGCACAGCGACGTGGACGAGGATCCCTTGGCTTTGCTCAGGAGTTTGCCTGTTGCTGGCAAGGGTGGAGATGACAGTGGTGATGAGAGCGAGAGGGAACCACCTAAGAAGAAGGCCAAGAAGTGGTTCCAGAAGGATGACTCGGATACGGAGTATAGCGACGATGGCAGGCCGAGGAGGAAGAAGGCTAAGATGGAGGGCGGCAGGAAGGTTATTGAGATGGATCATGAGCCGGATAATTTGCAGGATTTGGAGGCTTTGGCTGCTGGTTTGTTGGAGGATTGATGAGTTGGTTATCAGTGTTGGTGTTGGTGTGGGAAAGAGAGAGATATTGGGTTCTTTCATCCAATCATGGATGTTTACATACGTATTTTGCGATAGTTAGAGACTTGTTATGATACCTAAATCACGTATTTCAAACGGGCCTCTTGCTAGAACAACATCTCTTCCGGCAGTCGGAGGTTTTGGTGCAGGGCTGAAGCATTTCGTGAGTCCTGTAGCATGCATGTCGTTCGTTCCTTCCAGCAGAGAACAGCACCCCACACGCTCGAACATGGCTGCTTCCGTTTTAGCCCTCGTCAATCATCTGGTGGATGAAGGAGCGACCGGAAGAGGGGTCTAAATTGATTTTCCGATCATCCCCAACTGACAGTTGATTTATTCCCTTGTCATTATCTTTTATTTCTGGAAGGTTTGGGACACTTTCATCCTCTCCACTTCCTTTTTGCAATTGTCTCGTCTTAGTTTTCTCTGGAATCTTCTTTTCGCAACTGTGACGTGACCCAGCTCCATCCCCTCGCACTCCCGTCCTCGAAACATCGATGCCTTTTCTTCCAAGTACCAACCGGTCGTCGAACACCCGATACTTCAGCAACACCCACTATCTTGCAGAGAGTGGGCCAAAAAAAATCGAGGGACACATCAGTTCTGTATGGCCTTTGCTAGTAAAAATGGTATTGCAGCATATGTAAGGCCCGAAACTCAGAGCAAGCAGCTCCAAAAAAAGTCGTTAACACTTTTACTAGGGAGCCCCATACAATGCTGTTCTGTGCCTCGATTTTTGGGCGTCCCTCGATTTTCTTGCCCACTCTCTGCAAGAGACTGGGTGTTGCGACTCCAAGACCAGTCCTCACACCCACGGTGATCAGCTCAAAACCTGGTCAAAGCCTGCATCTGCCAGAGGCCCGGACCCCCTGAGGGGTAGGAGGAATGGGGTGTTAAGTTGCTTCTCCTCGAGTGACGGGAGGCTTTTGCCAAACGAACGACGGGATGCAAGTACCCATGGCCGAGCCGAGCTCTCCCTCACGGTAAGATACCGCGTTTGTTTGCGACCTGTTTTATACACACCCACACACCCCTTGGTGAGACTGTCTGATGTCCCTGGACAGTAGTTATTGTCGTGAACAGATGTTCGAGGTGACTGGATTGGCCTACCGCCGACATGAAGACCCTATAGCTTCATCTTGCTTGTTGATGCTCCTCTGTCGGTCTTCTGCACACCAGCAGCTTCTAGAGTGCCGGCCTTTGTGCCCACCTTCTTCCTTGTTAACGAGCACCATACCGTAGAGACTCGGGCTATTGATTTTCAACTTTTAGGGAAATCAGGTAGGGTCTGCAAGCACACTACTCGAATCTGTACGTTTTATACCCGAGAAAAAGAGTAGGGGAGATAGCGTAAGAGCCCGGAGCACTATAAATTCAATTCTTCTAGTGCCCTATCTTTTCCCCCTATTCTTTCTTTCTCCCCTATAACCTTCCCCTATAACTAAATCCTAGCAATCCAACTATAGCAAAGACGATAAAGACGAAGTTGATCCTTAGCGATATCGATCTCGTCTATAAATAAATAAACTCCTTAGTATTGAAACTATTTTTCTAACTCCCTTATTTATAGATATAATAAACGATTACCCAAACTCCTAATAGCTTATTGAATATACTAACTATATCGTCGTCCCGCGAATACCCTTATCTCCCAACGTACTAGAAGGCCTTACCCTTATAGATATAATTTAGAAACGAACCCACTTTGGCTAGGTTCGTAATAAAAGCCGTAAAAAGATTGAGCTCGAAGTCAGACTTAAGGGTGTTAGTAATATTTACTATTATATTACTAAACTAGGTAAATATTAATATAATTGGAATAACCGGCTTAAAATAGTATATTAGTAGCAAAAAGTTAAGGGGATTGCTTATATCTACGTTAATATTATTAAATAGGACGAGGGCGAATTTACTAATTCTAACGACGGCGAGGTTAGTAATAATAAGAAGGATGATAAACTTTAATTTATTTATTATCTAAATTAGTAATTGATACAGGAATCTGGAGGATTCCTGCACCTTGTAGAATAGTCTTGGAAGGACTGGCCTTTACTGCTAGGACAAAGGTCCTTAAGACCTTTGTGGCCCGCGGCCTGCCAGTCGCCCTACCCAGGTATAAGACCTAGGCATAGCCTGGCTTCCCAGGCTCCCTCTTCTTCTAAGAATCATCACTTACTTTACTACCTTACTAACTTCTATTACTAGATCGTAAGGCCTTCGATACTTATTCTATATCAAATAGTAGCTACAACTGCAGATCGTTAATCTCCAGTCACTATCTCAAACCATACCAGCCAGACGACCGACGGCGCGTTCGATTCTCAACCGCCCTCCTCATCACCATACCTCGTTACAACAACGACGACGACCTTTGCGACTACAGCGAATTTAAGTACCTACTCGCATTACCAGACGACCCTTTCAGTAGGCGCCTCGTCACCAAAATCCCCATCAAGATCACTAGAAATCCTGTTAGCTAAACAGTACATCGACAAGATCCTTCACTAGTCGAAATACTAGTCACAATTAAGGCTCTTTTCAAAAAATTAATTCGCAATTAGCTTCTTTTTAAAATCTATCTATAAACGTACCTTACTCCCTCTATCGACTAGCTTCGTCCTCCCTAAGCGACGAATTCAAGTATTCGCTTCGAGAGATAGATTATTACTCTCTCCTTTATTAATAAAATAATACGAACGATACTCTTAAACGGCTAGTCTAAACGGCCCTCTTTCGTACTAGCGTTTCCGCAAACCAGCAGCTTCTCCGCCGTACTCCCTTTTAAACGGCCGTTGTTACCGATAATAATAACGAGGACGTTGTCGTTTTGCTTCTAAGCCGCCAGCTTCCCCGCGGCCCCTTTTTATTTTCTCTCCTTTTTTTTCCCCTCTTTGAGAAAGTAATATAAAAGACCTTAAATAACGATAAACGGCTATATCCTATTTGCGCTAGAGAATCCCCACTTTTAGTACTTCCGCTAGTAGTTTCTTTGCTCATCCAACTGCCTCCTCCCGTCGGAACCAGACTTTTAGTCTTTAAGTACCTCCTTTCGACTTCTCCAGCAGCTTCTCCGCCTCTAAACGGCTATTACTAATAATAGGGATATTATCTTTTACTTCTAAGCCCCTAGCTTCCCTACGGCTCGCCCGGTAACTTCCTCCCGTTGGAACCAGACTTTTAGTCTTTTAAGTATTTTTACCGACCTCACTAATAAATTTCTCCGCCGTACTGCCTTTCGAACGGCTATTGATAATAATGAGGACGTTGTTACTTTTTCTGGTGGCCGCCCAGCTTTTTTTGCGGCCAACCGAAACCAATATGATTTTATACCTTTGTTCGTACTGGTGCCCTATCTGCCTAGAAACCTAAGCCTATTATTATCGATACTTTTTTAGTAAAGATATCCTTCGTAACCTTCGCTTTTTCTTTTCCCCCTTTAACTTAGGCTAGCAATAGGTATAATTGGATTTTATTCATTTTAACGCTAAATAAGTTAGACGTTTTTTCCTAGAACTATCCGCTCTCGACGTCTAATTTTTTAGGGCTCTTCTAAGATTGAAAGTCTCTCTTTGTTACCCTGGTAGCCAATAATAGACTCCCCTAAGTATAAGAAATAGCTTAACTCCTTAGTTCTGGTATTAATTTTTTCTTGAATAGCCTACTTCCCCTTCTATAGACTTTGTACCTATTAACTTTTACTAACCTAAATAGGGCTTAATCTATATTACTCCCCTTAAAGAATAGAATAAAGTCCTTATCCCTATAGTATTGTATTCTTTTGTAGTTAGCGAGCCTTTAGTATTAACCTTCGTACTACCGCTTTTCCCAAAGCCGGACCCTTTGTTTAAGATATAGAAGTAGTCCTAGTAGTCTATTCCAATTTTTACGATATTAGTAATCTAAACGGTAGTTTCTATTGAGCCTAGCGACGGCGATAACGTTATTGTTCCTAAGGAAGTTTTGAGAGTTGTTAAATAGAACCTTCGAGCCAATCGTAAAGTTGTTAGAGCTGTACGTAAAGTAATCCGTGAGTTGGAGCCCCCTTTAGTGAAGGTTTTATTTTTAGAACTACTTATACCTAAAATCCCCTTAGTTGAATACAATTATAAGAAGTACAATACTAGCTTTTATTCTAGGAATGCCCTTTTTAACTACGTTTATTTAAATACGTATAAATCAAAAGTATATATTTCTTTTACCGTTGACCGTTGCCCTCGTAACGAGGACGTTACTGCTTTTTCTAGGGGCCGCCCAACTTCCCCTACGGTCTATCCCCCGGTAATAACAACTCGCCCGCCTTTAAGAGTTTCTTTTATAATTCGCCCCCCGGTAATATTAAGTACGGTATTATAGTCTCTAGCTTCCGCCCTGGCTCCGGCCCCGGACCCCGGCCCCGTTTCCGTTACTCCTGTAATAATAACGGTATTACCGATCCTAAGACCGATAGTTTTATTTGTTCTATTATCCTTGCTATGTGCTTGCTGTACTTGTAGTGCCGCCTTTTCTTTAAGAAACCTTCTCTTTGCTTACTTTAATGAGTATAGTTATTGCCGCCCTTCGATGTTGGCTAATAAGAATAATAAGAAAAAGGTGTCCTTAATTAACGATACTAGCTGGCGCGTAAGCAACGTTGTTGCCGTGGCCTTTGTAGTTTGAGCTCCTTATTTCCCTTTTTCTTTATTCGTCTACCCCTTTTTTTTCATTACCTTTAATAATCTTCTCTTTATATTTCTTAACGGTTTTGGCACTTTCAGTTTGCCGCCGTCTTTCCTTCTTATTATCTACCAGTCCCTAACGGCTCGTTACAGCTCTTATTAGTTTATAGAACTTTTTACTATTTATCTATATAACGATCCTACTCTTAGATTTCTTTATAGATTCGGTATTTTTAGTTCGCCTCTTTCTTTCCTTTCTTTACCCCGGCCAACTACTATAGAAATAACCTAAATATTAATATTGTATTCCTTTGCCCTCGCTACCTCGGCAACGGAATGGCCTCCCTAAGCCGCCTTCGGGCTTCTCGGACTCAAACGGACTATTACCGGCCTTTTCGTCGTCTTCGCCCTGTTAACTTGATATATCCCTTTCCGCCCCGGAGCATCCTAAAGACCTAGATAATACTGGAGGAGACTTGGTTCTTTTCGGAGGAGATATGGGTGCTTAAGCATGACTATTAAGGATAATGGTTTTTCTTTCGTTGCGCGGCATTTGATATAGGAATTTAGAGGATTCTTGCACTTTGTAGAATAGTTTTGGAAGGACTGGCCTTTACTGCTAGGATAAAGGTCCTTAAGACCTTTGTGGCCCGCGGCCTGCTAATCGCCCTGCTTAGGTATAAGACCTGGGCATGGCCTGGCTTCCCAGGCTCCCTCTTCTTCTAAGAATCATCACTTACTTTACTGCCTTACTGACTCCCATTACTGGATCGTGAGGCCTTCGATACTTATTCCGTATTAGTAATATTATTAATTATTAATATAAATATTAGTGTGACTACTAATAAATTAAACTATTAGTAATATTTCTAATTGCTAATATTGTTAATAATAATACAAACTACTTACTTGATACCGGAAAGGTATCGTAGTATTATATATTAGATCACCTAATTTATATACGTACTGTAGCACGCGCTAGTAGACGCGCTAGCACCTAATTTAATTAATTGAACCGCGACTATAAGTCGTACCCCTATATTTATAGGTCCTATAAATTAGATAACGCTCGTATGCCTTTAAGGTTTTCGACCGTATACGAACTCTTTACTCTTAATTCTTCTTTCGAATTATTAATTTATATATATTTAAATAATATATATATTATATTTTTTATAATACCCTCTCAATAATATTATATAGTAGCTATAATTTCTAATCGAGTAACTTAAAACTAAATTAAATAAATACTTTAATAAATCGGCGGACTTCGTTATCGGATATTGTAAACGTATGATAATGTAATTTAAATATATAAAACGAACTTAGGTATTCTTACGACTATAAACTACCTTTCCTCCCTGCTAGAAAGCGTTTTATTTATTTAATTAATGCAATTTAGTCTATTTATCGATTATTAAATTTAAGTATGTAATCGCTTCCCCCTTACGGCGAATTTAAGTAACCGTAAGGCTCTCTTATATTATTTTACCCCCCGTACGGCGAATTTGGGTAATTATATTTATTACTACCTAGATCCTAATCGTTGTAAGATTTTAAATATTAAGGGTTTCCCCTACTACCGAATTTAGGTATATAATAGTATTTATTTTCCTTTCTAATTCCTAATTACGTACTTTAAATATTAATCCCCTAATTCTATACGTCGTAAGACTATACTTAAATTCGTACTTATTAAAACGTATTTCTTTAAACGAATTACCCCGATAACGAATTATTATACCCGGCTCCTTCGTTGAATTTAATGTAGCCGATTACGATCGTAGTCCCTTAATATTACGCAATTTCGATGCGATTTCCGAAATAGATTCTAATCTAATATACGACGTCGATAAGAATAATTACTTCGGTAACTTTATTCGCTTCGAAAACGAAGCGAAGCTTTATAATAATATTAATAAATTTAATACCGATAAATATAACGAGCGCGACGATACTTTCTAATCTATCGATTTCTACCCCCCGGATTGACTATTCAACGTCCCCCTTAATATATATATTCTACCTATTGTATATTACCCCTCTATAAGCGCCTACTGTTAAAAAGCCTTCGATAAAGCTAATAAAAATATAATAGCGAACCCTCCTCAATATAATTACGAATATAAATTATAAATTATAAATCTATTAGCCTTCGACGCGGACGTACTTCTCTTAACTAAATTAATTAAATTTAGTAATAATAAGGAATCTATCGAATATTTCGAAATTAAAATTAATTAGATTTAATCTATCCTTAGATTCTAACTTACTAAATAAACTCAAATCGTAACCGAATAGATATAATCTACAATTAAATTAATTAAAGAGATTAAAAAGGATATTAATAATAATCTAAATTTCTATAGCGAAAAGATTTAAAAAATAATCGATTTTTAAAAGGATAACTTTACCGCTAAATTTACCTTTAAATTTATTTATTCTATAAATAAACTTTTAAATAAATATTCTAAGGATTACTAAAATATATATATTGCCGATTAAGTTAAAATAATTAAGCGTTTCGAAATATAATCTAAGAGCTAATAGGACTTCTTAAGCTAAGTTTCTCGAAATTAATAAATATTCCTAGAATTAATTATAAACGAATATTATAACTTTTTAGAGAAGAAATTAGAAGATTAGTAACTATCTTTAAACAAGTCTATCGCTATACTTAACATAGGTTAAAAGGCTACTAAAACCGCTATTATTAAGAATATTACAATCTAAATTAATAATCTACGTAGGAGTATTCGAAATAAGATTATAGACGAAGTTATTAAGAGCCTTTCTAAGAACCTATATACTCCGCCCAATCCGATTTCTTTACTATTTAAAAATATAGAACCCTCTACCCCGTAAAAGGTAAAGCCAATACTTATACCGGAAGTAGCTACCGTACCGGCGGTAAATTTGGTTAATATTTTCGAAGGTATTAGGGAACCTAAGGCCCTTTAAAAGCCTATATTAAATAATTAATTTCGGACTACGCTTAAATCCGTCCTTAAAGATACTCAAACGCGAATTAATATCTATACGAAACACCCTAAATTACCGCCTTACAACTATATAAATCAATCCTTTACTTGTAACTTTATTACGTCTAATTATTATAACCCTGTAATTAATTTATTTAATTTATATTGTATTCCCTTATTCGAATACCGAGGATAATCGGCTCCCCTATCGAGCGCGCCCCCTTTTACGAATACGCTATAATAGTTCAAATCCATATTAAAACCACTGCGACGCAACGAACTACTCTATATCCTTCGAATAATAGAAGCTCCCTATCGGTAAGAGACCTTTACTAGCTACGTATTTAAAATACCTATACTAGACCCGCGTAACCAAAACGCAAGATCGGCAAACTTCCTAATCGTTATCGAGGAGGACGCTAAATCTAAAGTATTTAAATATAGTAAAGCCTCCAAATATAATAAAAGCTTTAAGAAGTCTAAATTTAGTAAGAAAATAAAGTATAGTAAGAAATCCTGCAAAAAGGATAATAATAATAACGACGACTTATTAAATTCCTTAAATTCAAATTCGTTAAATTCGGAATTATCCGATTTAAGTTTATTATTATTATTATCTAATTTAGAATTAAATACAAAGTTATTTAATAATGACTCTAAATCTAAAAAGAAGGCTAAGCGTAAGTCCAAGCGAACTAAGGATAAGGATAGTAATAATAAAAAAAGATTTTATAAGGTTAAGCGAAACGAATTAGGAACGTTCGATTTAAATAGCGACGACCCGAAAGACTTCGGCATTATCGCCGACTTAAAGAATTTAACTTTTACGGACGTCTACGTATTTCGCAAATATATTATATAATATATCGATAGAGTTAATGCCGATAATCGTATATTTAAATATTTTTCAATAATATTTTATACCGCTTTAGGAAGATTAATAAGGATTTAGTAATTAACCGAGGTAGAAGCTAAATAAAAAAGGTTATAGAGAAGTAATAATATTTATATTTTACTCTAAAAGTTCGTCGAACGATTCTCGCTAAATGTAGTTATAGTAACGTTAAAATTTACTAAAGGTTATTTAATTTTAAATTAAATTATTAATAACGAGGGAACTTTAATTTAATACGTTTAATATTAATTCCGGTATACCCGAACTATAGGTACGATAGGAAGATACGATTTTAATAATTAGTATAGTATTATAATACAAATTTAAAGTAGTTTAAACCTTTATATTAAATAATATTTCCGCCTACTAATAAATAGTAAGAAAGGGGATATATTTATAAGTTATATAAAAATTATTAATAAATTAAAGGCAATTTTAATTGTAGTAGTAAAGTAAAGAGCCGTATTAGCCGATAAGTAGCGTTGTAATAAAAGAAATAATAAGAATCGATCCGATAAAAATAAATTTAATAAGTTTGATAAGAGTAAATTAGATAATACTAATAAAATTGTACGCTTCGCCACGTTTAAATTATCCGCTACTAAAGCGACTGGAAATTAAAATAATTATAATAAATTCTGTAAATTGTATAATAAAGTAGGAGTTTACTTGGTCGAGGAGGAGATAAATACCGAGTAGACCGATGTAATTGTACCGTTAAGCGAATTAGAATTGGAAATTAAAGTCGAGGAAGTTTAGGGATTATATATAATCTTAAATATATTTCGTATATATTATAAATATTATAAATTATATTCTTCGTTAACGAGATTTAGAGCTTACGTATTTAAGTATAAAATAAAATAGGTATTTAAGGATAAGAGAATCTAAGCCTAATCGAAGTCTTTTAATTTATTCGAATAATGTATTTGCGGGTATTATTATAAATTCTATGCGTTTAGGAATAATATATTTAAGTACTTTAAAATTTATAAGTACGCTAAGGAGGGATTAGTCCTACCGCCCCTGTCCGTTTTAAGTGTAAACTTAGGTATAGAAAAGGAAAACATCCCTTTCCTTTGCTTAAATAGCCCCGCTAAGGTAAAGGAAGTACCCCGCTAATTTTTTAAGGAAGTAAATAATTCCCCCTTTTCGAATTTTATATATATACGAATTAAGGTATTATTAACCGTTTCTAATACCCCGATCGATATCTATATAAATTTTAGAACCGGCCGCACCTTAATCGGAAGGTAATTTCTTAATACGTTAGAATATATGGTCGAGGAGTAATATACGAGGATAAAGGGCGTTAATAGAAAAGTAATTAAAATTATAGAGTAGGCTACTTTTATAGTTTACTTTTAGGGAGTCGATAAATAAGGGTACCCTACTTTAATAAAGTTTAAGAAAGGAGGATAAGTTATAAATGAATTAAAGCTTAATATATTATTCGGTAACGACTTTTTATATTTGTATAGAGCGAATATTAATTATAAAACTGGTATTATTATGTTCTAAGACCTAAACGACTTCTAAATCGATTTTAAAACGCGTATTCGCAATAAGGCTTATACCCGTAAAGTATCTATAGTTCGTAGGATTTCCCTACTTTCTAATTAATCTAATTACGTATAAGTAAATTATAAGCCCTTGCTTAAGGGTAGATTTTTTATATTTATTTCGAATTACGCCGTAGCTGTTAATTCTCTAATTATAATTAAAACCCCGAAAGTTATATTTATTTATAACGCGTCCGACGGCGTATTAATAATTAATAAATATTTTTATATTAGAAATATAATCGAATCTATAAATAGTAGTTACTTTGTATTTACTTAAAGTATAATTATTAACCTAACAAACCGTACGAAAACGGTAACCGGAACCGGTTCGATAAATAACGATTTTAACGTCCTTATAATTCGCGCTTATAACGTTATCGAAGATAATACCGGTAAATATAATTATATTAATAATATAACCGACGAATAAATTTTCGAAGAGTTAAAGAATGAGGACTTAGAGACGATAACGGTAGAGGTTAATGTAAAATACGACGGCCCTATCCCTTTGCCCCTGGAATTAATAAATAAGCTGGATTATAATATAATATATCCCGACTAATATTGTAACGTACTATATCCCGACCGACCGAAGGTCCTTGAAAAGTAGTCTTTCCTAAATTTAAAAATATTTAATAACTTCCTAGAACGGGTTATAAGCGAAGGTATTTATATTTATACCGCTAATTCCGAATTCGTAGATAAATTAGAATAGTTAGTTAAATAGTACCCTAATTTATAGGAGGAAGGAGGAATTATTAATATACCGGAAGAAGATATAATGAGGATTCTATTAGTAGAAGGATAGTAATATTAGCGTATTAAATTTAAATTGTACCTATTAAATAAGAAAAATAAGGAACTCTTCGATTAAGTCTTCGATACCCTCTACGTTTAAAGTAAAATAGAATAGGTCGATTGCGCTATACTTTTTGCGCACCTTATATTCGTAGTATAGAGGACCGTTAAAGGTAAGTAGAAAGGCCGCGTAGTTATCGATCTACGTACTTTTAATAAAGTTACAATTTCTAATAATTACCCCCTACCCTTTCAAATTAAAATTATCGCCTCTCTATAAAGAAAGACCTTTATTATAGTAATTGATGTAATAACTTTCTTTTATTAGTTCGGTATATAGTAGGAGTATAGAGATAAGCTAATGTTAATTAATTTACGAAGTTTAGAATAACCTAACGTCGCCCTTATAGGATATTGTAATTTTCTAGTATACGTATAGAGGTTTATAGATCGATTATTAATAGTTTTCGTATAATTTTGTTACGTATTTATCGACGATATTATTATTTTTTTAAATAATTTCGAAGACTACGTTAAGTACCTTATTTAAATTTTCGAACTATTCGCTTCCCGGAATATTATTTTTTCCCCTACGAAATTATATTTCGTATACCCTAATATTAAACTCTTTAGCTTTTACGTTAATACCTTCGGTTTATCGATTATAATTGAAAAGATTGAGGTATTTAGGCAATTTACCTTTCCGGACTAATTTAAGGTATTAGAGATATATATTAATAGATTAGGCTTCCTTCGCTATTTTATCCCCTACTATAGTAAGTTTATCGAATTAATATAAGAGAGGAAAGTTAATTTATTTGTAGAAGGAAAAAAATTAGGAGTTATTGTAGTTAAGAACCTTTCGAAGAGGTCTTACTATTATACGAAGATTAAGTACGAGTTTACTAAGAAAGAGATATTAGTATTTAAAGTAATTTAAGTAGCTATTTATAATAATTTAGAATTTCTTTTTTACCCCAATCCTAATAAATAGTTATTCCTATAGATTAATAGCTCTCTTAAGAGAGGCTACGGTATTATACTCTTTTATTTAAAGAAAGGATTTAAATAGTCCCTTAGAATCTATATCCCGGCTAATTAAGTACTATTAGTAATATTTTTAAGTAAAGCTCTTACTAAGGTAGAAATACAATATAGGCCTTCCGAATTAGAAGTAGTATACCTCGTATAAGTAATTAAACGATTATAAATAATCGTTTATTCCTCTAACTATTTAGTAGTAGTATTAACCGACTATTTAGTAATAAAAAGCATTATTAAATAGATTACCCTAAATACGTTATTAACGGATAGGGGAAATAGAAAATTAATTAACGCCTCTATTTACTTCTCTTAATACGACCTCACCGTTTATTATATTGCTAGTAAACTCAATTTCGTCCTAGATACTCTAAGTAAATTAATTATTACGAATAATGAACGGTCGGATAAAGACCTAGTATTAAATTAGATTTAGTTTGTTAGTACGGAGGCTTAAATAGACTTTAAGTTAAGGAAGTAATTTATCGAAGGATATACTAACGATTCGAAATTCAATACTATCCTAGCAAATCTTAAGGCGCACCCGAAGGCTATCGAAGTCGATAGAAAAGTTTCTTACGCGGGGTACCCATTCGAAATTATTAATGGGTTATTATATAATATTTAAGGAGATAGAAGAAAGCTATATATTCCTAAGGATATAGTTAATATTATTCTAATAACTATTTATAACGATAAATATTACTTTGGCCGAAATTGTATACTATATAATTTGAAGGACTATATTATAGTACGCAAAATATAATAAGTTAGGGAATTTGTATAATATTATCCGATATATTAATTTAATTGAATAAATAGGGAGGCAATTATTAGTAATTATTAGCCGGTTAAATTAAAGTATACCCTATTAATACGTATTATCGCTATTAATTTTATTACCGATTTATTTCCGGTATTGTTGGTCGGTACCTTTTAGCACCTACTTAGCTTTAATATATTTAATACCCTTATACTAATATTTTATTATTCCTTAAAAAAATTCCGATTTATCCTTAACTATTATATTTATACTATAGAGGATTAAGGTTGTATTCTTACCCGAAATCTTCTATTAGCCGATTAAAGTTTTTTGTAAACTATTATATCCGATAGAGACTACAAATTTATATTATAAGTCTAGAAAAGAATATAGTCTACTTTGCGTATAAAATTACTTATAATTACAATATATTACCCCTAAAATAATAATATAATTAAACGACGAAATTAAAATGTAAAAATCGCTATCCGGTTTTATTATTTCGTATACTTTAAATTAAATTAAGTAGAATTATTCCTAAATTTATAATAGAATATGAATAACGCTTACTCTAGCCTTATTAAATTATTATTGTACGAATAAATTTATAGATTCAAACCTTTTAATCCCTTAAATTTAATTGTACGTAAAAATATATTAAGTATAGCTTTAAAATATTTAATTCTACGCGATAGATTCTGCGAAGATATTCAATTAGTTATAGATTTCGTAATAATTAAGGCTAAATTTAGGTACGATAGTGAATACTGGTAGGTCGAATTCGAAATTAGTGATTAAATATACTTTAAATTATATAAGGGTTATTATTTACCCGGTAAACTATTTAGGAAATTCTTATAGTAACGCTCTAATCCGTTTATAATATTAGTACGAATAGGTAAATTAGCTTATCGTCTAGATTTGCCTCCTAAAATATATATTCACCTAATTATTTCTGTAGCGTATTTAAAGGCTATTCCCAAAGGAGAGGATCCCTTCGGTTAATACTAACCGCCGCCTAGGCTTATAGAAGATAATTAAGCCGACTCGGGCGATAAAAAGTACGAAATTAATATACTCTTAAATTATAAGTAAAATAAAAAATATAAAGGATAGAAATATCTAGTTAAATAAATAAGTTATAGCTATTATCGGAATAAATAAATTAATAAGAAGGATTTTAGTAATACGGAGGAATTAGTTAAGGAATATTAGGTACGTAAGGGTGGTAAACCCGGAGACGAAGCGCTAATAAAGGTAAGGAAGATAAAAACTAAGAAATTAGAGAAGGTAAAGGAACCTATAGCTACTTACGGTCGCACTTTGAAATTAAGGAAATAAGGGTATTCCTACGTATATATATAGCGAGTTGGGCTAGATTACTAAGGACAATAGTATTCTCTTTCTATAGCCGGCTCTTAATACTGGAAAGGTATCGTAATATTATATATTAAATTACCTAATTTATATACGTGCCGTAGTATACGCCAGTAGGCGCGCTAGCACTTGGTTCAATTAATTAAACCGCAATTATGGGTCGCACCCCTACATTTATAGGTCCTATAGATTAGATAATGCTCGTATGCCTTTAAGGTCTTCGACCGCACGCGAGCTCTTTACTCTTAATTCTTCTTTCGAATTATCAATTTATATATATTCAAACAACACACATACTGTGCTTTTCACAATACCCTCTCAACGGTATTATTACTAAATTGCTCGTTGCTAATAAATCAGACTACTAGTTAATATATTAGGTAATATAATTATTAATTATTATTCGTTATTAGTATTATTATTAATATTCTAAACTACTAGTTACTAGTATTATTCGTCGTATTCTTCTAACCTCTTAATAAAGTCTAATTTATTCCTTGATATTAGCAATTTATATTATAAACACTAATCTTTCAACTTATCCTTCTTATACTAGTAATAACCTCTAAATCTTATTACTTCCTCTAATTATAATTCGAAGGCAATGCCGTCATCTTCAGCCAAGGGAATAGTTTCAAAATCGTCGATACTAATAATAATATTAATAGCGGTCTCCTAATTACGCCAATCGATAATTACCCGGTCAATCTCTTTAATATTAATAAAGTAATTCTCTAATCTATTTAGAAGGATAAATATACCGTTATCTTTAAAAGACTTTATTACTATAGCTTTCTTATTAGTAATTAGGGTATTCTAATACTTTAATACTATATAAATAACTATAACCCTCTTATTAGAGACGGACTATTATTTACCCGGGTTATCCTCCTCCTAATTTTTTACAGCTAATTCTATCTCCTCTTTCAACATCTTTTTAAATAACGAATTAATAACTATATCGAAAGGCTAAAGAAAGCTAATTAAACCACTAGAGATCATAGCTAGGATAACCTTATAAGGCATCTCGTCCCTAAGCTTATTATATACTCGCTAAGTATTATAAAATAAGTATATATCTATAACCAATAATAATTCTTAGCCAAGCTCTCTTACGATAGGGGCAAATTCGTTATTAAACTAATTAAATAGAAGGTTCTCGTTCTAATATACTACTTTATTAAATTATACCTCCACATTTTATATATAGAAAACTCTCTCCTTAATAATAGTTTTAGAAGTGCCTTTATTATAAAAGATAATTATAGGTTTAAGACGGGTAATACTATCTATAAAAATATATAGAATTAAAGTAACTTATTATTTACCCTATCCACTATAATTAATCTTACCCGTTATAGATTTATTACCCTTTATTATATAAGTATAACTATCGAAATATTTAATAGGGAGGGGAATCTTATCGAAATTTATAATAACAGAAGGAAGAAATTTAGTATTTATACTAAATATAATAGGCTAACTATTATACTTAATAAACCTATAGGTCGAAATAGTTAGCCTCCGATAATATTTAAATCTTTCTTAAATTTCTTCAAGTCTTCGCCGATAATAAACAAGTCTCCTCTAATAATTTATTCTATAAGGCAATAAGGATACTAAAAACGATAAATTATTATATAAATATATAAATTTACTTTAAAAATAAATTTACTTTAATAAGTAATTCTATTAATAACCGTTAAACTTAATAATTAATCTTTCCATTCGTTATATAATAACGAAATAAGAAGTTTCTAAACTAGTTACGAAAAAAGTAAAAATTTTCTAAACGTATTTAATCCGGATAAAGTATACAAAATAAAGCGGTTAATTTTCGGCGGAACTATATTATTATAATTAAACCGTTATCCTATCTAATAAACTAAAACTTTTTATATAATTAATATTCAAACTCTAACTATAGAGGTTTACCCTCTTAAACTATACGAAGCAATATTATTTCTTACCCCTCTTACTAATATTATATAGTACTAATTAATATTAAAAAGTAAATAGTAACCTTATAGATATAAATATTTCGGTAGCTATCGATAGCGTAAATTAATTTATTATTATATTATTAGGAGCTATAACGACAACGATAGCAATATTATTCGATATATTTACTATCTTCGTTAATAATAGGCACTTTAATTTATATTAAGTACGTTAATACCTATTCTAACTATTAATACTAATCTGCCCTACTACAATATAACTTTACTAACTTAAATTTTAACCTCATTAAGGTAGTACCGTTTAACCTTCTTAGTAAACTACTTATACTTATCCTTTATAACCCTAACGCTATACGACTTTAACTTAGGACTAAGGCGCTATTTAGCATATTATTAACTCGATAAGGGGGGAGGAAGAGGAGGAGGAAGAGGAGGAGGGGGTATTAGGAGCCTGTGACGGCGCCGGTCCGGCTATGCCGCTATGCCCGCTATACTCTATAGGAGGACTAATATTGTGAAATATTATAAGGTGTTACGAAGGTTAGAGGAATGAGTAATATAAAAGGTTCGTACTAAGGTTAGCCCGGACGGGCGCTAAGCCTATTAAAAGTATTTACTCTTATTTATTATATAGGTGAAGGGGGATACGAATAAAGGGATTAGCTGATAACAACCTATATATAAGTTCCGCTATCGCTTACGTACTAGGGTATTTATTCGGGTTCGTACGTATATATTTAATTCTCTTCCTTTTCTTCTCCTCACCTTAAATCTTCTATTATAGATAGAATTTTAGCTTTGCTTTCGATTTACTTATATTATGCCCTTATATTATTTAAGGTTACCCTAATTAATAATACTTAAGAAAGTTAAATCCTAAACGAATAAAAACCGATATAAATAATTAAACCGACCGTTGTAGTTTAAAGAACCGAGACTTACAATATAATAGTACCCCCGCGTTTAATTCGTAATAGTATTAGTGCTAGCGCCGAAGGCCTAAATAATAATAATTGTTATAAAAGTAATAATTATGGTAAAGATGACCTCTTCGGAGAGGAAGTTATTGAAGATAATTAAGGCGATGAAAATTTTAATTTTAAGTCCGAGGGTAGTAATAATAGCGATTAAACTTTTAACGAAGGAGACGTTGACGACGAGGATTGAGAKCCCGAATCGTTGGAAGAGGAAGATAAAGTTATTATTAAGTTTAGTATTAAGAGAAAAAAAAAGGTCGTCGATAATAATAGGAAGCTTTAGTATATCGATCCTATTATTAAGGAGAATATAAAGGCTTTTATACGTTTTAATAAGGAATATTTTAATAGCTTTTACTCTTTTGAGGAGAGGTCCTATAATAAGTCTACTCTTTTTTATAAGAAGACCTTATTTTATTTATAAAATTAATTAAAATCCCCGTTTAAAGCCCTAATTAATACTCTAGCTAAGAGTAACGACGACGAGCCTAAGCTATCGTTCGACCTATTCGATAAATATATTAGTAGCGAAATTAACTGTTTTAATACTACCTTTAACCTAAAAGAGTTTATTAAGGATTTTAGGGTTAAGATAGAGGAGTTCGCCGAATTCTTTATTTGTAATACCGTCCCTTACGTCCCTTATCGTACTCTATTACCTAATTTAGAATTACCCTTTAATAGTTACTTAAACGAAGCCTAATTTACTAAATTATATACTAACTGCCTAATTAATATATTCTACGAATTTAAACTTTAGGTTATAATAGCTATAGTTTTAAAGGAATAAGTATTAGAAATACGTTAAATTATTTCGTTTTTAAATACTAAACTCTATACTGTTTACGATTAGGTCCCTAAGTTGGTAAAAGCCTTATCCGACGACCCTAAGACGATTTCTACCGCCGATCCCAAAATAATTTAGTCTCTTAAAAACTACTTGGCCGATAAGGAAGAAGAGATCCAAACCCTAAAAGAAATTATTGCCGACTTAAATATTCTTAAAAGTATTCGTAAATTTAAGGATAAAGCGGTAACGTTTACAATTAAGGAAACGGTCCTTCCTAGTATTGAAAAGGATTTTAGTACGGTTCCCCTTCGTTGATTAATTACTTGCTTTATAATTGTCCCCTTTAATAATAATAACGATAACGAAATAACGGCCGCCCCCTTTCGTCGGGCTTAATTCTCGATTAAATAAGCCGACCCGTTTAAGTTCTATAATTAAAATAAAGAGGACGACGTACTTTTTGAGGCTTAATACAATTTAATTTAAAATAAGTTCGAGATTAATATTAATTATTATTTTACCGACCGTAATAAGTTTCTCTATATTAAAAATCGTTTAGCCGGCTTTACTTTCAAAGATTTAATACTTTACCTCTACGAAATTTACTCCGATTAACTTATAATTTATTCTAATTTAATAATTTATTTATAGTGTAAATATAGCGACCTTAATTAAGACGAAAAGGCTCTTATTAATTTTATAAAATTCAAAATAAAAGATACTAATAATTTTAACTTCTTTAAGAATAAGTTTGTTTATATAGTTAACGAATATTAACGCTCTAAGACTAAATAGAAGCGCGAACTATTTTAGCGCCTCCCCGTAGAATATAAGAAATAAATAGGCGCTAAGTATTGCGACCCTTCTATTTCCTTCGAATTTTATTGCATCGATTATTCCGGTTTTAGTTAAATACTTAAAACTATTACTAACGAAGCTAAGGTTGCTTCTTCTTCTTCTTATAATAAAGGGAATAATAGTAATAAGGGATTTAATAGTTTTAATAGCTCTAACTCCTCGGCTTCGAAACCCGTTAGCGGCGGCGGAGGTAATAATTACTCTACCGCTAACTGTATAGAGGAAACTACCTATTTATTTAATAAAGGCTACTATTTCCTCTATAAGGAGCGTAATTATACTAAGTATAATTATTTTTAGAAGGATTAGTATAATTGGGAGCGTTGTAATTACGTAGTTACTATTATCGAACGCTATTTAGTTTATAAGAATAGTATTGGAGGTAATTAGTAGGTTGCTCTTACTACCGCCGGCGCCGCCGTTAGCGATGCCGCCCCTGTTATTAATAATTAGGGAAATTGAATACCCTAGGTGAACTAAATTCCTTCCTAAGGGAAGTGTCGGTTATAAAATAGATAAAGGATAGATAAAGATAAGGAAAGGATAGATTTAATTTAATACCTTACTTAGGAGGGGATTCTATATTTATTTAATATACTATAATTAATAATAGAATGTTTTTATCTATATTTGACGCCCTAATCGATATAAGAGTAAACGGCTATTTATTTATTAGTACAATATTTGCTAATAAATTGAAAGAACGGTTACTAGTAGAAATAACGAACGACTTTCCCGTCCGAAGTATTAATAATTATTAAGGAAAGATTAATTAGAGTATTAAAAAGGTAATTAAAACTGTTTTAAGGGTTCGAAACTAAATAACGCCCCCCGACTTCTTTATTATTATTAATATAAATTACGACCTTATTATCGGCTGTAAATAGTTTAATATTTACGATATTTAGGTCGATTATAAGAACCGCTAATTAATCTTTCCCTCCGAGTAGAAGCCCGACCCGGATTGGATAAGGAATTTTAATTTCGAAGTTTATTCCGGCGGCCCCGGCACTATTAATTTAAAATATTAGAAAGACGCGGCCTATTATAATATATTTATAGATTAGGAAGATAAATAATAAATTAATAGTAAGAATAGTAGCCGTACGGTATTTAAATTTATAAATAGTTATATAGCCGCCCTAAAACCTATCCCGGCTAGTTAGCCCTTTTTTAACTATTATAAGAAGGATTTCGATTAGGAAGCTTATAATTAATATTAAAGAGAAGTATAATAATATTAAAAATAGATTGAGAAATATATTTTTAAATTCGAAGTCTAATAGTTATAATTTAAGAAGACGGTCTTTATTATACTAATAGATTTTAAATATACCCGGGATAAAGATATTAGCGAGTTGGGTTATACCTGTTCTTATATTCTATTCTAGAACCCCGATTCGATTTTTAAGAGAATTAACCTACTAAATAAAATAGAGAGGAACCTAGTTAATTTTACTTACCTTATAATATTATTTTTAAAACCCGTCCAATTCGTTCGAATTTAACCGGCCGAACCCCGTAATAGTAAATAGGGTTCTAATAGTTAGAGTATATATAAGCTAAGAAGAGATTTAATAGGCTAGTATAAAGAACGGCCGGTATAAATATATGTCCTTAAAGGCGATCTATTTATATAGTTAGTTTTTAAAGACGATTATATAATATATTCTATAAGTATCTTCGAAATCGACTACTATATTTAAAAAAGATAAGTCGAAGTAGACCCCGCTTAGGAACTATTACTTTGCGATGAGAAAGAATTATGCGAAGAAGTATTAAAAATAGTATTTGAGTATTGTTACGACTATATTAATGTTTTTAGTAAATTCGATTCGAACGTTTTGCCCGATTACTAACTATATAATTATAAGATTAAATTTAAAGAAGGCTACCGCCCCAAGGAATTAGGTTACAACCCCTTTTATAAGATATTATTAAACGAATTAGAAGTAGTTAGGAAATATATTTTAGAAAATCTTTTTAAAGGATTTATTGAAGCGAATTTATCCCTGTAGGCGGCACTTATTCTATTCGTTAAAAAAGGTAATGGCAACCTACGGTTCTACGTAGATTACCGGAAATTTAACGTAATTACGAAAAAAGATTAATATTTACTATTATTAATTAAAGAGACGTTAGTTAAAATTATTAAGGCTTAATAATTTATTAAGATTAATATCCGATAAACTTTCTATTATATTCGTATAAAGTTAGAGGACGAGGAGTTTATTACCTTCCGTACTAGTATAGGAGTTTTTAGGTATAAGGTATTACTATTCAGTTTAATTAATAGCCTAGCTAATTTCTAAGCCTTTATTAATTCGATTTTAGGGTTATACCTAAGAGACTTTTATACTACGTATATCGACGATATCCTTATTTATTCTAATACCTTCGAAGAATATAAAGATTATATTTATAAAGTATTGGCTAAATTAAAGGACGTTAGGTTATAGGTAGATTTAAAAAAGTGTAAGTTCTAAATTATTAAAATAAAGTTTTTAGGGTTTATTATAGGACGCGATAATATTTCCGTCGACTTAGAGAAAGTAAAAGTTATTAAGGAATAGGCTATACCTTTTAACCTATAGGGAATATAATCTTTCTTAAAGTTTTGTAATTTCTACCGAAAGTTTATTAAAAATTACAGTTGGGTAGTTCGTTTACTTACTAATTTAATTAAGAAAGGCGAAACGTTCGTATAGATTAATAAGTATTAAACGGCCTTCGATAAATTAAAATAACTATTAATAAATACCCCCTTATTAAAGTATTTTAATTATAATACCGAAATACGAATCGAGATAGACGCTAGCGATAGAGTCTTTATAGGAATTCTATCTTGATATTAAGAAGATACAAAAGAATAGTACTTTATTACCTACTTTTTAGAAATAATATAGTAAGCCGAATATAATTATCCGATTTATAATAAGGAGTTGTTTGTAATTATTAGAATTCTCTAGATTTAGCGACCCGAATTAATTGGTTTAAAGTAATTGAAACCCTTTACGATTATTACCGACTATTAAATTTTAGAATACTTCGGCACGAAGTAATTATTTAATTTGCAATAGGCCGGATAGGTAGAGTTCCTATTTTAATACTATTTTAAAATTATTTACCGTCCTAATATTAAGAATACGGCCGCTAATATATTATTACGTAAATTAGAAGACTTTAAAATTGAGAAGGATAAAAAGGAGGCGTATTATACCCTCTAGATATTTAAGCCCCTAATAGACGAAGGAGTTGAAATTATTGTATTAGCTTCTATTACTATATTAAACGGTTTTTTAAAGGAGTCGGTACCGATTTTTATATTAGATATTAACGACCTAGAATTATATTTAATCGAACCTAAAGGCTACAAATTAATCGATATAATTATAAAAATTAATTATAAGGAGGAATCCTTAGAAGAGTATTACGTATACGTTTATAGCTCCGACCTTAAATTTATAATAATGGCTAACGGCCTGTTAATATATTAGGGCCGCTTCGTTATCCCCGATAAGGATAACCTTCGAATTCGTATTATTAATGAAATTTATTCGACCCTAATAATAGCCTACCTTAGCCGAAATAAGATACGAATAATCTTAATCGAGCGGTATTAATAGTTTGGTATAGCGGGAAATATTAATCGTTTCGTTAAAAATTATATAATTTATAAGGCTAGTAAAGTATTTAGAAATAAGACTCCGGGTAAATTATACCCTATTCTACTACCCAATAAGAAATAGACCTCGATTGTAATTAATTTTAAAAAAATGCTTAAGGATAAATATAATTATAATAATACCCTAATTATAGTAGACTATTTAATAAAATCGTTATAGGTTATACCCTATATAAAGAAAATTACCGCTTAGGACGCCGCCCGGATATATTATAAAGGATTTTATAGGGTCTACAATATATTAGAAGAGGTTATTTTTAACCGAAGCCTCCAATTTATTTCTGCTTTTACCGACGAAATATTTAAATTAACCGGTACGAAATAGAAGCTAGCTACTATAAATTATAATTAAACGGCGGGGTAAGCGGAAATTATAAATATTTACTTCGATTAATAATTATATTCTTTTATTAATTATTACTAAAACGATTAATTAGAAGCGATTTTAATACTCGACGCTATATAAAATAACCTTCCTTAAGATAGTACCGGCCTCTCCCCCTACAAAATTATATTCGGTTACCCGATACGTATACCTTTCGATTAAGAAGCCTATACCCTCGACGCCGGATCTAAAGCGGAGTAGCTAATTAAGGAATAAATTTAAAAGTTTATTTAGCGTATTTATAGCTATATAGAATACGCTAGGGAGATAATATTAAAAGTATAAGAGGAGTAGGCCTATTAAGCCAATAAGAAGAGGAGGAATCTAGATTTTAATATAGGAAATAGAATTATTATTATTAAGCGTTTCTAATTAATAATAATTTATTCTAGCAATAAGCTCGATTTCCCTAATACCTATAACTATTATAAAATTATTAAGAAAGTAGGGTATTCCTACCAATTAAAGCTCCCTAATAATTAAAAAAGTTTAAACTTCTTTTATATTAACCGTTTAAAGAAATATAATAATAACCCCCTACCCGGCTAATTAGTTAAGTGCCCCGGCCTAATTACTAAAAATAATAAGGACCCCGAATAGGAAGTCGAGAAAATTAATACTTCTAAAGTAATTAATAGTAAATTCTTCTATAACGCGGACTAGAGAGGTTAGGACCCCGACCCGGAGTACTAGCCGGCCTCTAATTTTAAATACGCTCCGAAACTTCTTTAAAAATTTTATAAAATTAACCTAGAGGCCCCGGGCCCGCCTAAATAATTAATAAACTAATTGAATAAAGATTAAGAGGAATATAAAGACGACGAATTATTAAAATTATTAGGATTAAGGCGTTTATAAAGGATTTTACGTAAATGAGGTCGCTAGAGGATTATTATATCTATTATAGAGTTTCTAATTTAGTAAAATTCGCGGACAAATTTTTTATATAGGAGGGGGTAATATAATAGCGCTAGTCCGGCTATACCGCTATACCCGCTATACCTTATAGGAGGATTAATATTATAAAATATTATAAAGTATTATAAAGGTTAGAGGAATAAATAATATAGAAGGTTCGTATTAAGGTTGGCCCGGACGGACGCTAAGCCTATTAAAGGTATTTACTCTTATTTATTATATAGGTAAAGGGGGATACAAGTAAAGGGATTAGCTGATAGCGACCCGTATATAAGTCCCGCTGTTGCTTGCGTACTAGGGTATTTATTCGGGTTCGTACGTATATATTTAATTCTCTTCCTTTTCTTCTCCTCACCTTAAATCTTCTATTATAGATAGAATCTTAGCTTTGCCTTCGATTTACTTATATTGTACCCTTGTAGAGCCGTACCGGGCGAGCTGGAGGTTATACTAATTATACTAATTGTATTAATTATATAGGATTTCTAGTACTAGGATTTCTAATATTAGGATTTTTAGTACTAGGGGTACTAGGGGTGCTAATACCTCAGGCACCTCTCGCTCCCAAATCCCAATATCTACATTAAAACAGAATATCCCAACGCGTAGATCCATCTTTTAACACGCTCAATACCAGAAAGTATTACGATATTAGCGGCAACGAACTCTACAAAGGGCAAAAGAACGAGAGAAGGTTATAGGGGAAGTTACAAGGTATAAGAAATAGAGCTGGAGGGTAAGGATATTTAGGATTACCATCTTGCATAGAATTTTAGCGGGTATAAAATGTTGTAGTATATTTGCAGACCCTGCCTAATTTCCTTGAAAGTTGAAAATCAATAGCCCGAGTCTCTACGGTATAGTGTAGCTTGCCAGCTGCATTTCCAGGGCTTAGCACCCTTCCAATACACCACACTTTTTCACACTTTAATTCAACAGTTGGATCAAGCCGAGTCAAGTTCTCTACTGGTTTCAAACGTTTGGTACGTCATCATCAAGACATCAAGTTATCTTGGTGGAATTCCGTGCCTTGGCGCCCATCCACTGGCACTCGCTCCCAGTATTGTAGGCTGGCTTGATTTTCGTTTGTCCTCTTTTGTTACCACTTCAGAATCAAGTCCCTTTTCTGTCGCTGCCTTTGCACGTCCATCAAGACCAGCTGCAGATTGAAACATTCAGCAGGCGTTCCACGCGGGGTTGAGCGAGTCCTCCGGCCGTCTGCTTGTTTGTACTGTTCGTTGGCACTTGCATACTGCGTGCTATGCAACGATAGCGTCACCAGTCAACTCCTCTGCCTTCCTGCCCGCTCGGGCTTATAAGATGTCGTTGCTATACGATGTGTGC
Source organism: Neurospora sp. CHS-2018a (assembly GCA_009802275.1). Taxonomy (NCBI): domain Eukaryota; kingdom Fungi; phylum Ascomycota; class Sordariomycetes; order Sordariales; family Sordariaceae; genus Neurospora; species Neurospora sp. CHS-2018a. The sequence goes on from RAKG01000092.1 coordinate 114,963, forward strand.
CCTTTTGGGCCCCTAACCTCAGCTTTGTCATCCAGAAGCCTGCGGGGAGACGAATACTTTTATCACGGCGCCAGCTGGCACAACATCATTGCATACTTCTTCCCCTCATTGAGATCGACCATGGCTACTCGTACCATCAACACACGATCGCAAACACAAAAGCTAGCCTCTCACGAGACCGTGGTCATCCAGGTCGAGGAGGTCGCCCAGATCGAGTGTGTCGTCTGCACAGAGGCGAAAGACTTATTTCATTTTCCTTTATCAAAACTCTCCACCGACTGCCAACACGCAATGCACGTCTGCGTACAATGTGTTCGTTTGAGCATCACGGCGGATCTCAAAAACAAGCATTGGCAGGACATCAATTGTCCGAGTTGCAACAGCCGTCTCGATGCGGATGTTATTCAACGTTACGCCAGCCCTGAGACACGGGCGAAGTATGAAAGTCTTCTAACTAAACACATGCTGGAAAGCCAAGAAGGCTTCAGATGGGTAAGTTAATAACCTCCAATAGCAGTGGACGTCCCGAACTTGGCGGCAGTGCATAGCTGACAGTTCCGAACTTGAACAGTGTACCGAGCCGGGTTGTGACAGCGGCCACATCCACGAGGGCGGGAGGGATCAGCCCATCATGAAATGCCCCAAGGGACATTTGTCGTGCTACGTCCACAAAGTGCCATGGCACAAGGGCATGAGCTGCGAGGAGTTCGATATAATCAGGATGGACCCGGACAGCCCTGCTTATCAGCAACACCTTCGACAACAGCAGGAGAACAAGAAGAGCGAGGAGATGGTTGCGCGCACGTCGAAGCCTTGTCCTTCGTGTGGGCGAAATATCGAGAGGAATGGCGGATGGTAAGTTTATATTTCTTGGCTTTTCTTGTCGGTTAAGGAGCGAGTGGCTAACGTCCATGGTTGACAGCGCGCACATGACATGTAAGACATTGTCCTCAGCTATTTCCCACTTCTTTTTACACGTTCATGCTTGAGATTATCCGTCCCCTCCATTCCCTGCAATATTTTCTCCACCCACGTCCGCATTTCCACTACTGTCGGAAAGACAAGTGCCCTTCCTGCTTCCTTTGGTAATTTCCATCGCAACTTTCAACACATTATTCTTCAAATGGCCTTGAATTGGTTTTCTGATGTTCTTTTAGGCTCACTGTGCCGCTACGAGTTCTGCTGGGATTGCCGTAACGCCTGGCATGGGGGTTCACACTGTCCACGCCGGTAGTGCTCCCACCGCGCGTGGCTTGTTGCTGGTCTTTTCCTAAGCACATCGTCATCTTCACTTCGAGTCCCTTTCTTCTGTTTCTTCGTATCGATACACCACATTTTATCTACGCTAAACACTATAATCATCAACTGTGTGCTGTGCTAAGACGTATGTGTTACATCCAATAGGCGCCAAATGCTCTCACGAGTTCTGCTGGGAATGCATGGCAGACTTCAAGGAGATCTTGAGGACTAGCAATGATGCTCACCGAAAGGATTGCAGGTTCCATACGGACAACCTGGGGGATTAATCCAGAATCCAAAGGTGTATTGATATTGAGCCTACTACTCAATTCAGAGGCGCTGTCATACGCTTGTTTCACATGGGATGAACTGGATAAGGAAGTTTGTTGACATTGAAGGTGGTGGTGACAAGGTTCAGGGGGTTGTGCCAAATACCGCCAAGAAGACCTCTAAGGAGGTACAAGAATTTAGTGGAGGAGGAGGCACTTGCACCAGGGGCAGGAATCGTTTGACGAACATGTTGAAAGAACTACTTCAAGGCATGTACGCGGTCATAACCGGCTTAAAGAAGCTGTTACTTAGTCTGGTTCATGAACGGACGAAAGGAATTTGATAGATATCTACTATTCCAGGAGTTTTGATGGTGGGTAACGCCTGCGTTTCGAGTCGTTATGTCGGGTATTGTACCCAGGTATCTTACCGTACCGTTTGTTACAGCGCTATGTGGGGAAGCATGACACTTCCTGATCAAGATCACAAAAAGTCAGGTTGGACACTCGAGAGTATCATGGCCTCTCATGAGTATGAAGATTTAATGAAGGGCATTTGTCAAAGAAGTGTGAATACAGTTATGGTTAAGGAAAAGAAACTTCCTCTCATTGCATGGTCGAGTGTGTTGAGAGGGGAGTGAAAGTGTTGAGCGGATGCCCCCGGCTGTGCTCCAATTCAAGCGTCGGGCCTCCCCCGCAGCCTCTACCCCACCCCGCAATCGGTCGAGCTGATATATGATAGAAGTCCGACATCCCGTCCAGGTGGTGAGGCTTAACCTTCCTTATCTACCTGGATTTGTCAGGTCACCTTCCTTCTTTTGAGCGGTCGCCCTTTCCTTTTTCCATATTTCAGCTGAATGGTCAATCCATCCAGCGGGTCGACCTTCCCAGATACCTCTCCCGTCGTGCACCCAACTTTCGACTCAGCAACGCACTCATCCTCCACACTCATTGCCTACATCCAGACACCCTGATTACGGTTGCGTGCATTCCCGCCTTACGCGCAGGCATTTCGCATAATCAAGCAACCTTCAACTTGACGACTACGACGAAGGAGCCAAAATGTCCGGGTTTGGAACCAACGGTCAGAATGGCAGTGCATTTGGCACAAATCCTGGCCCCTCGCTGTTCGGCTCAGGCGGACCTCCCCCAACCAGTAACGCGAGCCAGTCGAGCAGCACAACGCCAGATACCTCTGGGGCGGTAGGTTTTGCAGCTGCTTGGAGACAGCAAGCCGCTCAACCCTCCGCCCAATCTCTCTTTGGTGCGCCTGCGCCTGGAGGTGTTCCAGCTACAGCGTCTACGGGGGCCGCTCAATCTCTCTCTCTCTTTGGCCCGCCTGTGCCTTCTGCGAGTACAGCCACGTCTACAGGGGTTAGTTTGTTCGGGCCCGCGCCCGTTTCGTCAGCGACAGCACCAGCCGCGGCTTCAATTACACGTGGCAGTGTATTTGGGGTTGGAGCCTCTGCGACAACGACCTTGCCTACAACCGGTGGTTTATTTGGAAGTCGGCCTGTCTCGACAACGGCGAACCCGGCAGCCACTGGCAGCGGTTTGTTTGGTTCCGCGCCTGTTCAAGGAGGGCTCGGGAGTGCCACTACTACAACCAGCTCTTCTGCTGCAGGTAGTGGTCTGTTCGGCTCTGCACCAGCTGCTGCAGCTCCCACTTCCACAAGCAGTGGCTTGTTCGGATCTACGCCAATTACAGGAGCTCCCACTTCCACAAGCAGTGGCTTGTTCAGATCTACGCCAGTTACAGGAGCTCCGACTTCCACAAGCAGTGGCTTGTTCGGATCTACGGCCGCTTCAACAACGGCAACTTCAACCACGGCTGCTGGTCTTTTTGGCACTACACCCACAGCAGGAACCGGCGCTTCAACCACAGGTTCTAGTAGCAGCTCTGCTCTGAATCAATCGGAAACAACTACAGCTCAGTCAACCCCCACGGGGGATTCATCTGGCGATACGCCCCCCACAATGGCTACTGCTTCCGATGCATCGGATGCAACAGGCACGAACGAAACCGAAGGCTCGGCCTTACCACAACGCAGCGTGATTAACATTGACACCGACGGTGAGCTCTTGTTGGACGTAGGGGGGGACGAAGACTCCGAGTTGTCCCAGCCACAGCGGTTACGTGTCTGTTCCTCTGCGCTCCGCCGCCACTCTCCAGTCTGGAAGCAGATGCTCTTTGGGCCATGGAAGGAATCGAAGCCAGTCAATGCCGAATCCGAGGAGTGGATCGTAGAGCTTCCGGATGATCCTGTCAAACCAATGCAAATTGTCCTGAACATCATACATGGACGGTTCAACCAGGTCCCTCGCTCTCTCAGTCTCGATGAGCTCTACAAACTTCTAATTCTCACCAACAAGTACGACATGACCGATATTTTGAGGCCGTGGTGTGCACGGTGGGCAGTGATAGCCCACGGGGACCTATCTTCGGCGGACACACTGAAGTCCTTGTTCATTGCGTGGGAACTGGGAGATGAAGACCTCTTCGCTCTGAGGATTGAGGAGATCTCCGTAAATACCAGGTACGAGGATAAGGCCCTATATAGTCCTGCAAAGACACGTTTCAAAAAGCCCAACCTGGCTGGAGCCCCAGTGGCTGGAGATCACGAGTGGATTGATCTTGAGCGTCAAGATTATCTCGGCCCACATGATATCCTTGGTACGTTTGACATTGACATTCCTGACCAAAGCTATTGCCGATTGACTAATGCTAGTTTTTTCATAGATGTCCTTCATCCAATTCGAAAGGAAGTGCTTTCGATGATTGCCACGGCTGTCAATAATGACATGGCGATTCGGCGATTTCCAGCTCTTCGAACGGCCTGTTCTGGTCCTCAAAACTATAACAGTGGGAAGATGACTAAAAAAGAGATGGGCTCCGCAGCCCTTTGTGACGCGGCCATATTCGGTGGTCTCACGATCCACATAGACCAGCGCCTCTCATTGTCGAACACATTCCCCATCATTACGGAAAGCATTGTACACGTGGCAGCTAAGGTATTCTTGGGTATATTGTTGGTCGAGGTTCTGCCGCATCATCCGCACTGTTCCTTGCGCACAAAGTACAGGACTCTCGACAAGAAGATACACGAGGACCTTCCTGGCCTTGTGGCAAAGCACATCAAGCCGGGCCACAAAAAGTACATGGAGAGCCAGAGGAACAAGACAGGCATCGAGTTGTCATCACAGGCAGGAGAGAAGCAAAGACAGGCTAGTACCCGCCGGCATTGGTGAGAACCTGCAACTCTCTGCTTTACACTCTCCTTTCCTAGACGTTGAGGGAGATTGGATTTCAATCTGGATGGCAGATTTAGGTTTGGTAGTGTTGGCCAGATCTATTCTGTTTTCCGCATATGGACGTCTACTTGCCTTGGGACCACTAGTCACGGTCGATTTGGAAGCCTTGACGAGTAGTACCATCCTGCTTATGGGAGAAGACAATCTGCGTTGGCCTTTGAATCGAAGGTACAAACACTGGAAAGATGCACTTAACGTATAGTGATGATGACATTCGTGTCTGGGTTTTGGAGCGTTCTGGTAGTTACTAGCTTTCTCCCAATAAACCCTCCTGAGCAGGCGTCCCATCGCTTTGCAACATCCAAAATCGAGGGAAACATCAGTTCTATAGGACGTTTGTTGGCCGGTGGTGCCTTGGCCTTGGCGCCCATTCACTGGCACTCCCGTCCTGGGTATTTAGGCTGCCCTGGTTTTTCCCTTTCTTCCCCGTTACTACTACCAGAATCAACACCTTTCTATCGTTGCCTTTCCCAGTCCAACAACGTTTCTCGTAAAGATGTTAATGCAACGCATGTAAATTGTAAAGCTTGGGCTTTAGAATTGAGCAGCTACGAAAAAAAGGGAAAAAAAAAGAAAAAGAGAGAGAGAAAAAGAAAGAGGGAAAAACGTCAACATTCTTGCTAGGAAGCATCGTACAATACTGTTCTGTTCCTCGAGTTTCGGATATCACTTGCCTGTTTTCACACTATCTGCAAGGTAGTGGGTTTGGAAACAAAAGTGAACCACCAACCCACCCCACGGGCACTGGCTGGATCATATCTCATGTACCCTTCCAAGCATTCGCGGGGGTGGTTCGAATTGCCAAACCTCAAGAAGAGGTGCAGGACCAGTAGCGACACAGAGGTGTTCTGTCTCGCATGACCAACCCGGACTTTGCTCTTTGAGCCGCCATGTATTCCTTGTGACTCGGCTTGATTAAGCCAGCCACAACCGTTGGGATATCCTGTTGGATTTTACTGCAGAGCTTCGCGTACTTGGGCGCGGGAAAGCATTCCCAATCATTTGCTTTGAACGAGTTCCTTGAGCGTTCGTCACCGTGCACAGTCGGAATCTTGGACATCATGGGAAACAGCCAAGATGCTAGCTCTACAACGCTGTCCTCAATATCAGCGGCAGACTTGGTGAGAATGCCACCTCTAGTTGTTAGCATATGCCGATGCATACCGCCTATGGCGGCGGCATCGCAGAGCATTCTCGCATAGCCCGTGTCGCCAACTTTGCAGTAAGGTTCTGCCTTCATCCGGGCGTCCAGATCTTTATGAACGGGTGCAATGAGCCTTTCAAGCAGTGCCTTCCGGATTGCACGTATTGTGTCTATGGGATGTTAGTATAAACGTCCTGCGAATCCATTGACCATTCAACTGTAGTTTTCTCAGACCTAACGTACCTAGTGCATCTTGTGGTCCTAAATGGTTCTCGTCATTGAGAATGGCTGGCTTATTGCTATGGCTCGGCCCCAACGCAGCGTAACTTAAGCGGCCCTCTTTATCCATTCTACTCCGTAAGGCAAGGTCCTCCAATCTTAGAGCGAAGAGCTTTTCGTCGCCCAATTCCCATGCCACGTACAAGGACTTAACCATATCGGGGGTCGAAAGCCTGCTGCTGGTCGAAAGCTTGTTGATGGGCGAACCCCTGGCGACCGCTATCCATTGGGCACACCAAGGCCTCACGATACTGGTCATATCGTACTTGTTGGTCAGGACCAAGATATCACCGAGATCTGGGAGTCGAATATTCTGGGGAAGCTTGTAAAATCTCCCATGGATTATGTTGAGAATGATCAACATCGGATAGGCAGGATCCTCTGGAAGTTGAACGATCCAGTCCTCGCCGTTGGTCGGCTTTGATTCCAACCAGGGACCAAAAAGCATCGTTTTCCATACCGGAGATTGACGACGAAGCGCGCCGGAACAGACGCGAAAGCGGACAGGTGTAGCATTGTGCGGTGCGGCGTCCAGGAAGAGATCGCCGTCGGGGTCAACATCAACAACCTTGGGCGGCTTGGGGTCGGCGGGTGGCGGCTTGGGGTCGGCGGGTGGCGACTCGGCCTTAACAGCAGCCTCGCTCGCATTGCCTGATTGGGTCGTGGAAGTCGCCCTTGTGACAGGAGGCATGATCGAGGGTTGATACCCTTCGACAGACGATATCGTGGTTTCAGAGCCGCCAAAAGGAGGAGGGAGAAACCAAAAGGAGGAGGGAGAAACAGAGAACTGGACGAGGTGCCAGAGGTCTTGCTCCGGACAGTGAGCAATTAACGCGAGTGCCTGCCTCACAGTTTGAGAGAGGCTGAGAGGAGAGCTTCCTAGTAAACTTGCAAGTTCTGGGGAAAAAGAAGGTTATGGGGAACTTGGTTGAATTGTAACGGGAGAGGTCCGTTGTAACATTCAGTTGTGTTTTTGAGACATGTGCAAACGGAACTGCAGTGCCTTCCCACTGGAACCCTACAGTAGGGCAAGGCAAGAGTGCAGTGCCCGAGCCCTTGCCGGGCGGCAGTCATACTTCTACACACCAGGAATTTATGACGTTAAACAAACGTGGCCATGCAATCCATTCCGAGCAGGTAGCGCGATGCAAGGAAAGGAAAGGTTGTCGTATTATGTGAGGTAGGTATTACCTATGTAGAGGGCTACGAGAAAGAATGAAGGTTCATACCTATGCTACCTATCCGGGTCGAAGCGAGTATTCGCAGTACTGAGTAACAGAGTGTATTGTGAAGGGAATTTGTCACTCAGGCACCACGCAAGAGTAATGTTACGTATGATACCTGTAATCTCCGGCCCATCAATCTTAATACAATCTTATGACAGATGCGCGGGCAACTTGAATGTAAGTGCGTTGCCAGCTTCAGAGAAACAACCGGCGCGACCCGGTTGATGGTGATTTTGGCCGAGATGCATGAGGAGCAAAATAGCGGCGACCGGAATGGTAATCAATCTCGCAAAGAGATGACCGCGGATGATGATGGAAATGCCAAAGTCCCGAAGGAAATGACCAAGTCCGGGGATGAAGATGGTGGATAGGCGAAGCTAGTGGGAGGAGACGAAGACACCAAACGTTCTTACATTCTTAAATTCCCACACCAGTTTGGAAGCAAAAAAAATTGTGGCAGGCCGAAGAAGTGGTAATGTGCTTGGTTGTGAGGAGCAAAAAACATTGCATAGAAGTCATACATCTGATGTCAGGCCCCCGAGCATTAGTATTACGAACATGCATGAGGTTGGAGAGAAATGCTGGCGATGCTACAATAATCTGAGGCAAAGACTAGTCTACAAACCAAGTCGTGAGCGACTGAAGGTTGAAGTGGCACACAAACAGGAGGCCTACAAGTCTTCGGGAAGGAGGGACGGAAGGGGTTAAATAATGACGGTCGGCATGAACAAAACTTAAAAGGAGCAGAAATGTACTCCGCTGAGGCCTACAACAGGTGCTATATGATATGTCCGAAATGGTATGCACTGTAGTAATGCTGCGATAAACATCTTTTTGGTCCCAATTGTGAAGAGCGCTTCCATACCACATGGGATAGCAAAGGTTATGAATGGAGGAAGCGCTAATACCCCAGTGTTTTTATTGACTGACTAGGGCGGGGATCAGTTAGGCCTCGAGGTCCCGAATAAGGACGGAGTAGACGTGAATAAAGACGGAGTAGACGTGAATAAAGACGGAGTAGACGTGGTAGACGAGGTAACCGTGGCGGGCGCGGGGGAGCGAATCGGCGTCGTGAATATGGACGGCGTGGGAGGGCTAACCAAGGTATTGTGACAACCAGGCCAATATGCATAAGTATTTGTATCCGTCTCGATCCTGACAAAGCCGGTTTGGGCCCTGGCCTTTTCCATACAGCTCTTGTAAGACGGCTTCATATCCATGTGACGTTGAATCACACCAGGGATGCTACCGTGAATGGCTTTCCTCCTATCGATGTACTTCGTTGTAATCGAGCACGTCTTGCCGTGTTCTTTTAGGGTCTCGACCTCGGTCAAGACAGGAAAAAGCCAAGTCCCAAGACTAACCACGCTGTCAAGGATGGCAGTGTCTTGTTTAGGGAGCAGATAGCCTCTCCCTTTCAGCATCCCTGAATGAATACCACCCAGGATGGCGGCATCGCATAGTCGAGCTGAACCTGCAAGTTGGTCTGGCATGTCCGATGACGGCTTGAAACTACAAGCGGGTAAATCTTCCAGGCGTGCCTCAAGGTCGTCGTGCACAGGCTCGACGATACTTTTTATAAGCTTCGTACGAATCTGAGAGATCGTCTCTGTGGCCAATGTTAGATATGAATTGAGGATGAGTCGGTGTAGGCACAACTAACCTAGTATATCATATGGGCCAAGGTGTTCCACATCTTCGAGGACAACCTCTGTTAGTCTGCGTCCAAACATAGCTCCGCCATCCTTCTTTAGTACCAGGCGGCCCTTTTCGTCGATGGCACTGTGCACAGCAATGTCTTGAAGCCGTCGAACGAAAAGACTCTCATCCCCCAGCTCCCATGCGACATAAAAAGACATGACTATGTTTTCCGCATTCAGAACGAATGCTTGCGCTATAGAAGACCATTTCTGGCACCATGGCTTGATGATATTGACAATATCATATTTTTTGGCGACCACGAGCAAGTTGTGAAGCTGGTGGAGGGAAAGCAAGAGGGGCGGGACCATATCGAAGTTCCCGTGTACGATGTGGAGGATCAGCTGCATCGCCTGAGGACAATCATCGAACAACTCGACAATCCAGTCCTCATCACTGCTGGCCGGCTTCGCTTCCTTCCAAGGTCCAAATAACATCTGCTTCCATACTCGCGAACGGCGGCGGAGTGCAGCGGAGCAGACTCGGAATGTCCAGACCTTCGAAGCGTCATCCGTGGACACCTGCAGAGAGAGGTCGCCATCCGGATCAATGACGACGGTCTTGTACTCTGGTGCAGGCGCCGGCGACGGCGTCTCCAGGGTCTTGGCCGAATCCATGTTCGAGAATGACGGGATGTCCTTGGGTATGGAGTGCGGTGTAGAAGCGTCCAAAAACTTCAAGTGTCTTTGGAAGAAAGAAGATGAAATAGCAAAGAAGATAGAAGACGGGAACGAACTCCAAAAAGATTCATGGGTTCAAARGGAAAAAGCAGCTACTAAAAGGGAAGGTCATGTTGCTAGTACTTCAAGTACAGAAAAATACAAGATGTGAAAGATATGCGACTGTCGTGTACCTAATGTGGGGTGTGCTTTGCCAGTTGCAAACGAAACGACATCCTTGGGATTCAATTGCGTGAAGAATTCGTGGCGCTTGGACCTTGGCTACAGCCATATTGTTTGCAATGAGCTGGGCCTCTTGCAGATAGCCCCCACCCGAAGACAGCGGGTACCCCTGTCCCTGATTACGTATAGCGCCTTGGTGCTTTCCCGGGAAGTGAACTACTTGTATACAAGGGCGATGTCAAAATTCTTGTAGAACATTGGGGAATCGATATGGGGCATCCAGCTCATGGCAACTGCCTGACTTCTTCAAGGTTGTATCGTAGTTCCGTGTGCAAGATTTTGTGAAACTGAGTAGAGGTAACTCATCTGGCTCACAAGGATCTGTTTCTATCATCTCTTGACTTGCAAGTATCACATCATTTTTGCGTTGCCAACATCTTGAGCCAACTGTTGAGCAGGTTGGTAATGGCAATGCTTGTGGAACTGACATTGGATATATGCGAACTCCGTACAATCACAATAGTGGCTTACGAATTTACATGCTCGTGCGGTCTTCCGAGGATGTTCTGGAAAATGGCGACTGATCAGACGGTCATTGGGTGACTTCCGGCAGGTATGTCTGACCCTGATCAAATGATCTGACCCATTGTTTTGGTACGGATTCGAAATGTTTTCTACTCTTGAATAGAAGTTGAAATGTGATACCCATGATCCGTGTATAATTTTTCAATGATTGAAGCAGCCCGGATTGCCTGGATGAGATGCTGGTGTTCCGACGCTTGCCCAACGTCGTCTGTAATAAACAGTACAATACCTGTTACGAAACCGAGTTAATGTAACATTGTATCCACTGCCCCCGCATTTTCTAACACGCCGCGGATTTCGAGCTTCCTATCCGTCTTTTCTCAAGTGACTTCAGGTTCCTTTCAAGATTCTCACATCAACACGGTTCAATCCAATCTTTGCGCAGGGCAACTAAGACTACTTGGTGCGCCGTGTCGGTGAGCCCTACGACAGTCAGGCGACTCGAGCATAATCCTGATCACGACAACTCCGGCCGCAACCGTCAGTGGCCTGCTAGAAGCTACTCAGAAACGAGCCGCAAAAACGACACGGGCTGTGGCCACGGCCAAATTGCCTAACGGACGTTTCTGCTACGAAGACAACGGACGCCAAACCACCGATGCTCAAACATGAGTTCTACGATTGATCCAACCACGCTACCATTGAAGGTCTACAACGTTGATCCAGATGGAGATCTGTTGCTTGGTACAAAACCGAACCATGAAGCGCGTTGGAGATTCCGCGTGTGTTCAGCTACGCTCCGTCGCCACTCACCAGTTTGGAAGACGATGTTGTTTGGTCCCTGGAAGGAATCAAAGCCGGCAAGCGATAGCGAATGGGTGGTTGAGCTTCCTGAGGATCCAGCCTTCGAAATGCAGTTTGCGCTTTACATTACACACGGATTAGTCGACCGAGTCCCGGAACATCTCTCAGTGGAGAATTTATTCAGACTTCTCATCCTCCTTAATAAATACGACATGACCCGCATCGTGAAGCCGTGGTGTGCACAATGGGTGCTGCCGGCCGAACAGCCCCTTGCGGCGCATCACCTACTTCGATCCATGTATATCGCGTGGGAACTAGGGAACGAAAGTCTGTTTACATCCAGACTCGCAGAGCTCGCCATGAAAACCGAGATCGAAGGAGGTGTTCTGGTTTTCAAAGATTTTAGTACTATCAACCTCGAAGCTGAGGATTATCTTGGTCCGTCGGATATTCCAGGTGCGTCTACTCATGTATGAAGTTATTAATCACATCGAATCCATTGCTGACGTGCTCATAGATACGATACGCGAGATACGGAAAACGGTTATCGAGAAAATGATCGCACCCCTCACTGCAGATCTAGAAGCCCGAGTAAAAATTACTCCTTGTTGCACTTTTGGCAACAATTGGGACAATAACAATCGAAGCTTGTGTGATGCTGCGGTTCTAGGCAGCATTTATCGCGGTATGATAAAGCAAAAAGGTAGCTTACTTCCGAGAGAGAGCTCCTGTATTACCGAAAGCGTTGTGCAGATGGCGTCTTGGCTGTTCCCTATGATGGCGGACCTCCAGACCCCTCAATATCATAACCAGTGCGCCATGAAGGACAAATACAGCAAGCATAACATAACGCTGCAAGACAGCATCCCCGAGATTGTCCAGAAAGCCTTAAAGCCTAGCTATAAGGAATACATGGCTTCGCAGAGATCAAAGACTGGTGTGGCAAGTCAGCCAGGAACAAAAGCCACGCAGCGCTACTGGAAGTCGACTTGAAGCCACGATAGGAGGCGGAGGGATGACTTGTTCGGCTTTCTTCCGAGGGGGAAAGAACAAGCAATAAAAGTGATGGGACCTGAAACCACAGTTGCGGTTGCTTGAAAGATATACAGAATACCAACAAGCCTCTACTTCAGATCACGCATCGCGAACATATTCCCTTTGGAGGTCCCATTTCTCATTTTGTGGGCTTTGGAGTTTGGAAGTCAGGTTATGGTCCTCCTTGGCCCTACTTTTTTTTGCCACACTTGAGGTCTCTGTCAAGCGCATCTTTTTTTGAATCAGCAATTCAGGGAAGAACGACGCTTCATGGGAGTCAAGTCAGAGTCGCAGCGAAAACAAAAGAACGCGCTCATCATCATACCGGAAGGTCAGGTGTTTTTTGAGTCAATACATGGTATGCTTTCTGGGTAATCGTTACACTGCCGCTGTCAGAATTCGGTAACTTATTTCAAGCGAGCCGCTCAAACTCATGTTACACGTAACCATTTACATATGATGTAACTCTCCGTGGTACGTGTACAGTATCGTCCCCTATTAATGCAAGCCCCCCGTTTGCAAACACATACACACTGACCCCCTAGATGCAAAGATATCTGTGGCCCGAATTCCCAGTTTTGTATGGAAGTGAGGCGCCCCTTAATGCAAAAGCCCCTCTTAATGCAAGAACGCCGAAGCCGCCCCACCAAATAGTGCCGGAATTAGTTGCATTAACAGGGGACATTACTGTATCCACCTTCCCCGCATTTGCGAGTTCTTTCCTCCAAAGTGTCTCGAGAACGTCAGTTTTTCTCTTCATTTATTTTTTTTCCTTTTCCCCCCTGCAAAAGCTGCGAACTTTCACGTGGGTATTTCACATTATTAACACATCGTAATCGGAGAGAGTCATCCAGACCACTGACAGCTCCGGCCCGCAGGTGGCGTACTAAAGGTATGCCTTCACGGAAACGTGCCCGCGCAGTGGCAGATGGAGCGTCATCGACGCCCACGGAAGTGGGAGAGGCTGATGAGCAGCCAATGCGACCAACGAAGATTGTCAAACTCGACCCTGACGGCGATCTCACGTTAAATGTAGCACCTCGTGATAACGAGCGATGCGCCTTTCGCGTCTGTTCCGCCACGCTTCGTCGGCATTCGCCGGTGTGGAAGGCGATGTTGTTCGGTCCCTCTTGGATGGAGTCAAAGCCGGCCGACGGGGAGAACTGGGTTGTTGAGCTTTCCGAAGACCCCGCTTACCCCATGGAAATTATCCTCGACATTATACACGGAAGATTCGAACGGGTCCCGAAGACCCTTGGCCTCGAGGATCTCCGCGATCTTTTAGCCCTCACCAACAAATACGACATGACTGGTATTTTAAGGCCCTGGTGTGCGCAGTGGATACAGGCTGCTAGAAAATCCAACCTTGATACCGACGACATCCTGCGGTCTTTGTTTGTCGCTTGGGAGTTAGGCGACGAGCACCTCTTCGCCTTGAGGCTCGAAGAAATATCCTTACGTGCCAAAGTCGACGACAAAGGTCGCTTGAAATACACCGCATTAGTACCAAGCGAAAAGGATGCCATCCTCGAAGACGAGGATCATCTAGGTCCGCAAGATGCACTAGGTGGGTACCTATTTTCTGAGATTCCAATCCTGAATTCGCAAACAGAGAAGCCAATGTTGACTTTTGTTAGATATCATATCTTCAATCCGGGAGACCTTACTTACCAACCTTGTTACCTCCATTCACGAGGAGCTGGATTCCCGAATGAAACCAGAAAAGTACTGTTCTTCGAGCGATTGGCCCGGGAAATCTGTCTGTGATGCCGCAGTCATCGGTTATATTCATCGGAGGATGGTGCGAGTTAGAGGTAGCATTCTCCCCAGGTGTGCCTCTGACATTAAAAATAGTGTGGTAGGTCTGGCCGGTTGGCTTTTTAAAATGATGGCCACTGTACCCACTCTACACACTCAAGCGCACGAAAAATGTACCTTGAAATGCTATCCGCGAGAAAAATTCTCTAAGCTCAACAAGAGGATTCACAAGAGTATCCCAACACTGGTGGCTAGCTCCATAAAGCCATCTCATAAGGAATACATGACTAAACAAAGGGAGAAGACGGGGCTGATGATGGCAGACAAGCAGGACAGAAGTGGATTACGCGATTACTGGAAGTTTTATTGAGGGTGTTTGAATATGAAGCATTAAGTACAACACATCGTTAGAGAAGCGCATGATGTGGGATTCAGCTGGTATCAAATCTCGTGCAATCTTCCTAGAGTTCAGGATAGACTACAACCCTATATCTCACAGCATGTCGTCATCTTTGCTCAAAGACATCAAACGCCGCCTTTCGTGATCAGCTCAACGTCTTATTTTGTCGCATTTGAAGCCTACATATGGAAAAGGCTCTATCCTACAAAAAGCGGTGCAAAGCTGCGAAGCAAAGCATGTGAATGGTGGACCTTTCAGGCTAACATTCCAAAGAACACAAGGACACATCGGAATGCTTTAAGAAAACCCCGAAATGACCCAGATGGTCTCGGTTCGACACGCCGTTACGATTTTCATGTGTTTACCGTTGCCTACAACACACGAAGCCGATAATATGTTTAGAAAGTTAGGTGGACATAAGGCCCCATGCTGCTGAGTGTCTAGGGACTAGGGAGATATTGTGTCTTGTTTAAGTCTACCACCCATCTGGCAGGGAGAGCTTACATATCGACAGGAATGGATGTTTACCGGGAATGTTCGTCTATCTTTACCTGTTTTCTGCTTGCGCTCATGATTGCTTCCTGGGTTTCTAGCTGGGAGGCATATGCGTGAGGGAAGTATATTTCGTTTGGCCGAAAGCTGCTTCATCTTTTCTTCTTGAAATCAATTCAAGCTCGGCAACTTGCCGTGCTCTCTTTCACAATAATACACGCGACATTCTTTCGAGCTTTTTCTCTTGCTGTGAATCCCCTGGAACCATATGGATCAAACATCGCTGCCATGCCGTTTGGGCGTACCTCCAGAAACTGCTGGTCCATGGCATACGGGTACCATATTTGAATTCAGTTACTGTCCTGGTGAAGGCCTACCTCCGTCATATGGTCTCTCGGGTAGATCAACCACCATTGTTGCCTCTACCTACTAACCATTCAGTGTCTGGAGGCATAGCCGTTTTGTCTGAACCTTTGTGAGTTTGGACAAGTGGGCGACCTGTGTCTGCTTTTGCAGTAATGAAACTGAAGCCGGTAAGAGTCGGGTCTCGATGTAGCCAGGCATCAGTTTCTGGCCTTCTCGAATTCGATAACGTGGGCAGTCCAGGAGAGTGCCGTAATATTGCATAATAGTAGAACTTTCCACTTGAAACCGGCAAGTCCAGTACAGCTACCGTGCCTGCCGCCTTGCAAGCCGGTATGAGTGAATGGTAAACACTCGGACAGGCGCCCCACCAGACGTCAAGTGAAGTGTGCCTTCCGTCGTTTTTTCCCCCGCCACATTGCCCCCATTTAAGTGCCAGATCCCCAACTTTTCTCTTCCCTCTGTGCGAACCCGACCTCGCGCATTCTTTTCGAAGGCGCGGACAACCACGACAAATTTTGGTCGCTGTTTCGGTACGACAACCAGCGACTCGCTGTTCAGAAGCGACCCAAGGACGACCAGCGCCTCAGTCGAACGCGTGAGGTCGGCAATGACCCAGTCGGCTTCAACTCTCTCTCAACCGGCACGCCCATCACTTTGAGCAACAGGCCTTACGATCAGTACTCGAAGCCATGGCCGCGCTAATAACGATCAATATTGATCCTGAGGGCGATCTCTTCTTGGATGGAACAGCAGATCCTTCCGACCGCAGGAGGTTCCGCGTCTGCTCTCAGACCCTTCGTCGCCACTCGCCAGTCTGGAAGCGCATGTTGTTTGGTCCTTGGAAGGAGTCCAAGCCGGCGAACAGTGAGACATGGGTTGTTGAACTTCCCGACGACCCTGTCTACCCGTTAGAGATCATTCTCTCTATTATTCACGGCAAATTTGATGCAGTCTCGTCCTTTCTGTGCCTTCAAACCATCCATAAGATTTTTGTTATGGCCAACAAATACGACATCACCGGCATTACGAGGCCCTGGTGTACGCAGTGGCTGCATTTGGCTCACGCCGATGGTGACGGGGCCCATGTCGTTAAGTCCTTGTATATCGCATGGGAGGCAGGCGACGAAAAGCTCTTTGCCTTCAGGCTGGAACAGATCGCCGTAAATACGGAAATTGACTCGAACGACCACTTGATTTTTGCTGGAACAATCGTTCTCGACGAAGAAGAATTTTTAGGTCCGCAGACTTTACTTGGTATGTTCCGAGTCAGAGTTACCATCAAATAGGTGAAGCAACCAAAACGTAGATACTAACTTGCAGTCTTTAGACAAAATCTCTGAGATTCGATTGGATTTGATTGAACAGCTAATCTCACAAGTCCACAAGATTCTGGATGCTCGAATGAGTGAGCATCCCGTTTGTACTCTGGAGAGTCCAAGAACCTGTGATGACTCAGTCATAGGCAGTATCTATCGACAGATGATACAAACTAGAGGTGGCATACTTCCTCGATCTCCTACTCAGATCAAGGATAGTGTTGTCAGCTTGGCATCCTGGATATTTTCCATGATGAAAAATGTTGCTGGTACCCATCAACCATCCTCCAAGACCGTGCCGTCATGCTGTCCGCAAAAGAAGTTTCGAAAACTCAACCGAAGCATTCATGATGGTATCCAAGAGGTCGTAGATGACTGCATGAAACCCAGTTACAAGGATTATATGGCCAAGCAGAGAAAAAAGACAGGATTTTCCTTGATGGATTGGCCAAGCCGCGATTCCACATCCCGCTACTGGAAGGAGTATTGAGGGTCTAGGGATGATATGTTAACAGGCAAACGAACCACAAACATAAGATTCAGCTCCCCCAGTTCTAGTCCACAATACGACTGTCTCCACTGCAGCCATTTACTTTGCATTCAAGCAGT
Source organism: Neurospora sp. CHS-2018a (assembly GCA_009802275.1). Taxonomy (NCBI): domain Eukaryota; kingdom Fungi; phylum Ascomycota; class Sordariomycetes; order Sordariales; family Sordariaceae; genus Neurospora; species Neurospora sp. CHS-2018a. The sequence goes on from RAKG01000092.1 coordinate 132,277, forward strand.
TGTTTGTCGTACGTTCGGATTCTGACTTGAGAATCAGTGTCGGAGTTCCGCCACTTACGAGAAGTGAAATGGAGTGGGCTCGTTTCTCACAGCAAAGGGGCGCTATAACTATGCCGGCGCCGTAATATTCGTGAGTGGTTTTTGTTTTCGCTTGAGGTCATAACAAATCGAATGTGCTTCGGATTTTTAGGAGCGGACTCTAACCTGCGTGGCGCCAGTTACCTTCTCCTATGTGATCAGTATCAAGGATCCCTTACCACTTATCACATTCACAAGTACAATCAAGTTTTACACAGAAGTGAAAAATGGCAACAGATAAAGACACTAGCATTATCCCAGGAGAGTGCTATGTATCTCTCACACCTGAGCTTACTGACAAGACTCAACGACAGTTAAAGACTGGAAAATATCGTCCTCCACCACGGCAGCGGCGTCCCATCCGCTCTCCTTTCCACCTTCTTAGCCTCGTCAAGATCCCGGCGCCTGCCCGCCTGAAGATCAACCTCATGCGGCCTCCATAGCCGCGTTTTGAACGTGAACTTGTAGACAAAGTAAATCACAGGAAACAACGGCAGCAGGATATAAGCATCCACAAAGTTACCCGCATCAAACGGCGCCAGTGTCGACCAGCCCTGCACAAAAGCCAAAAACACGTTGGCAATCAGGCCAAAGTACGCATTCCACGGGTACCATAAAGACTTATACGGAAGCTCCTCCGGGCTGTGTCCCTGCGCCTTCCACGCGGCGCGGAAGCGGATGTGAATCAGACTGATCGCGCCCCAGACCAAGAAAGTCGAGACACCGCTCAGGTTAACAATATACCCGTACGCCTTGCTCGCGCCGGTGCTGACGTTCATCATCGACAGGGCTCCGCACGCATTGGTGAAGATGATGGCATAAACAGGAACACCACGGCGATCCGTCCAGCCGAGGAACTTGGGCGCCTTCCCGTCTTGCGCCATGTACAAGATGGTGCGGCTGCCGATGTAGATGGAGCTGTTGACGGCGCTCAAGCAGGTGACGAAGATGAAAGCGTTGATCAGGTGGACGCCGTTTGCCCAGCCGGCGTTTTGGAGAGCGACGGTCATGGGCGACTTGAGGGCATGGCTGGCGCCGCCGGCGAGCTCGGGGGCGTTCGAGGGGCAGGTCAACCCGAAGAAGAAGGCGCAGCCCATGTAGACGAAGACGATGCGGATGAAGACTTGGCGGATGGAGTGCGGGACGGCGACACCCGGGTTTTTGGTCTCGGTGGCGGCTACGGCGACGGATTCGACGCCCGCGTAGAAGGTGGAGCAGAAGACGAAGACGGAGGCGACGCCGCGGAAGCCGTCGGCGAAGGGGCCGGGGTCATGCCAGTACTTGAAGCCGATTGCGTCGGCGCCTTTGACACCTCCTGAGACGTAACTAATCTGGGGTCAGTAAAAGTCCGAAGACTTGTTGGAAGGTTGCAAACTGACATGATGCTAAAGATGAAGTAGGCAACCAGTCCTATAAGCTTGAGAAGCGCCAGCCAGAACTCGGCTTCACCGAATGTCTCGACACCGAGGAGTTGAAAGCCCAAGAATGCGAACTGTCTGCGGTGTTAGCAACCCACATACACTCGGTCTCACTGTACGGCTGCTTGCCAGAGATAAAACTCACCCAAAATATCAAAAAGTACCCCCAAAGCGGGACCTTATCACTCCAATTCACCATCACGCTCGAAATCACATTATACTCATTCGCCAAAACACAAACCCAGACTGAACCAAAGTTAGCCACTCGTAACGAACACCAGACAACGAAAAACTCACTAATAAGATAATTCCACCCCACCGCCACCCCAAAAGCCTTATCTATAAACCTGTCCCCAAGTTCCGTAAACGCGCCACCACTGGGGTACAGCGTCGTCAACTCGCCCAGACTCTGCATGATCGAAAAGGCAATGAGGCCAATAACACCAAAGCCGATGAGCAGCGACGCAGGGCCGCCGGAATGCAGAGCACCACCGGATCCAACGAGAAGACCGGGGCCGATGATGCCGGCCAGGGCCATCATGGATAAGTGTCGAGTCTTCAGACCGCGCTTGACGCCCGAGTGAGGGTCGATGGCGCAGAAGTCGCCGCTGCCGTCTTTGGAGTGGATGGCGGTTTCATGGTCCTCGTGGATGGTGGCGCTCCCTTTTTGGGAGAGCGACATTTTGGGTTTGGGTTTTTGGGGATATCCCCGTTTGATGCTTGCCGCCGATAGGTATGCACGGGTCCGGGTCCGGGTCCGTTGTTATAGTGGTGGTCGTCTTGTGCTGGTATAAGATGAGGTGAAGAGGTGTTCTGACACGAAGACTGTGTTCACGCCTCGGTGGAGAAGAAAGTTGGAAAGAGGAAGATATGATGTTATGATGGATGTCGTATTGGCGTGGGAGAGAAAGATAAGGTCAGTCGACAGGGGTTGTCCGGTTGTTGAACTCCCAGAGTTGCATTCCCAAAGGGCAAAGCACGGCAGTGACACTTTGGAAAGGAAAGCGAAGAGAGGTTGAAGACTGAATGGAACAGCTCCCCAACATAAGGTTTCAATCGACACACAACATGTGTCCGAAAATATGTCCGTGAACGGGGGAGGGTCGTACTGTTTATCTCTTTTCGAAAGGAAACGTTTATCCGGTTCGTTGGGAGATACCATACGACACGACCATGGGAACTCTCCTTATCACTCGCGATCTGCACTGCACTCGCGGCAGGGGCACTTACACAGGATTTTGCGATAGGTAGTGGCCGTGTCTGATAACAGCAGGGCAGCCGTTATCTCTTATTACCCGACATTTCTCGATACGAGAGCAGTTGGTGAATCCCATATTGCTCCATGGTTGTCTCTCGCCGTGTTTCTTGCCGAAAAACCAAGACGGGGTTGCCGTTTGCGTTGTATAAGGGGTCCAGAATGGGTCGGTGACAAAGGGGGTCACCAATGACACCAAGAGCGCTTTGCGAATGCCTTAGCAATTTGTCGCCAGTTCATGGTTTGAGATTGTTAGTGCACTACAACTTACACCACCCATGTCATGGATCGCGCCATCTATTGGCGTGAGCCTCACTGAATCCACTGAATCCGCAAGCGAGCTTGCCAAGAGTCAGCACCAAGTGCGGTACGTACTCCCCGTGAACGTGAACGACGCCACATCCCGCGCACCTTTTTCAGCTTCCACTCCGTGGAGGATGAGGATGCATTATGCACTCCAACTGCACGCGGGATGTTGTGACGTGACTGTTCCCTAGAGCTCGCCAAGTAGCGTAGTCAGACTGGTGTTGAGCTCCAGACTCCAGAACATGAACATGGCAAAAGTGAAAAGTCCAGAATATCAGTTTGACCGCGATTTCCAGTTGTTTCACTTCAGCTTTGCGATTTCGACTTTCGAAATGCTTCATAGGGATCAGCGGTCTCCGTTAAGAAGTCCCCGCAAAAGGTACTCCACAACCTCCGCATATTGTGGCCCGAACGGGATCGGGGCCGACCGCGGGTCGCAACCCCGCATGCGGGGGAACGGAGACGGAGCGGAGACCTCGTGTCGGGTGTTGCGCTTCCGGATGCTTCATTCTTGGGAACTATGTTCGAAATAAAACCTCCGAGTTGGATGTTGGTGAAATCCATGGAATGTAAGGTTTGTTTATATCCTTCGAAATAACTTGGACACGGGTTATGGTGGGAGTTGTTGGCGTTATTGGCGGTTGTTGGAGAAGGCAGATGGCCTGCTGATATGATCGACCAACTTACGCTAACTGCCTTGATTTCAAGAGGATGATAATATGGTTGCCTAACCAGTCCTCGGGTGGAAATCAAGGCAAGTGGCCTTCTTGATGCTCATCGCCAACAGGAAGGCATTACAAGACTTTCTTCTTCAAATTCCCATCTTCATCGTTGATGTGCTTGCATCTGGTTTGGATAAACGTCACCAGTTTCTCTCATCAACAATCCCATACAACATCTCAGAGGGCACCCCTCCGGTTGGTGCTGTCCTAACCTTCAACATTATTGACCGTTATCGGCGACGTCGTGATTGGCAGAAAGTGGCCTTGGAGGTAGCATTCTTTGTCAATCCATTGACTTACATGCAACGGTTGCCCCTATCTGCTGATAGGGCTTATCGTGACTTACACCAACGACCGTCATCTAATAAGTGACGATCATCCTTAACAGATTTGCTAGCAGTATATGGCTGACTCAGTTAGTGGTGCAGTACCCAGAACTCCGATATTCACACCAGCTTACGTACCCAGACCAACGTTATCGCCATTACCATGGGAAGCAGTTGACAAATGACAAGATTCTATGTACTTATCGACTTCGAGATGTGTATCACTTAGACGAACTGGGACGAGCTGACGATTAGCACCCAGCAAACCCACTTACCTACCTCTAGTCCACAATGACGACCAAAGACGACCCCCGGTGAACGAGACCGCCTCCATGCTCCCCCAATCCTCCAGTCCATTCTTCACCATGCTCCCCCCGGAGATCCGCGACGCAATCTACCGCCTCGCTCTCACCATTCGGCCGCACGAAGACACCATCGGCTACTACCGATACGCCCGCGAGCCGTGCCCGGCTCTTTTCAAGGACGGCGTGACGGGTCCGCTCCCCGGCATGCTCTTCGCTTGCAAGCGCATGTACCACGAGCTTCCGCGCGACCTCTTGACTGAGTTTTCCATCTGCGTCACGAAAAGACCGGCTGGCGACCCTATGCTTGTTGCTCCTTGGACACCGTGGAACCCGTCCCAGTTGGAGACAAGAGGGCCCGAGGATAAGATCCTTGGAGTTGGGGCCTATGGGGATATGCCGCTTGCCAAAAGGCCGATTCTTACTATTTGTATTGATGGGAACCCGTACGGTAAAGATTATTTATGGGCGTCTCCCTATCCATGGGGTGATGAACGTGTTTAGCTGTGTGGTGTTTCCCGAGCAAGCAAAAAAATGGGCATGGTTTGTGGGTTTCCAAAAAGTAGAGTGTGCCCAAATGTATAATTGGGACAAGTCTGGGCGTCTTGAGGCGGAATCAGGAAGATTCACGGAAGTAGCATCGGGTGTGAAGACGTTGGTGATGGAATGGCCGCCGGCTGGAGCTTACAAGAGGAAAGAGGAGCCGTCAAAGAACCACCGGGGGAGTATAGCCGATGATGAGTATCTGTGGTACTTCAGAAAGCTGAAGAAGCAACAGGAAAATTTCGGTGTCGAGTCGCCGCTGGAGAGGGTCGTACTCAAGGGGGGGTATGAAAGGTCCTGGGCGGATGAAGTAAAGGAAATCTTGGAGGTTGAAGTTGTTTGCGAATAATAGCTGACACTCGTGGATGATCGAATGATGTGATGGGCGTTGTTGAGAGGGCTCTTTGGCGCGTATTGGGTAGTCCGGGGACGCAGACTGCAATTCCATATCAACTTCACCAGCTACCCGGTACAAGTGGCATTGTAATACCGCATCATCTCGCAACGTGCGTTGCCGCTTCGAAGTGACACTTGACGTCGTGTCTCGTACCGGCATCCTCTGAAAATCGCGAATCCAACTGTCTGGGCCGTCCAGTTTTCTTGGGCAAGCTGCCTCACCTTCGCACCCGCCAGCCCGCACAGAGCCACCCCCACAACATCCCCTGTCTCAAGGGCATAATTGTGTGGTAATGAAATTCAGGGGCTCGCCCGAAGGAGTTGGAGAAGTTGCTGGTTCGGAGTGATCTTCCTCATAGCTTCATGCATGATATGCACGGTACCACAAGATCAACTTGCCTACGCTGTGGTGTATAACAGCTGAATGGCCTTAATAGTTGGGGTCTGCGTGTAGCTGAGGCCGGGGAGGATAGCGATTAGCAGTCCAGACCGCGCTGGGCCAGGGAAACAGGGTGGGCATAACTTCGTTGTCAGTGAAATTGGAATCTCCGAGGAGTTTAATGATGAACGTCGACTTCATCTTCTCGTCTAGCCACCTCAGACATGTAGTCAAGCCACCGACTATCATGATGTCGTTCGGGATAAGGCGTGATCTCGTCGGTCTGGTTCTCTGGCCAGCAAGCGCTTCTTCTCCGAATCTCCTCCCCCCATTCAGCGCGTCGCCGTGCTCGCCACTGCTGCTATTGCCCCCGAGTGAGATACCGGTACATATCGCACTCACTGACGACAATGTGCTTCCGCATTCGGTCATCGCTCGTGTGAGTGGCTAAACATATCGGGATGGGAATCCAAGACGAACATTGGTATAAGGCTGCGAGCAGCAGTGTATTTCTTGCCCTCGCCAAGTGCTCTCCTTTCCGCTCTTTGTCCACACCACCGGGCTAGATGGCGCCGCTGCCGACCCTTCATATTTACCCAGGCGTACATCTTGACGTCAACCCACTGATATTTTCTTGTCCCGCGCCTTCGAACCCAGCAATGGGTTACCCGTCTCGTCTCGTCTCGATGGATCTTTGGATTTGGGAATCCCGTTGATCATGCCATGCGATTGCACGTAGCTTGCGTGCACCAAAATGTCCGCCTTTTACACGTGGTCTGCGTGGACCTTTGGCTCTTCTGCCCCATAGTGTGGTCTGGACCCGTCTGCTCGTGAAGCTGAGGAAAGCTGAGAAGCTCCATCCGTGTCTTGCAGCTCTTTGCGCCCGAGGAGGCTCGAATGTGGGAAGCTAGAGAAGCGTGGCTCGTAATGGTAACCCGTCGAAGTGGGGGGATCAGAAGCTTGCTTCCTTGTCGTACTGTACGGCTCGTTTCTTTGTTCGGTTGTCTGGCTGTCTGGAGAGCTCGATTTGACAATGAAGAGCTTCAAGGGCCAAAAATGCTGCGGTTGTGATTTGGTGGCAGAGAAGTCGAAGGCATTGCGCCATGAAACCCCTGGGATGTCGTCATGCTAAAGGTGGGCGGGATGGGCCCTCTTATAGGCCGAGGCCAAGCCCGCTAGCCTCCTTCTGACGCTGAGGCTTCTGGGCCTTTAGCAGCCTTCCACTCACAGTGCAGCTAAGACACAGCTTTCTGCGGTGAGGGGAAACTCTGGGAACGACAACTCCCAACGACAACTCCCAAGACAAAGACCAGCAACCACAAGCGAGACACCCTGCAACGCAACCACGAAAAGTTGAAGATGCATGCAAAAGAGACATGGACATGGACAAGGCGAAATCACAGCGCACGGCGGCGGCACCGACATGCAACCTCGCTTGGGAATGACGTTTCAGTCCAAAAGCCATGCAGGCAAGACACTCTTTGCCAGTGATATCAAAATGGAGGAGGATGAGGTGTTGCGGCTGTATAATCGGTACATTGTCGGTACACGTCTCTGGCCACGGAGGAAAGGGGTCCCCCGTTGAGCACATTGAGCACATTGGCTCCTCGAACTATCATGTTCCAGCCTTCTCGCCAGCGGAATGAAGCCGTGGCTTGATGATGCGAGATCTCGTCAACTCGGCGTGCGAATTGGCGTCGATTTGTAGCCTCTTGGCCCTTGTTGCCCAGGGCTGGGCCATGTCGACGTCCCCGAACCCGGAGCGGGATTCCCACATCCATCAAGATATCCACTTGTATAACATGCCACGGACGGGACGAACCCCCGATTCAGGTCTCTGTGCCGCATGTGAGTACGCGGCGTGATGGGGTTCCCAGGGTGCGGGCTCTGCAACTGCATACCACTCCCGGGCAGAGATCAGCAGTGATACCACGGAGGGAAATGGATGGGATGGGATGCATGGAGCCACAGACTTGCAGTCCGGGACGGCACCAATGGTCAAGGGCCCAAAAGCCATGTGTAGGAACTGAACGACTGGTACCACATGGCAGGGATACATACCTCTGTGCTGTAGCATCCGAGTCTCACTGCGTATGTGCTACCTCTACCGAACGATAGGATCTGGGATCCAGCTAGAGTGCCAGTCACAAGAGAATTGGGGGGAAAAAAAGAAGCAATATGCTCGATGTCTCCCCACGACTATGCAGGCTGGCCCAGAAACGAGGAGACCCCCATGTTCGGTAATGCCGTTCATTGTCACCTCCAAATTCGGGAAGGTAACGGAAGCTACCGCATCTTTGTTCATATATAACCAGTCCTTCTTTTTGGCAGGGTCTCAGCTTGATTGCTCTCACAGTCCCGGCCCTGCTACATTCTACATCGATTGTCATACCCGAACGGTTGGAGAGTCCGTGACACTCCATTGGCACTCAGATGGCTTCAACAAGCACAGCGGGAGACCGCATCAAGAAGTTCCTCGGAATTCCTGCCGACGAAAAACTCGACGACACGGCATACTACGACGATGGCTCCTTTGTTGAGTCGGAACCAACCACCCGGGACTTCCTCAACGAGATCCGTCCCACCGTCCAGGGCACACTCAACTACCTCAGGGAATTGTTTCCGTTTGTCAACTGGATCTTCCACTATAACTTGACATGGCTGTTGGGTGATTTCATTGCGGGAGTCACGGTTGGCTTTGTCGTGGTGCCGGTCAGTACAACAATTCGATGGTGTCCAAAGACACTCGGCTTCTGAAGAGACACTGATGAGATGCGAGAGTAACAGCAAGGCATGGCTTATGCAAAACTTGCCAATCTTGACCCTGAGTTTGGCCTTTACACTTCTTTCGTCGGTTTTCTGTTATAGTGAGTTGTCCCTGGGCTTTGCATCAGGAACTCTACACAAGGAAGCTAACCGCGATTGCTGCAGCTGGGCTTTTGCTACGTCTAAAGACATCACAATAGGTGCAGTCGCTGTGATGTATGGCTCTCATGGCACGACTGATATCAAAGCTTGCTAACGTAACACCACCACAGGTCCACCATTGTTGGAAACATCATCGAAAACGTCCAAAAGGATCATCCTGACTTTGACGCCGGCGATATTGCACGAACACTGGCCTTTATATGTGGAGCGGTGCTACTCTTCCTTGGGCTCATCAGATTTGGGTTCATCGTCGAGTTCATCCCCATTGTGGCCATCTCGGCTTTCATGACCGGGTCAGCAATTTCCATTGCCTCAGGACAGGTATCGACACTCATGGGCATTCCCAATATCAACTCCCGCGAGGAGACCTACAAGGTCATCATCAATACGCTAAAGGGGCTTCCCAATACACATCTGGATGCCGCCATGGGCTTGACCGCACTATCTGGGCTGTACTTTATCCGTTGGTTCTGCACCCAAATGGGGAAGAGGTACCCCCGTCAGCAGAGGACTTGGTTCTTCGTCTCCACGCTTCGCATGGTCTTTATTATCATTCTCTACATTCTGGTCAGCTGGCTTGTCAACCGACACGTCAAGGATCCGAAGAAGGCCCATTTCAAGATCCTTGGACATGTCCCAAGTGGTAAGTTTGCACCCCCTTTTCCAACTATACACACCCCTTTTGAAACCGTAACTTACGAATCGGATTACGACAGGCTTTCAACACAAGGGAGCTCCCCGTCTCGATAATGAAATGCTCTCTGCCATCAGTGGCGACATTCCGACTACCATTCTCGTTCTGCTTATCGAGCACATTGCCATTTCGAAGTCGTTTGGCCGCGTCAACAACTACATCATCAACCCATCCCAGGAACTCGTCGCCATCGGCTTCACCAACCTCCTTGGTCCCTTCCTCGGCGGCTACCCCGCCACCGGCTCTTTCTCCAGAACGGCCATCAAGGCCAAAGCCGGTGTCCGCACGCCTCTCGCCGGCATCTTTACCGCCGTCCTCGTCCTGCTCGCCCTCTATGCTCTCACCTCCGTCTTCTTCTACATTCCCAACAGCGCCCTCGCCGCCATGATCATCCACGCCGTCGGCGACCTGATCACTCCCCCGAGGGAGGTGTACAAGTTCTGGCTGACCTCGCCGCTCGAGGTGATCATCTTCTTCGCCGGAGTGTTCGTCTCCATCTTCACCTCGATCGAGAACGGCATCTACGTGACGGTCGCCGCCTCTGGTGCCGTTCTGCTTTGGCGCATCGCCAAGAGCCCCGGCAAGTTCCTCGGCCAGACCGAGATCTACACGGCACCCCGCGAGCTGGTGCGCGGCGGCAAGGACGCCGGACTCACGCAGAGCCTGCTGCAGAAGTCGGAGCACCACACCGCCTTCTTGTCGCTTGACAGGGACGACCTCTCCAACCCCGAGCTGCAGATCTCGACTCCCTGGCCTGGTGTCTTCGTGTACCGCTTCGGCGAGGGCCTGAACTATGTCAACTCGGCGAAACACCTCGACAACTTGACCATCCACGTCTTCAAGCACACTCGCCGGACGGAGTTGAACAAGTTCGAGAAGCTCGGCGTGCGTAATCCCCCTCCCCCTTTTACCCTCTCCCCTCTCCCCGCTCTCCCCAAAAAATTACAACTGACAAAACAAACCTCAACAGGACCGACCATGGAACGACCCCGGCCCCCGCCGCGGCCAAGCCTTCCTAACCGACGAGCTCGTCGCCCGCCCGACCCTGCGCGCCATCATCCTCGACTTCTCCGCCGTCAACTGCATCGACGTGACCGCCGCCCAAGCGCTGCAAGACCTGCGCAACCAGTTCGACCGCTACGCGCACCCGGATAAGGTCGAGTGGCACTTCGCCGGCCTGTCCAACCGGTGGACCAAGCGCGCCCTGGTGGCCTCTGGGTTTGGTGTCGACTCGTCGAGGACGCCGCGGGTGCAGAGGGAGAACTACAAGGGTGATGTTCAAGAGGTGGATCAGGGCCCGTTGATTGCGATTGGGCCTAGCGTTTTGGCGAGTGATATCGAGGCGGTGGCGGTGGGCACAAGTGGTTCGAGCAGTACGGACGAGAAGAGGCCTGAGGGTGAGGGCAGTGCTACTGGTGGTGATGTGGAGAAGGGTAATGCTAATGGGGAAGATATCTCGGCGGTGCCGACTGCGAGCAGTGCTGGCGCTGGTGCGTTGGCGAGGGGCGCCGGGGGGAAGAAGCTGGTGCCGGTGTTTGGGATTAATAGGCCGTTCTTCCATGTTGATGTGGCGACTGCTTTGAAGAGCGCGGTAAGGAATACCGGGGTGGTGGTCGCGGATGAGTAACGGGCCTAGACGGGCATGATGAGATGAAGTTGGCTTTGGATAGCCGGAGTTTTCCCTTTTTTCTAAACGAGATACCTACTACAGTACGTAATGATGAATGACATAAAAGTTCAAGGCACAGAAAACTTCTGAATTTGGGAATAGATGGGATCGAGATCACTGCGGACATCCAATAGCCTACATCGTGCACCTGATGGACTACTATATGCCGTGAAACCCTTCCTCAGGTTACACCACCTAGTTGAAGCTCACATGGACGTGGTCCCTAAGTAAGACCGGTCAGCATACATATCAAAACCCAGGATCAAGCTCAGAAATCACTTACCAATGGTTCTGGGTAATTGACCCACGATCCTCCATAGTCCTCCAAGAAGTCCAGCTCTTAACCGAGTCAATCGACGGGTTCCAGATCTTCTGGCCCCAAATGACATACTTGAGGTTGAGGGTACTCCGGTTATTCATAACCCATTCAGCAATCTCGCGACCAGACATAGTAGGGACCTGCCATCGTTGAAAGTTAGTCTTGCTCTCATAGCCTCTCCATCGACTGCCAACCACGGCCACCCCAACAAAACAAACCCAACTCAGCCAGCCACCGAGCCAAATAGAGAAAAGAGTGTACTCACCCCACCAGCATCCGAACACATAAAATCAATAGCCTTCCCGGTACAATGATCACTAGTAGCGCCCGCCTCACAGTCACGGATACAGTAAATCTGCCTGACCCTTCCCGGGAAAGCGGCCACAACCTTTTGCGCCCCCGTCACCGACACCTGCTGGCACGACCCCACGGCCGGGTAGGTGGGAGTCGAGTAGCCGCCGAATCCCGTGGCACTGGACGAGCAGCACTTCATTTGCGAGGGGCCGGGGCAGTAGCCGGAGGCGGAGGAGCCGGCGCAGTCGGATTGCCAGCGGCAGTTGCCTGTTTTTTTTTTTGTTTTTTTTTAGTATGACTACTGGTAGTGACGGGGAAATGGGGACATACCGCTTGTATAGGCCGCGCAAGAGGACTTGGTGCAACACTTGATGTCGCCGGCATCGGCGGGGCAAGCGCCGGAGATGGAGGTGCCGCCGGCGGAGGAGCAGTCGGCGGAGCTGATGCAGACGCCTAGGTAGGTAGGAAGAAAAGGTTAGAGTGGAGAGACCTTGGGAGAGAGCGAAGTTGGGGTTGCTTGCCTGCTGCGCCTCCGGAGCCAATGCAGGGCTCGTTGACGGCGGCCATCGCCACCGAGGCGGCGAGGAGGGAGAGGAGGGATTGAGTTCGCATGGTGGAGGATCGTTCCGTTCTGATGGTTCTCAAGTGGTATGAAGACGACACTTGGGTGAGAGGATGAGATTATCAAAAGGTCGATCTCCTCAGCCTTTTATACTTCTCCATGTCTTCTTTTCGAGATTTGGGTCTAGATCTGTTTTGTCCAAGGTTCTTGGCTTGCAGTAGCCACGAAGGTGATTGACGTAGTTTATTGGTTTCGTATCACCTTGACCAGGAGTGTCATGAAGATGTTATCCTTGTTGGGGACCGACGCCACAATGTAATGTCGAGAGTGTTTAGTATTGACGCGGTCGATCTGTGGCTAAACATCTACGACCTGCCTATTGAGGATGGCATGCCCGTCTCCCAAGTCCGCCGCCAAGAACATGTTTGTGAAGGCTCAAGTCGCTATCCGATAGCTTGCATTCGTCGTTTTTAGTCTTCCCCAGCACGTGGCGGAGTGATGTCGATGAGTTCATATGGAGGAGTTGCCAAGATATTCTCGGGCGCGGCATGTCTGTCGTTTACATATCAAGATCGACTTCCTCAAAAGGCGGGGGTGCTGAATGGCAAAAGTTGGGGACATTGACATTGCAGGAGCGATGCATGAGATCTCGCAAACTGTTCCTGAAGCTAGCTCGCTTTAGGTAAGAGAAACCCGGGTTCTCCGCTGCTATCAAGCCACTAAAAGGAAGGCACAACCGTGAGGTTAAAAGACCCCGGTCACCCAAGGAGTCTGGAGATTTCCAGCTTTGTGTATGTGAATGGAAAACGATATATAAGCTGGCGGAAAGCTGCTTGTTTCCATCTTTGAACAGATTCGTTTGACTTGAAATCGCTGGGTGATACTCAATCTTCGAACTGGGCAATTCTTAAAGACAAGAGCTGCGTCACTCGTGGCCGTAAGCAAAGACTAGGTATGGCCGAAGACAACCAGATACTTACATGGTTCTACCTACATTGGGTGGGAGGCATCTTAAGCATGACGGAAATTCGACGAAATGTTCACCACGGAACGCCAGAATGCTTCTTCTCCCAGCGCGCCGAACCACAAACTTTTGTATGCACTGGATACTGGGCAGCAGTGTACAAGTACCTGGATTGGGAAACGAACGAAAGCTGTTCAATTCTCAATAAACAATTCAGTGATTATCGGTTGCTGATGTTGTGGAGCTTTGCTCGTTGTTTCCTTGCCTGGTCAGTCACCCTTTGCTTCCTCTTTCTTTTGTCGCTTTTGATTGACTTTAGTCTTCTTCTTACTTACATCAGTGATTGTGCTCCAAGATCAATGTGTAGAACCAGGTAGCAACTGAGTGCCTACCTAGCAAGTCGTTGAATGATTTGAGAACAAGGAGGTGATGTTGTGAGAAGCACAAGCGGTAAACAGATGCAACAACAGCGAACTTTTTCCATCTTCAACGCTTGGCTTCCACATGCTAAACGTAAAACGGTCGCGAAAGGGTTGGAAATATGTTTGTCGTTTGTCCCGGTGCGGCGGACGATGCGTTGCGGCATTGGACATCACCTACTTCTGGGCAACGGCCATCGACAGCGAATATGCCATGACATTGTTTTCTTGGGAACCATATTTTCCCGCCAATTCTAACGCAGTCTTCGGACAGCCTGATATTTAAGTAGTCTTTTTGTTCCTGTCTTCATGCTGGTCCTCCATGAATACCATTGTCGGAGGGCCGCAATGTGAACTACATGAACCATTTGTTCACGGCATTGTTCCCAGCCTCCCATGCATTGCTTTGCATGTACTTCCAGCAGAACCGCCCAAATGCGCATCACGGGTTTATGTTCAGTCACGCAAACAGGGCTATAAATATGTCAATAGATTGTTTCTCTTCCGTCCACTTTTTCTCTTCCTCCTCCTCACCCTCCTTCCCACTTCCGATCGTTCTTCGCAACAACACCTTCCCTTCTCTGCCACAACCACACCTTTGACCTCGCCACGATGCCGGTCATCAACGGCGTCGTTATCTGCAACGGCACCAATCCTCCTAAGAGGAGGAAAGGTGACCCGCTTCCCAAGAGATTGAACCCCCTGGCCCCAGAATTTGTCCCCAAGGGCCTGGAGTCCACTCCTCCGAGTTCCGGAGAAACCGCCTTCGCAGTGCCTGCTTTCACCCTGGTGAAGCGGCATCATCCCCCCCAACTGGGCCCCTGTCCCTATCAAGGGCCTCGTCAGGAGCCCTACCAGCCCCAGGGACTTCAAGGGGCCTACCAAGGCCATCATCGCCAGGCCTCCAGTGCCTCCTACCAAGGAGGCTATGTGGCCTATCAGCCACCTGTCGCCGCCTACGGCTACGAGCACCACATGAGCTTCAGCCGTAATATTACCCGGGAGGTGATGGCGGCGTTGAACGATCCGTCTCCGCCGAGGCGCTCCATGTATCAAGCGCCTGTCTACCCGACTATCGCCGGCTGGCAAACAAGTTGAGTTGAATCCCTCCATCAACGACCACTGAGGAGTCAGTGCATCAAACTCGTCATTTCAACCTGCTAACCAACTTTCTGCATCTCCAGGTATCTGGAGGCGATTTTGAGAAGTGAAATCGCCCTGGACTACCCACGGCCAGAGGGAGTAAGTTGCCCCATAACAACGACTCCAGCCTTCACATGTCCGATGTGATCTAGTTCTGACACAGCATCATAGCTCGCAGGAGGATGGGTCAGACAGCCGGGGAACACAGATGGGGAGGAGAAAGGGGTGGGGCGAAGGGCACAACAGGACCATCGTCACCCCGTCCATTCTTTACGATTTCTTTTGTCTATTTGTCGCTGATCACCATCAAGCGACAAGCGGCATGAAGCGCATTGCCTCTCAAACAGCAAGCGATGACATTTTCTTTTGATAGCGCAGAAATTGAACTGTCGCAACCAAAACCCTCTTTTTTTCGAGTGACACTTTTCATGTGATGAAATGCTGCATATTCTGGGAAGAGGTACATATGTGCAACACCCCCTCAATCTCTTTGGCGCGCGTTGATTGCCAACTCGATGGAACCTGTGCAATGCGGCGCCTCGCGCGTGTAAGTTCCCTTTGCTACATTTCCTGTGCATCTTTCCTTCTACACGAGTGCGTACAAGTGCGTATGAGCAAGGGACTAGGGTAGTGACCACTTGGTCGGACTATACCTTAGAAACTCGCGAAATCCACAAGCCACTCTGCGCAGAAGAACACAGGGTGAAATGTCTTCCAGTTGCATCTGGCGACCGTTAATGGGAGTTTCCATGGTTATTGGACACCTTTGATTCTTCAGGATGGTTTGTGGGTTTCGCGAGATTCTTCGGTATACTGGAGGTAGGTATGTATGTATGTAGAGGTATGTATAGTGATGCATGCCACAGAAACATGGAGCATCAGGAAGTGCATGCATCTGGTCCTCTTATGCACTACGTGCAGCACTAAGTTACCATCAAAGCGGGTTTAGCTCAGTTGGGAGAGCGTCAGACTGAAGTCCACTTCACTCAATAATCTGAAGGTCGTGTGTTCGATCCACACAAACCGCATCTCTTTTTGCATTTTTTTTCGGTTCGGTTCCATATTAGGTGGGTGGAGCTAGGGCGGCGGCGATTCAGGGGAAGTAAACAATGAACCAGGCCAGGCGCAAGTGTTTCTGCGTGTAAGCAAGGAACGGCCGCATGCGCCAACCCCAGGAAAATGCATGTTGTACCTTTTTGTTGCAGTGAGTGCATTTCTTCCAAGAAGATCAAATGATGTTATGAACGATCCAGACAGAACCTTCAAAAGTTAGAGTAGATGGTTTATGTACATGAATGGTAAATGAGTGATGAGTGAATGAATGAACATTTCGTTGAAAGAACGTGAAGAAGTACCAAATCCAAAGGAGTGAATGGGTACCTGAACAGTGCAAGCAGCGAGTTCCCCCAAAGAAATGTGCGCATGAAAAGAACAAATATGGTAAGCAGCCCACAAGGAGTGGCAAAAGAGTGTAAGAATCCTCCTCCTCCTACCGTCACCTAATATGCAGCTCAGTTGGAGACGTAGTGAGCGACATAACCAACCTCCATCATCGACCCATACCCATCCTGAGTGTTACCGTTCGGATAACCGGGCTGTAGATATCACGTCGTTAGCACTCATCTATTGAGTTGGTAATGAAGAACCAGAACAACTCACCCAATCCCCACCAACAGCCACATTCAAAATGAAGAACAACGGCTTGTTACTAATCTTGTCAAAAGCCGTGAAGTCATTCAGCGACTGCCCCGAAACCTCGTGGAACTTGACCCCATCCAAGTACCACGTAACCTTGGAAGTCCACCAGTCTCCCGAGGTAAGATCCCATTCGATCTTCCACGTATGCCAGTCCTGATTCGGGATCACGGTACTAGCCCCCTTACCCGTCGGCTCGTTGCAAGGCCCGCCGGGATTGGTTCCGCAGTGGAGGGTCCCGTACCCCCTCAGATCACCGTTGATGGTCTCAAGGATGTCGAGCTCGCCGCAGGCGGGCCAGCTACCGCCTGTCCGAATTTCGTTGCCTAGCAGCCAGAAGGCAGGCCAGATCCCAGCCTTGGTGTTGGTCGGGTTGCTGCCGAAGCGGATGTCGGCCTGGGCGACGGTCTTCTTGCCGGCTTGGGGGGTGAAGGTGTAGGTGGACTCGATGCGGCCGGAGATCCAGTCGCCGTTGCCGTTCTGCTGGCGCCAGGGGACGATCTGGAGGGTGTAGCCGCCGCTGACCTGGATGGTCCTGGTGGAGGAGGAGTACGTCTCGAGCTCGTTATTGACGTTGAGCTTGCCGTTGATGATGTTCCATCGGCCCGTGTTGGGCGAGGTTTGCGAGTTGCCTTCAAATTGGTCGTACCAGACTAGGTTGTAACCCTGGAGAGTGGGAGGGTACCAGGCTGAGACCAGTGAGGGAAGGAAAGGGAGGAGGAGGATGGATGAATCGAAACGCATTGTAACTAAACTGTGTTTGTGGTGGAAAGGAATGTAGTGAAGTGAAACAGGAAGCAATATAGACAAGTAGGACAAGAAGCTGGCAAATTATGTACAGACAAGGTTGAAGGAGTGTCGGGAAGCTTCTGCTCTGATGAAGGTAAGGATAAGGCCTCGAGAAGGGGGACTTATGTTGCAGTTAAATAATTATCTCGAACACCCTCCAAGTGCCTGGTCTTGGAGGAAAACGGCCGCACTGCGGCGGCATAGTACTCAGGGTAGGATCAGCCGGTCATAACGAGGACTGCTGAGTATGAGAGGTGTGCCATCAGGGACGTATCACTTGAACGGTTTCCAAGCCTTTCTTGGTGCTTGGCCCGAAGGTCCGGAGGAGTATTGCCGGCACCGAGAAGAGACTTAATCAGCAACGCCCGGTGTTGGTGGAAAGCTGAGTGTATCGACATAGCGGATAGGTCCCGGATCTGGTGCCGGAAGGAGCAAGAGATCCTTCGATGAACTATCGGGTCTAGATGTATGTTGCCGTTCGAGAACTGTGTGATTATACCTAGATCACCAGCATCCCAAGTCCTCGTCACCATGTAGCCACCCTGATTATTGAGGGTCAACCTCCAATAGCAGTCAGTTATCGTGCAAAAGCCCTATGGTTCTGGGCTTTAGGAGTCTGGCTGAAGTGTTTTGGAGTTGTAGATAGTTAAGGTCCAAGCAGAAGTTGATGGCGAGCAAACATCGTCCCCCTGTCTCTATTGGGCCACTTAGACGATGTCGTTAGATGAAAGGTCCCAGGGACAATGCTGCTACCGTTACAGTACCGTAGGATCAGACCCCAGAGTGGCATCTGCCGTGCCTTGCTTGGGCGTTGTTCCTGCGTTAGTCGAGCGGCCTGTGGCGTTGCATAGACAGAGGAGATATTGAGCGCAGGGACACTACCCCGGTCCTGCGGATGTTGGCGCCCTCTTCACGCGGAGTTATCATTCTCAGTGACCTGGAGTGCATAACTTGGGTGGTATCAATGTCAGAGGGATTGCATGCTGCCAGGCAAGTAACCCGTGATGAGGAGTAATACCGCCGAGTATGCTGCCCACGGGTCTCGGTTGCGGCGATGTTGTCGAGCAGAAAAGGCAAGTGCTTAGGCACGACGGGATTTGTGTAACGTTGTATACTCGGGGCTGTCTTCCACTTTGACACATTTGTCTATAATATTTCCCATCTTACCCATTGCCTTTGGGTTTCAGGGCCGTGAGTGATGAGATCTCGGGGCCGCCATGTCTGAGATTTTTCTTCCAGTGCTTGCGTCAGTCGCATGGCATTGATCGTTAACCTGGAGTGTTAACAGGGATCTTAAGCGTCTGCCGAGTTTGCAAATCAGTGCCGAGGGGTGTTGACCAAGGCCTTGGGTCTCGAATGCAGTTGAGAATCGCGGAGGTCTGGGGTAGCATTCTTAATTTCTTATTGGCTGGATCATTTCCAAGTTGAGATTGCCAGGGGCACATGCACCGTTTTCCGTGCAAAGGAAAAGGAGGAGGGATACGACCCTGTTCTCCAATCTCAGCCACGCGTTCTCATCTTGTGGTTGTTTCTTAACTGCAAGAACTTGCATTCGATGAAGTCGAAACGACCCGTTGAGTTTTGGCAACCGTCTTCCGATTCCAAGCGCTTTCGAGTGTAGGCACGATCCAAACTCATTGGCAAGGCGTCAGGTACTCATTGGCAAGGCGTCAGGTAGTTATTGTTTCACATGTTGCCCGCAGTCTCGCCAGTGTTCGGCTCAGTCAACCCACTGTTCGACGGAATAGGAAGCTGTGGTAATGAGTGAAGGATGGTAAGAAAATATGTGATGCATATGACTTTGGCACCTGAGAGAAAAAGGCCGTTCATGTCCGCCGTAGAGGGCGTGGATCATAAAGGAGGTAAGGCGAACCGACCGTCGGTGTTGAAGATCCGGCGAGTGTCCCGGATCATCGGCGCCCATCCCTTTCCGCCTGACTGATGCAGGTAGTGATGAAAACCCAAAGCTATGCTCATTGACAGGAGGGGGTGTGATCATTCGAAACTGGATAACTTTAGCAGATCATTCTTCAGGTCACTGGAACTGAAGTGACCGCTTTGCCCTTGGTAGTCTCGTTTTTGAAGATGAGAGCTCTTTTGCCTTCGACGTAGGTTTCCTCTGAGCTGGGCCCGATTGTGGTGGGCTGCTTTCGAGATACCAGTATCAGGAATAGGACGATGGAACGGGAGGGGACAGAGGAAAGACCAGCAACATGGCCAGGCTTGTCAGGAGATTGAGGATTGATATGCTTCGTACTTGGACGAGTGGATTCGATAGTCGAGAAGGGCCTTCTGAAGTATTCAGACTCGGTGTTGAAGAGGCGTGAAAAGCCAAAGACACATGAGGTATCGTAAAGAGAAAAAGGAAAGGAAGTAGCAGGATCCGTTGTTCAAAAGCTGGAATAGAAAGTGAAGAGAGGGAAAAAGGACGTGACATCTGAGCAGGAGGTCATTGTATGGTAGTTGTGATTACGTTTGATGTCGATCCATGAACCTTGTGGTTTACCGCCGTGTGGAGAGAAAGCAATCTCGGGATTTTTGGCATCGAAAATGCGGGATCGGATCTTATCGGATAAGCGGTCCGACCCACTTCAAGTACTTGCCGGGTGGAGCACGGGTGCGGCACAGCTCCACCTGCCGGCACCGACTTTAGCGGCCTGCACCTTGCCTGTAGGCTGCTGTTGTGCTGCGCTATGTGAACTTAAACCATCAACCTTTCAACAATCGCAGCATTTCACGGCGCACAACACACTCGACAACATGCCCCTGTCTTTGACTTGTCATTTTACTACATTAAGGTCTATACATAAAGGGTATCCTGTCTCATTATGTGTCTTTATACATTCCACGACATGCAACCATCATCATCATCATCGTCATCATCAACCCCGCACCGAGACCTCGAGCAGGTTCGGGCATTTTAGATCTCCTCGCCGCCGCCGCAAGGGCCGGAGTGGGTGTGGACGTGGGCCTCGTTGGCGCGCTTCTTGTTGCGCTTGAGGGTCTGGGCAACATCACCGTCCCAGCGGCGCTGCATGAGGTTGATGGCGGGAAGCGACTTGAAGGAGCGGGCGTACTTGGCCACGCTGTTGGCGATGGCCTTGGTGTTGAGCAGGAAGGCGTCCCAGGCAATGTTGTCGATGGTGTCACCGGCCTGGTGGTAGTTGACATCGTACGAGATACCAGCGGTGCCACCGACGGCGGCAGCCTCCTCCTCGGTCTTGATGCCCTCGGCACCGGTGAAGATGCCACCGGAAGGGATGCCGTTCTCAATGAAGGCGGCGTAGTCGGAGCGACCGCTGAACTCGGAGGGAACGGAGGCGACCTTGTTCTTGGAGAAGAACTGCTCAAAGTCCTTCTCGATGACGTCGGAGCCCTGGGGACCGGTCAGGTTGAAGGCGCTGCCATCACCGTCATAGATGCCGTAGACGTAGTTGGGGCTGGCAATCTGTTTTTCGACGTTAGCGTCATCGTCATGACTACAGCAGCTGACATCTCAAAAGGGGAACATACCATATCGAAGTTGAGGTAAGCACGGATCTTGGCGAGCTCAGTCTCGGAACCGTTGAGGGACTTGACATAGTACTCGGAGCCGAGCAGGCCAAACTCCTCAGCAGACCAGAAGCCGAAGCGGACGGCGTTCTTGACCTGGAAGTTGGTGAGGGCCTTGGCGACGGTCAAGATACCAATGATACCAGAACCATCGTCGTTGATACCGGGGCCGGCGGCAACGGAGTCGGAGTGGCCACCAACGACGAGGACGTTGTTGTGGTCACCGCCCTTGGTCTCGGCAATGACGTTGAAGCTGACACGGGGCTCCGTGATAGCGTCGACCTTGAACTCGGCGTTGATATCCTCGCCAGCCTTGATGGAGGCAATGAGAGCCTCACCATCCTCCTTGCTGAGACCAACAACGGGCGCATAGTCCTTGAAGGCCTCGCCGAGGGTGCCGGAGAGAGAGCCGGCAACGTTGTTGTAGATGAGCAAGCCGACGGCGCCAGCCTCCTTGGCGCTCAGGGCCTTCTGGCCGAAGGTGCAGGTGCCACGGGAGACGAGAACGATGTTGCCGGAAGCCTCAGCAGGGTACTCGGCGGCCGAGCAGCCAAGGCCCTCGGCATAGACGATGGGGCCAGTGGCAGTACCAGCAGGGGTGTAGGTCATGATCTGGACATCGAGAGCGTTGCCGTTGACGCTCAAGGAGCCGGTACCGGCCGAGTAGGTCTCGACAAAGGGCTGCTTGTAGACGTCATAGTAGCCGGTGTCCTTGAGGGTGTTGTAGAGGAAGTCGACGGTGGCGTTGTGGCCGGTGCTGCCAAAGACACGGGTGCCGCTGTTGGCATCGGCAATGTCCTGGAGCTTCTGAGCACCGGCGCGGATGTCCTTCTCGGTGATCAGGTGCTGCAGGGCGTCGGAGCAGACATAGGGCTTCCTGGTAGGACCACCTTGGCTGGTAGCAGCCAGGGCGGGAACCGCCAGGGCGAGGGTTGCGAGGGAGGCAGCGACAGTTCTCATTTTGGCGGATTCAACACCTATGTTCTTTTGAGCCGAGGGAGGGTTGCAAAGACAGAGAGGAGGAGTGGTAGAGATGTAAGACAGGAACGTGGGAATCACCGGCAAGATATAGGAAACCAGGCCACGATATGTCGAGCTCCCATCATGTCGACCCCTGCCTGTTGTTGCTCTGCAGCGCGACTCAGTTCACACGACAGCGCATTCCAATCCCATGTCAACTCACAATCACCACCTTCTCCGTTACCTATCGACCCTATCGACCATCACGTCAACGAGGCCTTGATAATCGACAACACGGCGGTCCGATGGGACAAGGCTCCCGAAGTGGCAGTTGATGCAACGCTCCCACTAGTCTTCCCCAGTTTCGCCGGGGTTCGCCAGCCTTGGCGGGCTTTAGCCTGGGTCCCTCTGGGCTAGCCAAGAAAAGCCAAGCGTGATATCGCGGGAGCTGCCTCTTTTAGCATGGCGCCCATCGAGGCTTATTGTTGGCGCCCACGGGCCATTGCCGAATGTCGTGCTCTGCTAAATCCAGAATGGCAGGTCCTGGGATGGCCTGGATCGCACTCTTTCTTGGTAGACTTGGCTACGGCATCCTTGGGATCTTGAGATTTCGGTGTTGTCTCTTGCGGGATGGATTTCGATCTGGACTGGTCTGTTACATTACACACCTGACTATCTGCACGCCTTACTATCGACTTCTCGGAGACAACTCGGGGTCCCTGTACACAAAAACCTGCTCAGCGGTTTTTACTTTGGCGTTGCGGTACGAACGACGACATCATGCTTCGGGTCTGAATCTGGACAACCGAACCAAGTAATCTGGAGCGTTGGATTCGGAGAGATATCGAGCATGAGCACGCACGAACAACGTGGRATGTCATGTCGATTTTTGACAACATACGTGCCTCGAAAGCGTGCGTGCCTTACATACCCGACCCTCCACGGAAACGCCATGCATTTCTATCTCTCCGAGGTTGGAAGCTGACAAGACAAGAAGATAGGTAGGCAGGTAGGTGACGCCAACATTGCGCCCAGCGGTGAATACAGTATAAGAACGCCATTCACCCATCCATCATCTCATCTCGGGCATGGCAACCCAAGTAGGGAGCTCACCGAAGTTGGTTGAGCGTTGAGTGTTGGTGGTAATTTCGATAGCAAGTCTGGACTGTCTGGGAAGGGTTAGCCCAAGTGAGCGCTGCAGGAGACCTTTTTTGCGCCTATCTTCCATCAGCTTGGCTGAGCGTGGGTGGTTTTCTTGGTGTTTTGGTGTGATGATTAGGACAAAAGCTACGAACACGAACTGAACCAACATGATATTAGACGGTGCATATAGGTAGGTAGGCCAAGGCCAGCATCGCAATATTGGTTTCTGGGGTGTCACTCATATGACCGTGTCTTTGAGCTATCACCTTCCATATCTTTTGGGGGTTGCATGCTCGGCTCCTTCTCCATCTTGACTTGAGGTTTGTTTACTGTGCAACGCATACTCATAGCACAAATAAGAATGATGGGGTTAACTTCAATGAAGATTCAATTTGAATGTGATCAACATATGAATCCGACACTCTCATTTGAAAGTTCTTAAACCGGACCGGTTCGTTGTCAATCTGAAGCTTCAACGTCCAATCTTCCACTTGTGCTCGACGATGCCAGTGTCATTGAGCGCCAAGACAGTCGTTCAGGGGCAGGTACCCCGCAGAAACATTGCAGCTGCGGCCAATGGAAGCTCGGGCTTGGCACGGGCAGCGCCCAGAGGAGAGGTCCAGACATCGAGGAACCAAGAACAGAACCTCCCAAGTCAACAAAGTCGGTGCCGTCAACGTCGTCGAGCCGAGGTGTATCAGATACTTCGTGCTCGAAGTATCCTCCCCATCATCTTTACACTTGTAAAGAGAGTAAGAATTATCTCATGTTTCGTTGTCTACCATCTTTACACTTGTAAAGAGAGTAAGAGCTATCCAATTGTTGTCTACCTCGTCAAAATCGTTTCCAAGCATGAGGCTGGCTCCCTATGGTGAGAATCTAACCGAACAAATACACAACTCTATGGACTTCTACTTGCTGATGATGCAGTGGGCATGAATCTATGCAGCCCATCAACCCCATTTGAACCAACCCACGGGTGTTTATTTCGCTTTACAGTCTCTTGAAGACACACAAGCCAAAACCACATAAACGCCTAGCCTGCTTGATCTCCTTGGCCCCCTTCGGAATTTTGGGTCCGCCAGTGCGAGATGATACCGCCATGCCGTGATAATGTAATGGTTTAACACCGAAAAACAGAACGCGCTGCTCCCAAACCCCCCCCTTCAATCGTCGTAGCTTAGTAACCTGACCACAACAGAATGCCCAACTCACCCTGCCCAGGAACGTACAATATTGATACAGCCAATGAAGCCAGATACATGGCAGAAACCACAAACAGGTCAGTGACCTTGGTCATAAAGAGGATCTACTTCTTCTCCGCCTTGCTGTCGACCTCCGACTTTTCGCTGGGCTTCTCCTCGGCAGCCGCGGTCTTGGCTTTCTCGGCGTCACGTCCTTGACGGTACTTATCCATCTTTTCGGAGAGGTAACGTATCGTGCGCTTGAAACCGCTCGTAAGAGGGCCCTTCAGAGACTGTGTGGTGGCTGGCCAGGTGATAGTCTGCTTGATGACGCTCCGGACATGTTTGCGAAGCTCCGCAGGGTCGTCACTGGCGATGCGCTGCTCAAACCCTCCACCCTGGCGACGCTTGAACGACACGGCGTCCTCGTTTTGACTTTCCTCCATCATCTTGTTGAACTCGAGCTGGGGGATCGCAAACTTCTTCTGGTACTCAAAGTAGAGCTTCGACCGGAAAGCCTTGGGCAACCGGCGAACCATGTTTCCGCGCTTGACAGGGTCCATATCTTGCACGAGGTTGAGGCTCTTGTCGTTCCAGATCCAATCCCTCTCGGTGGCGCCGGCATCATTGTACTCCACGTTCGGCAGTGTCTCGATCAGGGGGAGATACAGACGACGGAAGTTGGTCATGTTGTTGCCGACAATGTTCTTCACCTTGCTCGGGTTCTCGGTGGGAAGAGACATGCGAGGGTCGCCAAGGTAGCTGATACCAGCAATAGTAGCAAAGAGCTCGTCTTCGGTGAACTTGGGTGGCAGCAATAGCAGAGCTGTCCGAAGAGCAGACAGGAGGTTGATCTGATTTGCCAAGCGAATCTTGGGATCGTCACGGAGAATCTTGACAGGTTTGTGCAGTCGTCCAGCAAGATAAAGGGTATCCCACTGGGTGAGGTCTCGCTCTAGCGTATCCAGTTGCACAACGCCGTACTTGATCAAGATGCCATTGACAATGACGTAGGGGTTGAAGTATACTCCAGCGCCAATCTTGTCCTGAACGTATGAAACCGCACCCGAGCCCAGGCTCGCCAATGCCGAGTAATGGTCACGGTGCTGCTTCATGTTGAGGGAATGCCAATGCTGCGTATGGGTGACGCCAAAGATGAAGTCGATCATCTTGGGAGTTCCATCCTGGGCTCTCTTGACGGCTTCAGGCGCCTTGGGGTGAATCTTGCGCAGCTCTTCGTCCGTAGGCACCCTGCCGCTGGACTTGGATTGCGGGAACACGCCAGAGCCGTAGGCGAACGCGTAGCGAATTGGGGCCCGGAACTCCCAAGGTATCTGCTTAAGAACCTCCCTGAACTCGGGATCGAAGGGAATGAACTGGTTGACGCCGAAATTCGCGTGGGGTAGTTGCTTGAAAGAGTCGATGTTCATGTTCACGTTCGTCTCCCAGTCATTCGTGTCGTTGAGAGTCGTGGTGCTGGAGGACGCAGAAGAGCTCGAGGCCTCGTCTAGGACGGCCTGCTTGGACTTGGTGTCCTTGGATGCCGTATCCGCGGCGGCGTTTGCGGCGTCTTCATGTTCGACACCCTCCTTGGTGTCCTTCGCCTGCTCGGCCGCATCGTTGTTGTCGCGTGCCGTGGTATATCTGCGCCGTAGTACGGGAGCTTGTCTCTGGTAGTATAGCGAGCGGGCGGGCAAGGCACGTTGTGAGCGGAAAGGACTGGCGCGAGCGAGCAAGGATGGGGCGCGCGGGTTGAGCCGACTCTGGAGAAGCTTTGGTTAGCATGGCTGTCTCTTGACGGTCCGTGGGTATGACATGGGAACACATGGGAAGAACCTGGGGCCAGGGCTGGAAACATACCGTGAGGATTTGGGGGAGGACCCCTCTGCTAGCCATTGCGACAGACGGGAAGCTTTAGAGATACTCTAGACGGGAACAGTGGTGGTAGAATGCGAAGGAACTGAGGCCTCGGTTGTAAAGTATTGCTGAGGCAGCGGAAGCTGCGGATGGTCACCTTTGGGTATAATCCATAAGCTGGGAGAAGTGGAAGGCTCGGGTCGGGCTGGAGTAGTCGAGGCGGACGTGGTGATGGGATTGGATGAAGTTGAAGGTCGCTGGATCAAAGGAAAGAAGCTCGTCGCAGCTCCAGCTTCCAGGTCTTCTACCGGCATTCCACTCTTCCACAGGGTCGGCACAGCTAAATTCCAGGGTTGCTTTTCCACTTCATCGGTGGGCTCTTTGCTGTCATCTGGTGGGGCATCGCGATGTGATAGCCGTGGGCTAACTGCAAACGGCTTAGACAGACACACAGACCATCTGGGGTGACTTGCATTTCTGACGTTTTCTCCCTGTCCTGGATTTGAGCCCCACACTCATCTGGTCATTGAACTTGAGCTCATCTCTTCCATTTCATGTTGCCATTGACAATCCCAGGTTTGGTCAGATAGTCGTCGTTTCTTTCAGCTCAGTTTCAATGGGCATGAGATGAATATCGAAAGAGCAGTGAGGAGGTAGCTTCCTAAAGCACGGTAGGTTGACATAAGGACTGCTTACGTTAGGTACCTTTCTCTACCTACGGAAACTAGATGTCACCTCTTGAGCCTCATTATCTAGGGGCACTTGTACCACGACACTTGCTCCTGGCTATCAAGTATAGCACGGCCTAGTTATTACGCCTGAGGATCATTGCTCGCAAGTTGAACATACTTATCGCCACTATCCTTTTGGAGCCAGATTATTTCATGAAGCGGGATGGCATCATACTACCGCATATTCTCAGAGGATTTGATTTTACTCAAGCCAATCCTGTTACTGGATCGGTCCCAAGAACCCTGCGACCCGCATCAACTCAGCAGAAGATTGGTCGAAGGCCTTGCTAGGTCAGATATCCCCGGTGCTATACCTATTTGAGT
>RAKG01000093.1:0-206261 GCA_009802275.1 Neurospora sp. CHS-2018a
TATTTATATAATACGTTTAATAATAAGTAATTAACTATTTACTTTTTTTTTGTTCGGAAAGTATTATTATTAGTTTAAGTTTAGACGCGGCGTCGAAGCTACTTAGTATTTATATAGTCTACGCTTAGATTAGCTATTTATATATATATTACGTAGGGTAGCCCTAATAAAATTGTATTTAATATATAATTAAAAGAGATGCGAGTATTTTAATTTATAAGATAAGGAGTTATATATAAATCCGCTACGGCGCGATAAGCGGTATAATTCGTTTGAAAATATTAGTTTAGGACGCTTCGATTTTCTCGTCCTTCGTTTAATAATATAAAAATTCTTTTCCTTTACTTTTTATTTATAATATTCTTAATATTTAAATACTACCTAAATTTAGTATAATTACTATTAGTAAATATCGGATGCTTTCTCCTCTTATAATTTAAATTTATAATCCCTAAATTAATATATATTTTACTTATCCTTATATTTACTATAAAAAATATTTACTATCGGGCTATAGTATCTACTTCTTATTTACTTCGGCGAATTACCTTTTTAATCGGTAAAAGTGCGGGAATAGATCTATAGAATACCCCTATAGGATTAAGTATTATTATATTAATTCGTTCGTTCGGATAGATTTAAAGGTTGTTTATAATTCCGGATTATTATTAATTCGGCCTCGCTTTTCTAATAATATTAATACAATTCTAATTCAATGTATATATATTAGGTATATAATTATAGTAATAAGTGGTTGGCGGGTTGGTAAATTTATAGGATATAAGTAAATAGTTTGCCCGGTTATATTATATATAGTTTACTTAAATATAGAGATTACGATAGATGAGTTATACCCTTCTTTATAAATTCGCGTAAAAACGCTACCAAATCTAAGCTCTCCCTACTACTATACTTATATCCAAAACCGTTATATTCAATATATATAAGGTATATTATATATAGTATATAAGGGGGTATATTAGAAGGTATTAAATATAACTATTTTTATTCGGCTATTTATTTATAGATTAGGGAATCCGAATATATAATGCCGAAGACTTATATTTTTACCCTATATAATTTAATTTATAATATTGAATAATCTAGGTTATAATAATATATAATATTACTCCTCTTCTTTATTATTTATTTTTTACTCTTTTTCTTTCGTTCGGATATCGAACCTATTTATATATATTCTATATATATTTTATATACTACCGCTTCCTCCTATATAAAGCGGGCTTATTATAATAGGCTATCCGTTACCTAAAGCTAAATAGCGCTACAATTTTACTAATAAATGTGCCTATATATATATATTATATAGGAATTTGTAAAAGATAAAGGAAATTGAAATAATTTACGGGAGCGTCTTACCGATAGAAGTACTATATATATATCTTATATAAGAAAAAGTAAAAATCCTTAAAATATTTAGAAATAGGGCCTAATTTTCGCTAATATTTTAATAGTAGAATTAACTATATATATATATTATATAAAAGTATTTCGAAGTTCTTAGAAATTATTTTACTAATATATATATATATTATATAAGGGTAAATTAATATTGCTACTCGCTATAAACATTTAAGTACGCCTTTACTTAAATATTATTATAAATATCGTCCGGGATTATAATTTATATTACTAAATCTCTATTAACCCCTTTAAAAGTATAGTAATTATCTGCGGTTTTCCGGAAGTAACCCCCGTTAATTATAATTTTTCTCTCTCTATTCTATATATACTCCGCTACTTTATTAAAGATTTAAATATTCGGGTTTCCTTCGTTAACGAGCTTCTATTTCTTCACAGCTCTCTCTTATTTATTTATATCCTACTCGTCCTCCTTCGTATTAATTTATAAAGCCTATTTTAATTTTATTAATTCGGATACTATATATTTCCGGACCTTAGATTATAACGTTTTCTTTATCGCCTCTTCAAATTTATCCTTAACTTTCTTTATTTATTTTTTAATATTCTACGCAATATAATTAATAATTTTATTCTTAATAACTATATTTAAAAATTCCTATATCTCGTCCCTTATTATACCTATATAATTTTTTTTAATCCTTTTTTTAATGGCCTTATTTATTATATATTCAAGCGAATCTAAGACCCCCTCCGAATCTAATCGCTCTTTAATAGTTTAAATCGTTTTATTAAAGAGTTTAACCTTAAATTTATCCAATTCCATCCTAAAAGTTTCGAGAGTAATAAATAATTATTTATCGTTAGAATCGGTATTTAGCTTACTAGTAACGGATAGCCCCCCTTTAATATTAATAATTACAAGTTCGGCTATTTTTATTTTAATATTAATTATTTTAGTAAGTAAGTAGGTAATATTAATATAGGTTAATATAAGGATAGGTTATTATAATTATTTTATTTACTAATAGTAGTATTTATATATATCTATTATATAAAAACGAGAAGTACGAAATTATTCGATAAATAAAAATATATAGAAACGCTACGTATAGAGAAGTAGTAATATAAATTGGTCAATATAGTAAAAACGCTAAAGGAGGTAAAGAGAGAGTAATTTTAATATTAGATACGTATATTTATATATATAAATTAAATAGGGCTATAAAGTAGCTAATTATATATATGTAATTAACCCGCCCGCCTAATTATTATAGAGGCTACCGACTAGGTCGTACGCCTATTAAGCGTATTAACCCGGCAGGTAGGTTAAAATAAATCTTTTAATAAAATAAGGAAGCCTTGTATAAAAAGCGCGCCCGTAGGGCGAGCCTCTAACTTCTAATTCTTCCTCCTATATTATCTTTTATAATTGCTTTTAAATATTATATATAGTATTTATAAAGTACTCCCGGTTACTTGTATTAAATTTATAAATTCTAATACTTCTTTTATTATAAGGGGATAGTAAGGTAGTATGTAAATATTAGCTAAGAGAATTGAAGTTAAGTTGCCTATTATCCCCTCGGATTTAGCTATAATAAAATATTTTCCCCTTATTCTATACTGCAAGAATATAACGTTTTACAAATTAAATAACTATATATATTTTTTATATAAAACTCGATAGAAAGTTTCCGGAAAGGAATTTAAAATCCGAATTTTAATTTACCCCGAACGAACTATTTAATATCTAAATTAAATTTAATTATTATAGAACATTCGGTTCGCCTTACCTCCTAAATTATAAATATATAGCGTTTTATTAATAGGGCAATAATATATATATAATATATAGTACTAGAATTTATACTATTTAAATAATTAATCCTACTTAATATATTTTGTAAACGAGTAAATTTATACTTCTTTCGTTTTTTTCTTTCTTTTCTTTTTTTCTTATATTCAATTCCCTAAATATTATTAGGCTCCGTTATATATTAAATTAGTATATATATAGTATATAGTATTAGAATTTATACTATTTAAATAATTAACCCTATTTAATGTATTTTATAAACGAATAAATTTTTACCACTTCGTTTTTTCTTTCTTTTCTTTTTTTCTTATATTCAATTCCCTAAATATTATTAGGCTCCGTTATATATTGAATTAGCATATATATAGTATATAGTATTAGAATTTATATTATTTAAATAATTAATCCTATTTAATATATTTTATAAACGAATAAATTTATACCACTTCATTTTTTTCTTTCTTTTCTTTTTTTCTTATATTCAATTCCTTAAATATTATTAAACTCTATTATATACTAAATTAATATATATATAACATATAGTACTAGAATTTATACTATTTAAATAATTAATCCTACTTAGCGTATTTTATAAACGAGTGAACTTATATCTCTTTTTTTTTTCTTTTTCTTTTTTTTTTTTACATCCAATTCCTTAAATATTATTAGACTCTATTATATATTAAATTGGAGATAGATAAATACTTTTTAAATATATAAATAATATAGTCAAACGATAATAGTTTCTAACCTTCTGTAAATTTCAATTTTATCCTTTCGAATTCCCCTTTTAGTAAAATACCGGTCGTTTAAGAAAATCAATTTAAATTTACAAAGCCTTTTACATTAATATATTAATATCCCGCGTCCCTCTTCTTCTTTTTCTATTTTATATTATATAATATCTTTTATACTTTTTTAAATCCTATTTTATATCTAATACCTTTTATATTCTAATTACTTTTTATTTATTCCCGAACGGCCAATTCCTAAACTTATATTTTATATATAATAAATCGGTAATAATTTTCCGGTTGTAGTACTTTGTACAGATATAATTTGCTCTCTACGTAAATAACTCCTTTATTATCTTTTTCTTCTCTAATTTCTTTTAAATATTTAACCCCTAATTCTAACGCCCGTAATATAAATACTAACCTTACTTCTATCAATAATTCGGACGATAATACTAATAACTTACTATTTTATATAAGGGAATAATTATTAGATATAAGTTTCCAATCGGTATATAATATACTTTATTTATAAATATATATATATATATTATATACTAATAGTATAGTAGATACAAATAATTAACGAAGAGTTTATTATTAATAGTAATAGTTCCTATAGCATTAGGGTAATTAAAATCAAAGACTATTAAACGCTCCTAACGTATCTATAAATATTTAAATATAATATTTTAAATTTCATATACTATATTAATTAATATACCTAATAAAACTAATATAGAAACCGCAATAGTAAAATTAGTAAATAAGGTGCCGAAGAAGTAATAAAGAGGATTCGAAGTGTAATTGCCTTCAATCTTAATAAAACTAGTAATAGTAAAGCCTACTATTAAATTAAGGAAACTATATTAAAATTTCTAATATAAACTATTAAATTACTATATTCTATTTGTCACGCGTGGCCAGGGATGGGTACGGGTGCAAGGACTGTACTACCCTAATGGCTAACTTGGACTAAAGACAAGAAGTTGAAGAAGGAAAGGAATCCCAAAAGGGAAGGCTCGATGGGAGGACTGGGTTTTATACCCCAATACTGGGAGACAACCAGAGCCAAGCCCAGAAAGGAATACTCCACCCTAAATTACACCCGTAAATGGAAGCCACCCTGTGAAGGTTCCAGAGCCATGCCCAGAACCCGTGCATGGAATCCATGACGACTGGTGCCAGCCGTCACACTATTATATATCAACCATATACTAATATTAACCGTAACTATAATAAGTAATATAATAAAGCTTAGAAAGCAAATAATAATTATAATAGTATTAATATATACGTATATCCTAACCCTAAATTAACAATTTAGAATCGATTGTTTAACCGCCCAAAAATAACCGATATTAGATAGTTTCTCTTATAGCCGCAACCTATATTATTATAAATCGATATAAATAATTTATAGGGGCGCTTACGTAGAGTAATAGAGGTATACTACGTTATATTTATCGAAAAATAGAACGATCGCACTAACTATAGCTATAATAAGTATATTAATTCGGAATAATAAATTATTTACTATAGAGGATAACCGCGAATATTTATTTATAATAAGTATCTAATAAATAAAAGGATAATTCGTATATATATATTATTTATACTAACCTCAGCAATATATATAGTTAATAGGCTACCCCAAAAAATCCATAAGGGGGGAATAGTATTATACGACTAATATTAATCCTAATTCTCAAAGATTAAATATCTATTACTTATAATCTCTTTACGAAAGAGGCGTTAAACCCGCGCTTCCTATATATCGGTAGATTAATTGTATTAAATAAAATAGGAAGCTATATAGTAAATTCGAACCGGTTTATAAATATATATAGAATATAAATTAATATATTAATAGGCGGCCCGTATAATACTATAATAACGCCTAAATATTAACGTATTTTATACGAAGTAAAATATAATATCTTTATTCCGTAAGATATTAATTAACATTTATTCTTTTTTATTATTAATCGAAGGCAATATTTATACTACCCTCCTCCTTCCTTTAGGGCTACAAAAAATATAATAAATAATATCCGAAGTGCCATCCGGGAATTTTAAAACATAAATACACTAACCCTTAATATAATACCCTCCTATTTATTTTCCTTCCTTTTTATATATCGAATATATATTTACTTTTTCCTATTTATAGAACGTTTTATTATATATCCGGAATTCCAAAAGATCGCTACAAAGTAGAAGTTAATTAATCTATAATTTAGGTTGTAATTTTAATTCTAAATATAAAATAAGGTTAAAATAGTCATTTAATACGAACGTATATTGTAATATCCCTTTAACTACTATCTAATCGGTAAATATATATATATTTTACTAATACTATTTATTTAAAAACTAATAATTTTATAGGCGTTGAATAGGAATATAAAATAAATATCTATTCCAAATAAACGTAAGAGCAATTCATCCGTAAAATTATTCGAATACCTATAATAATAATTAATAACCCTAACGACTTTATAATCGTTTATTATTTATAAGAGTAAACCAAACGTTTCTTCGATTAAAGTTTCTTAAAAATTAATTTATCTTTTAAAATAATTAAAGGACTAATTAACCTCTTCTTTATTATTGGGTAAATAAAGGATAGGGAACGTAAATAATTTATTCTATCCGTATATATTTAATATATATATATAAATACTAATACCTTTATAAGGATTGAATTTTATATTTACGTCTTTACTACCTTAAATTCAACCCGAGGATATAAACTATTATTTAAAATAATCTTTAATACTTTTATAGAAGTTACCAATCGTTCAATTAAATAGTACTATATCTATAGTACCCTACGAATTATCTAATATATCCTCGCTAATATAGATTTTAAGTAAACTATTAATATATTTTCTATATAATCCCCTTTTTAAAATATTAATACTAATTCTATTAAATCTTAATTAATACCTCTAAGAGGAATATTCCAAAGTCTACTACTTCAATTAATAGGAGTACTTATAATATATCCTTATTTTCTACAAAGTATATATTAATAGGAACTTCCGTAAAAAGCATCCTAAATTAAACGATATAATTTACGAAATTTATACTATATAGGATACGCCGAATAAATCGGAATACTAAATTCGAATTAATTATATATATATAATATATCTAAAATTAGTATTATAATTCAAGAATAAACGGGATTGCGCGTAAATAATCTCGGGCCTTTATAAGGTAGAATTTAAAGTGAAAAAGCTTTATTAGAATTAGACTTCGCTAAATACTAATATAGTAGAATCTTCCTACTTCGAAGAAAATAATACTATTAGTAGAAATTTAACTCTATTTTATATAGTACTAAAGTAAGTACACTATTATTAAATATCGGTTAATATATACTAATATTCTTTTTATAAATTCTATCAATATATATTCTTAAAACTCCGAGGATTTGAAATCGGACAAATTTATATAGGTAATATATATATATCGCCCTCCTCTTAGAAATAAAGGTCAAAAGAGAGCTTTAAATTTAAAGAATTTTATAATTAGAAGTAATTTTAAAACTATATTCGATAGAACCCGAATAGTACTTAATTCAACCTTAGAAATCTATAGTCGTCGATAACCGTAAATATTTATAATATATATAATAATAGATTACCTACCTTCGATACGAATTTAATAGTTATATATACTCCATATATATTATATAGCGCGCTATTTCGAATCGGGTATTCTAATATTTTACCGGACCTCCGAAATAAATCACTTCCTTCTTCTCTAATTCTAAATATTCGTAGGGCTTAAAAAGATAAAATATTACCGTCTACTTTAAATATAAATAGGCCGTCGACTATAATACTTATATATAATAAATATATATTAAAGGTTTAATTACTATTTAAAAAGGGAAAGGAAAAGGAAATTGTAAAGCTTTCCAATATAGACGACGAAGGCTAATTATTTTAAAATTAACCGTTTAGGAAGGGAAAGGAAAAAGAGATTTTTAAAATTTTTAATATAAGCGACGAAGGTTAACCCCTTCAACGCTAACCTTTTATTAAAGAAAAGGAAAATTATTATAGTCCTATTAATTTAATATTAAGGAGGTAAATTAGCAGGTAGGCTAATTATAAGCAATAGCCAGTATTTTAAATATTTTAAATTAATAAAGAGAAGGTATTTAATATATAGTCGATTATTACTTCAATATATAAGGGATATATATTAAATACCCTATAGCCGTCGGTAAAAGGGAAAGAAAAAGAAGTTAGTACGATCCCTTCGGATATAATTAACGATAGGGGCCAAAATTCCTAATATTAAATATATATAGAAAGCCTCAATTTATTTAGTAACCCCAAATGGATTTTTAAAATAAAAAGAACCGGATATAGTAGTATATTTCCCTTTTCAAAACTATTTAAATTAGAATTACTAAATATACCGTCGATTATTACTATAATATATATTAGATATATATTAAATACCCTATAACTATTTATAGAAAGGGAAGATACGATAATTAATTTTATTACTATTAATAATAGCGAAGATAGCGAATATAATAATATTATCGATAACGACGAAATTCTCCCTAATATATAGCTTACTTCTTATATAATAAAGATTAAAGATATAGAATCTATATTTCTTACATTAGCCCTAAGTAAGAGAAAAACTATTCTTTTTCCGAATCTAAAATACGGTACTAAATAATTATATACGCCCGCAACTAAATTTAATATATCGGAGATATATAATAATTTAATTATTATTTCGGATTCGGAGGATTTAGATAAAGAGGCTAAGAATTATTCTAATTTTAATATTAGGTCTAATTGTAATTGTTCTATAGAATACTCCGATATTAGGTTTAATTATAATTTATTAAGGGACTTTTACGAAATTAGGTTTAAA
This sequence comes from Neurospora sp. CHS-2018a, assembly GCA_009802275.1. NCBI lineage: Eukaryota > Fungi > Ascomycota > Sordariomycetes > Sordariales > Sordariaceae > Neurospora > Neurospora sp. CHS-2018a. The sequence continues at coordinate 8,851 of RAKG01000093.1, forward strand.
ATTGTAATTAATTAAATACTATTCGATTTTATAGCTATTAGCGACGAGTATTTATTTAAAAAAGACTTTTATCTTAATAAGCCCTACGATAATTAGTATAATTTATATTATAAGAGTTAAAAATATAGTTTAAAGTAATACTAGGAGCGCTAGGTTAATATATAGGATGCGTACTAGGATTAGAAGTATTAGAAACGGGAGTGTACTATAGCGGGCTTAAATTTATAAATTAGGTAGATATATATAAATTATATATATAATAATAATAGATCTACGGCGGGTTTAAGTTTATAAATTAGGTAGATATATATAAATTATATATATAATAATAATAGATCTGCAGCGGGCTTAAATTTATAAATTAGGCAAATATATATAATAGGTATATATAACGATATAAATATAGTAGGCCTAAATTTATAAAGTAATTCTTTATAACGTTCTAATACGGATTCGTTCCCGTTATTATTTAGTAAGGCGTATATTCCTACAAATAAGTTTAATTTCTATAAGGAAGAGGAATTTAAGGCGTTGTAATAAGGGAAGGAATAATAGAATTTCGGTTTCTATTTATAATTATTAGGCGGTATCGATCGATTAATTAATAAATTACAAATATTTGAGTAATATAATTGAATAGAGCATTTAAAGACAAATAGAATAATATATAGTATTTATAAAAAGGTAGTATATTAATTAAAATATTAATTAAAATATAAATACCTCTAAATATCTTACTACTAATACTATTAGGGTTATTTTTCTTTATTCATTTTAATGGCGGTACCTTATCTTTTAACTCCTTCTTTTATTTCTACTATATATAATTATTATATAAATATAGCCGTTTATACAATCGAAAATAAAATAGTTATTAGAGAGAGGAAGGTACCTTTATTATACTATAAATTTATATAGAATTAGTAATATTAGGAAGAAACTTAGACCCGGGTCGGAAAATATTTATATAAATAATATTTATAAATCCTTTTCTAATATCGGTCCTAAAATCCTCTTAAATATTAATTCCCTCTATAATTATTAATATTTTACTATACTAACCCGTTAATTATAATATACTACTACTATCGCTAATATTATTTAAATATCCGGCCCTAATACATTTAAAAGACCTATCCAAATTCCCGTCCGCTAGTAAAGAGATTTGCTCGCTTTTTATATATTATATATATATATAGTAGTTAAACGTTACTACGCTTACGCTTCGAAGAGAAACGAAGTATTTGAAGTTATTAATATTTATTAATTATAAGGAGAAAAATATTTAAAATTTACTCTAATTAAAGCTAATTTATAGAATTTAGTTAAATCCGCTTCCTAATTCCAATATTAATTATATTATCGAAATAATTAAAATAAATAAATCTTTTACTGTAGGGGGTCGGGTTTTAGGCCTATCTTAAGCGAACTACCGATTTTTGAAAATAGGGAATAGCGGGATTATATTATCGCTTAATAATTCTTTGGGTAAAACCTAATACTATTAATATATATTTGGGATATAGGGGAGAGGAATATTATATACTCGGTAGAATTTGGTTCCTTAAGTATTTATAAACGTTAAGGACGTATAATTAAAATTAGAGTATATTAATTCTACTTTTATAGAAAATATTAAATATAACGTAGTTCTACTTATATAATCTCCTCCAATTATTCTACGAAAAATTAGAGTTGGGAATTAATATTAATATAATTATATAATATTAATAATATTTTTATTATATATAAATTATATATATAAAATTTATAGTATTTATTTAAATTCGTTTAAGAATTGGACGTATCTCCAACTACGGAGTAAAACCCAACGCTTTAATACTTTAGAGAGCTTTTAATATTTAAATATTATAATTAAATTTAAGAATTTACACCTCTCTTATAATACGTTCGAAAGAAGAGGAAGAGGGTTTAGTACGAATATAGTTAAAAACTATTATATATAAATATATATTAATTAATTAGAAAGGGGCGAATAAACTTATTTATATTAGAATAACTATTACAAAAATATTTATAAAGCTAAATAATTTATATTATTATATATTTAATAGATAATTACCCAAATAATAAATATATTTCGCGTTAAGAAGAAGTAGTAAAATTATATATATAGGATATATCCTCGCTAATATAATAATTAAGATACTTCTGTTAATAAAAATATATAATTATATATATAAATATAGTAAAAATATTTATATAAGGTCGTTTATTATAGAGATTTAAACGGCCGGGTTAGGCGGATATATATTATCTATTATAGTAACCGTAGAAACTATAACTATTAGTTTTATAATCGAAATCTATTATATATATATTATACGTAATATATATTAGGTATTTATAATTTTAGGTAGGGATACCAACGTCCCTTTCTATTTACTATCTTTAAACTTTATTAATTACCTATTAATTAACGAATCCAAAACTTAACGAAATTTACTCGGAGGCAGCTATTTAACGTTATTATAGGGGATCGGGCCTATATATAAATAAATATATATATAGATATTATATTAAATTGTATATTAAATATATATATTATAGTAGTATCTTTAATTGCCCGGGTTCTCTTTGTAGAAGACTATATCGTTAAAGCCGATAAATTCCTCGAAATTACGTAAATCCGGATCTAACTAAAGGAAATTTATATTATATAGTTATTTATTATTATTAAGTAATACTAATTAAGAGGAATAAACGAATATTAATTTAAAATAAAGTTTATACTTATAAAGTAAAATAATATTAAAAGACAAATAAGGAAGAATTTCTAAGTAGAATATAAGTAGGGATATTAGTACTTCGAAATATTAAACGGCTAGACCGTTAAAAATTGAGATAAAAGATATAATTTAATATCGATAAGACGATATGTAACCGTTTAAAGGGGTCGATAAGTAAATAATTTAAAAGTTCGGACAAAGCTAATATTATAAATAATTTAAAATATATATTCTTTTTTATAAGAAATTTCCTTCTTTCCTTTTCTTTCTTCCTCTAATTAACTAAAGTACTAAAGTTCGGTAGGTTCGCTATATATATAATATATATAATATATATTAATTTCGCGTTTTATATTATAATTAATACTAATAAAAAATTTATACTTATTCTTTTTTTCTATTTTACATCTATTATATTTAGATATAAGAATAGCCTTTATATATTTTATTAATTCCTTTTTATACCTTTTAAATTTACTATATAATATTATAATATTGGAATAAATTCAAATTTAATTATTATATAAAGACTTTTTAATATACTAAATATATACTAAATTTAAGTAGGATAGTTAGTATAAATTTAGAATTAAAGTAGGCAGTTCGGCTAGATAAAGCCTAAATTCTAGCCAAAATAACCTTCGATACGAAAAACCCGTATTCGGAATATAAGTATTTCTACGGCCCGATGCCGTTTGAGCGTATAATTACCGCGTTTAAATATAATATTAGAGTATAAATTGTACTTCTTATTATATAAGTAAATACTTATACTAAATTAAACTATTAATTATAAGGTCGAAATTATAAATAGTTGAAAATACGGTTATATTTTTACAATTTAAGTATTACGTAATAAATATTTTATAACGAAATATTTTAATATCGATGCCGATTCTTTTATAAGTAACCTAACCCGGGAAGAGAAAAACGCTATAAGAAAGTAATTACTTAACTTTATATTTAATATATATATATAGAATTAATTTAATTATATTAAGTATACTCTTCAATTATATTCTATCCCGGCGGTAGCGTTATACTTACTTTATAAACCTATTGAAAGATAAGGCGATATTAATAAATACTATTATTAATACTTATAAACAAATAGTATAAATATACGTATATTTCTATTAATTAGGCTTATTTAATTTAATAATTTAAAATTGCCGATAATACCTTTACGGATATTTATAACGACGACTTCTACTATTTAATATATTTATTATATCGGTTTTATTTATATATACTATATATATTAATAATAAATAGTCCGACGTACGATACCCCTATATCTTAAGCGAATAAATTATTACTCTAGTAGGAAACCGTTTACTAATATACTTCCAATTTAATTAGGATTTATAATTAATAATAGGCTAGCCAAATATTCCCTAGCAACGTAATATAAATAATTATATTATTTAATAAAAAATATAGATATATTATATATATTAATTATATATTTAGCCCAACCTCCTTATAATTATTTCCGACTTTATTGCAAGCCTTCGCGACTACGAATTAAAATTTTATAGGGGGGATAATTTATTCCGGATTTATAAACGGAATATAAAGGATAAAATTGAATATAATATATACTTTATTAAAAGGGAGGATAGTTCGATTATTAAAAAGTACTTAATCCGCGTTAATCCTCTCGAAAATATCCTAAAGTATATAGAGCCTAGGCCAGACGATTTGGGATTTGACTTATTGCTTCTACGTACCCCCCCGGCCTCTCTTCCGTATTAGGGAATAAATTAAATATATTCTATTATATATATATTAAATTTATATTAATTTAGTATAGGATAGTAGCTCTAAGCTATTAGATTTTAACGAAGATATTATAGAGTCGTTAGAATAAGAATTTGTTATATACAAATCGGACCCTATTCCCCGTTAAATAGTAAATTAGGTATATTTTATTATATATATACTAAACTTATATTAATTTAATATAGGATAATAATTCCTCTATCGCCGGCCCCGCCGCTAAATTAAGGCGAAATAGGATTCGGGTAGATTACTCTTCCCAATTTAAAAAGCTTAGAAAGCGGAGATAAGCGGGATATAAGGAATTCTTACTATTATCTTTTGCTGGTATATATAAAGAATATATATTAAGTTCTAGGTTGTATAAAATATATTAAAAACGGGTATAACGGATGGGCCAGTACGCACATATAATTTACTAAAATAACGGCTATTAACGGCCGTTCGCGGGCTTTATAAGCGGCCTATACGGAGAAGGTACCAAAAGCGACTTGGCACGTGACAAAACCCACAATTCCTAGTGCCCCTATTCACCGTGCCCGTCCCTTCCGTCACCGTATGTCGTTGGCTTTAACAATTCCATCCTATCCTTTGCAGCAAAAGGACACGTTCCCGATCCTTACATCGGAGACAGAAGCTTACCGCACGTTTTAGAAGCTACGATGCGCTTACACAACCCGGAACGACTCCATGACTCGGCCATGTCAAGATGCCATTATTGACTACGATAACCCACCTTCTCTGCGAACGATATCATGGCGCGCTGGACCACTCTGTAGCTGTTTGTACCTGGTGTTGGAGTTCGTCTTGATGGTCAGGTACTCGATTCAAGGGACCAGTGAGGGGGTGGCCCGTGTCGCCGCTGACGAGACTTGCCCAGCCGGCTAATTGTGGACCAAGCGATAAGATAAGAAGCACGTGAAGCCAAGAGGGGTCGTCTCTTTAAAGCGAGCAACCCTAACCCTTCTGTTGCACTTGAAAAAAAAGCCCCACCCCTCATTTTGAACCCAGGAAGGTCAACACCGATCCGTGGTACTCAGCTGTGTACAAAAGCTTTCCTTCATATGATACATGGCTAGCCCGGAAAACATACCAAGAGACATTATAACGATGCAGTCACTGGAATGCCGGTTTTGGTGTTATCGAGGTGAAGCTCATAAGAAAGATCGAGTGACAGAGTCCCAGGCAAAACTGCACCTTCGGTCTTAACGTTCTCCAGTCTCCACCATGGAAGGCCGAACGTTGACGACCTACGATCCGGCGCTTGTCCTGGCCTTTTATCAACACAAACCTATGAAGCTCTCAAGTCCATGAAACACAGGCGTTGATCACGGCCATCTACAGGACAGAAAGGGGACGGACATGGAGCTGTTGTTGTGTCACAAGAAGGTTGCATTTGTTTCTCTCGACGAACAAAATCATGCCCAGAGCGCTTGTCTTGTTAGCGCCGATCTGTGACAGTTTCAGAGTCGCATCTGGGAACCTCGCTAAAGAAACCGTTCAAGGGACTCGAAGGTGTTCTGGAAGTTCGTGATGGTGATGGTTACGTGTTCTGCGTATCCACCACTAACAACTTTCACTTCAATGACAGAAATGACAGACCGGGGTTGCCCTGGCGATCCGCGGATATTTGACAAAACGCCTAGCGTTGTGTCGTGTGCTCAGCCACTGCATTGCAAAATCTACGAGCCACTCATGTCACTCTCAACTGCCGTGATGGGTTTCGGGAAACGCCTCACCAAAGGCGTTGATCCGTGTCTAAATGCCGAGTGGTCTGGGTTTCCTAAAAATAAAGAATAGGCCAGATAGGTCAATGAAACGGCAATAGTTTGATTCGTGAATGCGGAAGAATCCAACGGACAATGAGGCGCCGACATTGTCCGACTGAGCGGAGCCGGGTTAGAATCCACGACGGGGGCCCCGGAGGCCCGGGTGCGGGGACGGGCCGTTGGAGACATCTGAAACGGATACGATCCACCTCCCCGTGGTGTACCTACCTTAGCTTCCTATGCTTCCTAGGTTGGCCGGCAGGGCTGTCGAACTCATTCGTACTTTTTCCAAGTCGGCAGGGCACAATAACTGCTTCCAGTACGTGTCTGGGCAGTTATGCGGCTCCAACTTTGCCATGTACAGTAAAGTCCTTCTGGTCCTCTCTGAATATGATCGTATCGGCTCGGGGTGCCCTGGCTGGCACAGAGGCGCAGTTGAGATTGCCGGATCCGCCAAGACCCACCGTTCAGCTGGGTCGAGATGGCTTTGCACGTCGAGTTAAGGCACATTTATAGGGACGGGAGTTCGGGGATTGATGGCAATCAGATTGCTGCCAGGTACGAGTGCTCTTTCAGTTGCTTGAGCCAATCTGGACGAGGGTTGTGATGCTGTTAAGGCTGAGGTTTGGGGGGACGTTAAAGAGACCCCTAGACATCCAATCCAAGCTGGGAGGCCTCACTCGTCATCGTGAATGCAGAATGTCGAGAGGTCCTCTACCTACTCCTCAACCGCCCGAGCATTTGATGGCAGCCTTGAGTGACCGGGACCGGACAGCTCAAGACAAAATCCGTATGGGTAGCTTCGGACTTAAGGGAGAATGTCATCGTTGGTCGTATACGGTACTCGGGAAACCGCTTTACTATCGCCGACATGCATAGGTACCTGCCTTAACACGCTTTGAAGGTGTGACTGGCGACATTGCCGTGCTTCCATGTTGCTACATCATGCTGCTTTCCAAGCTTTAAAGAAACTGAAACGAGCGAGGTTCATCAAAACAAACCTTCTTCAACGAAGCTGACGACATCTCATCCCAACTCCTCTCTTCAACAACATCCATCCTCAACTTTTTACTTCAGTATTTTATCTCACGATTACATACCACTCCAACCCCAGGCAACTGTATTACGCGTCCCGGACGTTGGGGGTTGCATCAGCACGCCCAATCCGGAAGGACCCCGGTCGACCCAGTTCTGTATCGTGCTATCAAAATCTAGTGATCATGTCGTCGAAACGTGTTAAGCGACCCCTCCCGGGCGTCTCTTGTGAAGACAGGTATCGATTCCCACACGCCCAACCACAGGCACCGACAGTCCACCCACGGAGCAGCACGGTCACACGCTAACCCACATCGCACTTTAGCGTTCCAAGCCCGTCCGGCGTGGTAAGCCCAGCCACTAGCCTGTGCCATCCCTGCCCTACAATGGATCGCTGTCTCTGTCGCTTCCCAGGCATGCCCCGTTCTCTCCTTCAATTCTACGGTTGCCAAAACACCTACAGTTCCCCCGCCAGACGATCCGCCCGTTCCTTTCCTTCCATCTCAATCAGCTCTGGCCAGCACCCGCGGACGGTTTCCATCTCAACAACAACCACCGACCCCATCGCGGGCGACTCCGATATGAACGTCTCCAATTCCGCAAACAAGACTGTCAATCCCAGCGAACTTTTCCTGGACACAAACCAACCCGGAACCGCTTGGGACCAGTCACCGTATCACTCTGACCTGATCCTCTCGGGACTTGGCTTCGACAACAGCTTTGCCATCGGGCAGCATGCGAACGACGCCTTCAACGCTCTCGAGAACACCAAGAGATTGACGGCAAACTTTCCAACCCAACCATCGCTTGTCACGCAATCGCAGGTCTTGGAAGCGCAGCCAACAGGAAACGGGCCCACCTACCTCGACTCCATCCAACATTCTGGTCCCAACTTCGACTGGGCAGGGGACAATTCCATCAACTCCATCAACTTCTCCATCCCCACTCCCTTTACTATCCCTCAGCAACCCGTTTCCGGCTGGAATACGCCTGCGACAACCCCTCTTGCGCCCCGTCAGCATCGCATTCCCGGTCCCGGCTCTGGTCCCGGTCGCAACTTTGGTCTCGCCAACGGACAATCAAACCATCTAAGCGAGAAGGACAAGTACCTCTCGATCACCCATCGACAGACTGGTCAATATCATCGCATCAACAAGATCCAGCGATTGGTCAACAACATGAAGACAATGCCCGTGATCATTGAGGACAGGCCGTGCGAGTTCCCCAAGCTCAGCAAACGGGGAAAGCACAGGGATGAGGACGACCTCGACGACGACGAGCGGGTACTCAAGGGCGAGGAGGCCAAGGGTATGACTTCGGCGCAGAGGCGTCAACTTCGCAACAAAGTATCGGCTCGCAATTTCCGTGCTCGCAAGAAGGGTGGGTTTACCTTATTGATTCCGTTTGTGATGAACTTGCTCACTGACTTCACTAGACTACATCAACGACTTGGAGGAAAAGTGCAAAGAGCAACACCGCACGATCCTCCAGCTGGAGGCCAACATGCGCGCCCAGATCACCGACAATGAGCGCTGTAAGGCCCTCATCGTTGAACTCTTGGGACTGCCAGAAATGGCTACTGTGCTCGGTCACTACGAGAAGAAGATCAGCGCCATGGCCCAGACGATTGCACCTGCCCAGTCTCAGATCAACATGGACAGCAGTATCTCGGACTCGATAGGAATGGCCTCTTCTCAGTCACAGTCTCAGAGCATGTTCTCAACCTCAACTTGGGCGCAGCAGCTGGGAGATGACTCGGCCGACGTCGATGATTTCAGTGACGAGATAGGCATAGATCCAGCCGGTCTGAATTTTCCACGTTAGTGTCCGGGCAGTTGAGGCACTACTCGCAGCCGCTAGTCAGAGAGATTTTCTATCCCTGACGAGTACGGGTTTAACGAAGTTTCATGTTCACATTTGGCGTTTGCTTTCGGAAAGCTATTTCGCTTCCATCCGTACGTGGAGTTCAATATTGCGGTTACTTTACTTGCTTTCGATGTGTGATTTGGGGACGGGACATGGCCCGCAAGCCTGTCGAAAAACGATGGGAGGATACAGCGCACATTTTCAGGAAAGGCGACAGCGGTAGATATTGAGGGTCATATTTGACGGATACGGCCATATTTGAAATTACAAAATCGTTAAGACAAAGAAGCAACCACACTCTTCTATCAAAAGCTATCCCAAAGCGCATTGTTGAATAGCATGTTCGTGTGAATGGCTCCGTTTGATCGTGAAATTCAGTCTTCGCCGAGGCGCCGAGATGCGGTCAACTTGTTTAAGCACAGAAAATGCTCACAACCACACCGTCACTTTACACGCGCCAGCGCATTCGCAAACGGAATCTGTTTTTCGACAAACGCGTACTGCAAAGACTGGAGTTATCCAGAATCTAGGATATGGGGAAAGTTCCTAAACTCGGCTACATACCTGATGCTTCAAGTAAAATCAACTCTGTACGATTCTCTAGCAAATCCCCAATTCTGAGGTAGGCGCACACTGCCCTGACAGCTTGAAGTCGACGACAGATCTGTAGCCGAAAAAGGATGTTTCCCCAAATCCTGGCTTCTAGATAACTTTAGTCTTTTGCGGTATTGCGAAAACGGAAGGCCCGTAGCTACGGGACGGCAAGGCTACCGTGCCGGGCTGACTACAGGTGCACCAGGCGGGTCTCGTACACTTACACGAGGCTGCAGCGGAGTGTCGGTAGGGCGTTTGAGGACCCGACTCGAGCCTTGTGTTACGAAAGGCGCTGTAAGCGCTATAATTACAGCGGGTTTTAGTGGTTGTACACTGTAGGCCCACTGGAAGCGACGGGAGTACCTTATCGACAGCCTTGATTCGACCTTGCATTTGCTGCTGATAGAGGCGTGCGTTTCGGGCCTCTTTGCACAGCCACCTTTCGTTTTAATATATTAAACAAATTGGTAATGGCATGCTACTCTATATCAACTGCTGATTAAAGTATTTTAGAAGCATCTTGGTACATGAAAGGGCTTCAAATTATCGAGTGTCCAAGATCTATTCTGTCGCTTCTATGTTTGCCGGGTGCGTGTGCCGCACGGGCCACTTTCAGTGCTGTGATGCATCGCGAGCCGGGGCCGGGCTGGTCTTCTTTTTCTTCCTTCATCCTCCTTTGAGCGAAACCCACGGGCACCAATCGACGTGTAATTGGACGCTGCTTCGAACGTTCCCAACGCAGCTGCCGATGGTCTTGGGTCAATGACGTTACGATGGTGACGCGCCCGGTCGCTAGGGTCCGAGGATGATGGATATGTCCTGGCCGTCCCAACTCATTTGAAGCGAGCGAAGTGCTCGTCATGGGGGCTGATCGAGTCAAACGCTACTTCAACATCAACACCATATCGAATCTTGTTTACCACGCTCACCGTGATGAGGTATCGCACCAAGAGAGCGCCCTGGGAGCTGAAAGGTTGACACACCGAATTAGCACTGAGAAGACTCGTTACCTGTATTGGTCATGGAAGCACATCGAGCCGTGGCATACCGAATGGCAATCATGGCGGATATAAGACCTGCCTTGCCCTCTGACTCTCTTATCGATCATCAACAATCAACGGTTCAACCATCTGGCGGTGTCTATCGACTTGAACAAGGAAGAGATTCTCGCATACGAAGTACAGACAATCAATTTACGCCGGCCCTCAGTTTTCACCATGCATCGCTCACTCCTTTGGGGCTCCTGCCTCTCTCTTTTCCTCCCCCTTTGCATCCTTTCAATCAGCTACATCGCCGGGACCTCAGCCCTTCCTCAATGGGCTCCTCCTGGAGCACAGGCGACGAACGGTCTCTACAGCGATCCTGGAAACTTCACAGGAACTTGTCACGATATCAACTTCGACGACAATCAATGCGTTCTCTCGGCAACATGCAGTGCTGGTACCTCAATGGACAGTGAATCAAAGCTCAACCTGAACAACTGCTTGTTCTACGGTAGAGTCTGGAACGCAAATGATGACCCCAGTTTCTGGTGGTACGGGACGGACAAGGATGGCAAGGTCGCCATCAATGTGGATCAGTACAGGTTCAGGTACGTACGAGAATCACGAGTTTGCTTCAAACCCAACTCTGATGCCATCCATCGTCGTATGGCTGTGTAACTAACGTGGATGAACTCCCCCCTGGTCATCACAGACCCGGAAGCTTCTGCGACAAAGACACTTGCGAGAGCTGCCGTCTAGTGGACAGTGCCCAGGACGTTTACGAGATGGGTGGACCGAAAGGCTCTATTTACCTCTTCTGTCAGTGTAGGAAGACGGTCGGCGATTCCGCTACTCAGGAAGTCAGTTCATTGATTTGTGAGTAACTCTCGTGATAGTCGTACTTTGTTCATCATGTTCTTGCGCTGACACCCACTACCTCTAGGGAACGAGATTTTCAACGAGAATGGAGATCTCACGTGCTTCGGAGAGAAAGGCGTGTGAAATTGTGGATGGATTTCTTGTTGTCGGAGGAAGCGGCGTTCATGGTGCAGGATGGCAAGTGGTCAAGTGTCTGCGAGCTAGGTAATAGTGGCTAAGAGGGCCTGGAAGGAAGGCGGAAGGGAATCTGAAAGGAAGGGGCGAGGGACAATGGCATGAAAAAGCACGGCAGGGACTTCGAGACGAGAGTAGAGAAAATGCACCTGATGCTAACTAATCGCATATCTTACAGACGCAAATCGCTCATGAACTAGTGAAAAATCCTCCGTCAATTTCCAGATTTATTCCGAAGTCATCGCCCTTCGGTAACATCCTAATCGTCATCTGCGGATGTGCTGCACTCAAGGTATCCCTTCTCGTTGACACCGATACCGATATCTACTTGACGTTAGCATACAGCAAAACAAACATATTAAAGCAGGGGCAGTGTACGATGAATCCAGTCACGATAGACATGTGCAGATTGCTTCTGGAGGGAAGGTGGGTAAACTTACCTAGCTGGATGATTGTCGGGTGCCCTCCTCGCGGGCGGCACTGCAACACTGGCTTGCCCTTATTCAAATCGCCCTCGGCGATGGTGCAGTCGTTTTTATTTTCTTGACAGGCGTTCTTGAGGATTCCCCTACTCAATGGTTAGAGACTCTCATAACAACTCCGTTGACCTGGTTATGCTGGGCCCAAGCTAGAGGTACTAAGGAAAGGGTGTCAATGAAGTGTCACTCACTTGCCAGTGGCCTTTTTCATGCCATAGACCCCCAATGGCGCAAAGGCAAAGCCCAACATTCCGTTTTCGAAATTTTCCGGCGAGTCCTCGTTTTGATCTGTCGCGCTTTTTGGCACAAAGTTGGCGAGGCATGTGCTCACGTCGATGTCGCTGTTACCCATATAGGTCCCAGACCCCTTTCTGTCGATCTTGCAGGAGGCTGCGAGGGTGCATGTCTTTTTATCCCACTCATAGCCCCCGCATTTTTTGCTGAATCCTTTCTTGACTTTGCGAGCATGAAGATGGCCGTCACTTGTCTGTAAAGTTGAGATGCTGGCGGTGGATCCGAGGCTGAACATGAAGATGAAGGAGAGGAAGAGACCTCCAAGAAGAGAGGGGAAATGCATTTCGTCAAATTGGAAATATGAGTCGTACTGCGAGTTGGTGGTTGTAAGGTTGTCTTGATATCGTATCCCGTGTTGATACTGAATTCTGCTGATGAAGAAAGAGTGAAGATCGCTGCTCTGCAGGCTCGTTGTGATTCAATGAGAGAAGAAGGACGGATTCAATACCAGGAGGGATAAGGTGATTTATATTCCCAGGAGAAACCAGAACATATAGCCGTGACATAGCGAAAGATAATATGCCTTTTAATGCCGTAGCGCGCGGGTGCACCGGGAGTTGCTGTCCATCACCAACAGATATGATCTCTAGCATCGTGCCGCTGTTTGCCAAGTCCATTCCGGTCTCTACACGATACTGACATAAAGATCTCGAGCGTTTGTCGTCTTTCTCGACTTACCACAGTTGTGCCTTCCCAACGTTCAATGGATAAGCGCTTTGTTGGGTGCAGGCACGCGGTCCAGATGCGCCTGCAGTCCAACAGGCGGGCCACGGCAGGCAACGTCATCGCCCATTGACTCCGCGCTTCCTTCCCTTTCGCACCTCCTTGTCGCAAGCACCAACATGTTCTTGCCCGAACACTCGCAATGGCTTGATTGCCCTCCAGTCACAACTGCCACACCTCGATCCATTCAGCTTCCCTCTTTCAGCGGCCAAGCGATACGTTTCCACCGAGATCTACCTTCGCCTTTGCGAAAAGAGTAATTGTCGCAAACTTGACGCTAAACGCTGTGCCTCACCATACCTCTACGGAGTATCTTCTACACTCGATGGGCGGGATGGTTGGCAACTGGTTCTTGGCAGTTGGTGGTTCTGTACCCGTTGGCTGTTGGCGGTCGGCGGCTGGAGTTTGCTTTAGGATCAAACACATCAAGCAGAAACAAGGGAGAGACACTTCGTGGGTTGACAGTCGAGAAGTGGCAAGGAAACAACATCAAGCCAGATATACGCCTGTGGGAACGCTACGGCAATCATGGATCTAAATACCTCCAGCGTACCCATTCTAGCTGTTCTTTATCATAACCTGCTAACAAAAGCCTTTCCAGCTATACCGGCTAGAGGAATCACCGTTCATCCAACATGCGCCGCGAACAATGTCACCTGCTCTCTGCAAGGTATCATCGCCACCGAATCCATGATCAACTTGACCTTTGCACTGGAAACGAGGGACAGTGACCCATCGTTTTCGAACTACAATGACCAGCACTAACTCCAGGCCGTTCATTCCAACCGCCGACACTCACCAATGGCCAGTTTGAGAGACGAATCGGTTGGTGGCAAGCGTCATTCACGCACGCCCACGCGCTAACATTCCCATTATTCATGGATCGCAACACCCATTTGGATCCTACCTAACGGGCATATAAACTGTACCGCAAGTAGCACTCAAGTAGGTAAACTTCACTTTGTGTCAACAGTTTTGTCTTCTATCATCGAACATTAGCACATCTGGAAAGTTACCTCTAGCTCGCCGCCCATCACGAGAACACGAAGCACCACGTACCAAACCATCAAAACAACTCCCCCATTCCCAGCATACTTTTCTGCATCGATTTCACAAAGATGTATTTCACAAGTTCTCCTGGCTTCTACATATCACTTTTAATTGCGGTCGGGTTTATCACCACGACCTCAGCGGACCGCACTGGCACTCCAAATCCGTATCCGGATTGGTTCACATCCGGCGTGGACTACTTCGGGAAGTTCGGCGAGAGTTGCAGACCCATCGATTTCAACAATGATACGTGCACCTTAAGAGCCTCTTGCATTGCGAGGGCAGACACTGAAAAGAAGTTCATGGTGGACTTCACGGACGTGAATAAACCGCGGCGCGAAACCATCCTCAACATGAACAAATGCAAGCGGTTCTATAAGAAGGAGGAGGGTAAATGGATGCTCGAGTGGAAGAGAAACAAGGAGGATCAAGGAGAGTAAGTACCATACAGTCATTCACTGCCTCCCGTCCGCATCCATCATGGCATATGCTTCAAAAGAACAACTTGAAAGAAACTGACGCGTCACGAATCAGCGTGAAGAACTTCTGCAAGCTCTGCACTTGCTTCCTGCCCACGGAGGACATACTTCATCCCGAAGGTAGGATGTATAAACTTTTTTGTTTCGATTGCAAGTTCCCCAAGGAAGAGAATGGACATTACAAAGATGAAAAAGACGAATCAAAGAAACAAGGTCCACATTTGAGCTGGGCCCATGACATGGACTTTCTAGGTCAGTTATCTCCTTCATCTTAACTTGCACTCCTGTGTGCTTTGCGTACTCACAAATATCTAGATGAGCATATCTCCAACAACGACGGATTTCTTGAGTGCTTTGGTCAAACACAGCCGTCTAGCGTATTTGATAATTGAGACGTTATGGATTTGAGACTGGAGCTTACGATATAGGATGGTGTTTCAGGTGGCTTGGTGGGCGTATGTCTGCAAAAATTAGCTGGACTATCTTGTTTGCTTTTGTTTTGTAGGGAACTTGGATGCTTTATCATCTTCACAAAGCCCAAATAACCGGCTCTCTCAGGCCGGGATACCATATCTCGAGTTCTTGTACCTCTCTCAATAGCATTGTTGAAGGCATTATTTCTTTTTTACGGTGGGCGGGAGGGCAGATCGGGATAGGTTTCACAGCTAGAGGTACTCAAAGCTTTACAGATAGGTAAACGGACGATAACTTTGCTCATCTTCGTCCGGGCTTTTGTTTACTGATTTTCGTCGCATTATTGTTTACTTGATCTCATTTGCTTTATCTTCATTGCTGTAGTCATTGCTCATTGGGTCCCGTGCGGTATCCAGCTTGTCACCAGAAACTGGATCGGACCAAGCTACAACTTTTCCTCGACCTCTGTTCCCCGCACTATATTATACCACAGGTCAAGTCCCATTCCTCCTTCAGCTTTCTGTTCTTCCCTATCAAACCTCACAGCTCTGGACAACAACGCTCGTCACCCCCGAGCAACCCAAACACTGCAAGCGCACCAAGTCCTGTCGACCAGGATGAGGAACCGATTGAAGCTAACAGATCCGTTGGTTCTCAGAGTCAATGATTATCTGCAAGGCGTGCAGTTGCAACATGTGGAATTTAAATGACGAGTCCGCGCCGCAACGACTGGTTTGCACCTGCTGGAAGTACAACGCTGAGGATTGGTTGGTTTTAGGTCAGTTTTCCTTTCCACCAGCATCAAAGATACGTTGGCAGCTAGTATCTGCATGGGCACTAACGCAAGGCGTATATGATCACATCGACAGCAACAATGGTCATCTTGAATGCTTAGGCCAACAAGGGTCCTGAGACTGGACTGGACTGGACTGGAGTTGTAGAGAACTTGATAAGCAAAGGAGTTGGGGTCTCGCTGGAGGGCTGGCTCCCGCGTCTGGCGTGTACTACGTAGGATTTACTTTGCAGTTTTCGGAATGGAAATGGTTGACAGATCATTAGCTGCCTGCTTTCGATTTTTTTCAAGTTCATTTTGGGCTCAATGTCATTGTATCGCTCATGTTCTCACGCCCGTAAGCGCTGTACTTTATGCTTCTAATCGCATGGCTAGCCAGCCGGGCAGGAATTTCCCAAGCTCTTAAAGCTCATCCTGCTCCTTGTAATCCTGCCCGTGGATGAGGATGCAGTAGCGCGCTAGTGCACTGTGAGCAATGTCTATCACCAACAGATGCGACACTCAAAGCGTCTGCGAGGAAACCCAGCACTTCTACTCCCCATCTTGCAAACAAGGTATTTATCGGCCAGGTTGGCAGGTCGTTGATCTGCTGGCGCAGAATGTTGGCTGGTTCTTTGTAGAGCTACACTTGGCGCACACCCAAAAACACCCCATGTACGCCCCAAATCTTGAACATCAAAGTACCTGCTACACATCCCGTTTTAACAAGTTATACATCTTTGAAGGAGCATTTACCAATTATTCACTTTCTTTACTGCTGAAAGGATACTCTCTGGCCAAATACCAGTCGGTATTATTATTATTTCTGTTTTCTAGGAACGAAAACCAGCCAAGTACCGGAGGTGATCTCAGCCATCACCAACTTGCATTCCCGACGTAAAAAGAAATTGAAAGCCTTGTCGAGGAGTTAGGAACAAGCCAATAAACTGGCGCTATCCATCTGAACGTGCATTTTCCAACTGCCTGGACATTGGTGGCCAAGTGTCTTGAGGGGGTGTACTTGAGGGCGTACATGGGGAGTTTTTTGGGTGTGCGCCAAGTGTAGCTCTCCTTGTATGCACCTCTAAAGATGAGCTTGACTTACCGCACCACCCCTTTTGTCTACGCGCACCATAAATAACTTGCCGCACCATCTTGACACCTGACAGTAAAGTGGGGCGTTTTTAGTTGTAAATTTCGGAACTTCCAATGTCACCACTATTGAAGGCATCGCCAACCTAGTACATCGCCAACCTCAGTACATCGCCAACCTCAATACATCGCCAACTTTAGTATCGCTAACATTAACATCGCCAACCTTAGTGCATTATCAAAACCTTTGCGCTACCCTTATAAAATGCAATGAAGTTAGCGATGCAACGTATTTGGGGATGCAATGAGGTTAGCGATACAACGCATTTAGGGATGCAATGAGGCGCCCAATGAGGTTGGCGAAGAAAATCATTGAAACCATTGACGGCGCGGTTGGCGCATTTATAGAGGACGGAATGTTTGAGACGTTTTCCCGAGGAAATTTACCCTATAAAACGGTGTGGTTTTTCCGTCAACTGCTCCCAGCTGCCTTAGGTGGAGTAAGTGGTGCGGCAAGTCAAAACATGGTGCGCGTAGACAACAGGGGTGGTGCGGTAAGTTAAGCTCCTAAAGATTGAGCGGCAATGTGCCGCCCATCCCATTTCCCCCCTTTGTCACCGTAGACACATTAGTCTGCTAGATGATGGCCTTTCTGACAAAGGCTTTGTGAGTGCCTCTACTGTTCGATGCATCGATCCCAGTCCGTCCCGTCCTGGTCTTTGCCGTATGGCTGGACGACACAAGGCCGACTCCCCGTGTGCAATGCAATCACCAATCAATCTTCTTTCAGCATAATTGGCGGCTAATACAAGTGGTCTAGGACTCAAATGTGTCACCTGAAAGGTACCTCTACCTATATATGAGCCCACATCGCACCATATTTCTAAACGACCTCTGTTCCAATCGACATTCTTGTTATTTCTTTCCTCACAATCAACAGCTCCCGTCTGCGGATTGAGGAAAACACAGACACCACGCACTATATCATCAGAACGAATCGTCAATTCCACGCAAGGAGTATTACTTCCTATGATGCGGTGCTCAATTTTCTGGGGCACTTGCACCTCTCTTCTTTTCTTCGGATTCATTGCTACCACTAGGGCTTTGGTTATCAGAGACCATCCCTTCAATACCGAAGACTGGTCCTTGAAGCACATTCCGGTAAACGGGGGTCGATTCAGTGAGAATTGCAATTCCTTCGATTTCAATACAACAACCTGTGTGCTCACTGCCAACTGTGTTCCCAAGAACGATACAACAGATACAAGTATCCCAATAATCGATGGCCGCCGCAAGTCCAGCCTGAACTTGAATAAATGCCTCTGGCTTCACCCGGTTCAGAAAGTAATCGAGCACGATTTGGGATGGCAGGTGGATTGGAACGCGAAGGACGAAGATCGGCAAGGGTGAGTACGGCCCAGCGAATTATCCCTTGTGCCTTTGATATATTACTAACCGACCACATCTGTAGCATCACGAACATTTGCGACTTCTGCCAGACTTCAGTCAGGAATGGCGAACCGCTGATGCTGAGCAATGGGTGCCCTCCACCAGCGGGGAAGCCTGGTGCATACAAGAAGAACGATAAAGCAACGGGCGCTGACTACAGGATGGCAGGTGAAATGCTCGCCTTGGGTATGTGGTTAATCCCCTCTATAAGTAAACATTATTACATTGATTGACTCTATTTCAGACAAGTATATTAGCAATAACGACGGATTCCTGGAATGCTTCGGTAGAAGAGGAGTTTGATGCCAGTTCTTTTCACTTTGTTGCAGAAGGTCGGATACTGTCCGTTTCACCAGGTCATTTGTTGATGGGGTGTCTAGGTCTGAAGGGCAGGATTAGTTTTCCAAATGGCGGTTTCATTTGTTACTGGGTGTGTAGGTAGGTAGAGGTACTCATCCGCGTTGCTTTGCCTCAAGAGATCTGGTCAAGGGTTAGATTAGCTTCGGTGGCAATCAAGAGCTGTGTGCTATGTTCGAGTTACCTCTACGTCTTTTATTGATGGCTACTGCTCGTGAAGCATCCCAAGGGCGATATACCTGTCATGCCATTCTTCAATCCAATCACGCATAGAAATATTAGTACCGAATGTCACGTTCGTAGACGCTACCTTGACGGGCCCTGTGCCCAACTGGTTGCCTTCCTTTGATGCAAGGCTCAAGTCAGCTGGGCCTTCGTACACTAGCAGCGAACCGCCCAAATTGACGGCGGAGTTGGCCCATATGATGTTTGTCGGTTGGTCAGTGAGGGCGGGTAGTTGGCGGAGTGTCGTCTGGCCCAACGGTGAAGATAAAGCTTGGACAGGGTCCATCCTGCAGCGGCACTCAACAATGCCTTTGTCAGGAAAGACCTCAATCGGTAGCCCAGTGTAATGTGTCTACTGTGATAAAGGGTGGAAGAAGTCGAGGGGCGGCGCAGTCGCGCCCAGCTTTATCTGTCCGCTGCAGTAAGCAGAAGAGACGGGATGGGAGATGGAAGCGCCATTGCTCATCAATGCTCAAGGGTCAAGCACGTTGGTGACGGCCATTATCCATGGCTTGACTACGTGCCCCTGTCCTGACCCAGGTCATCTTGTAGGACTGGCAACAATGCGCTTGTTTCCTTTCTGCCATTCTTTGCTTGTAGCGGAACAACCAGTTGAGCCGCCTGAAGAAACGGCTGATGATGATAATGACGGGTAGTTGGTGTGTGGCTTTTCGATCTGGATCCAACGGCAAACACAAAGGCGGGAAAGGGGTCGATCATGTAGCGGCACTGAAAACAATGCCTTTGTCAAGAACCACGGCACTTTAGGCGCCACAACGAGAACAATGACAACCATCATTTTGCTGAAAAAACGGGCGCTTAATGGACGGGGTCCAACAGGTTACCGCCTGGCAAAGAAGGAGCCACAAACACAGCAAAGGAAGGAACCTTCAGCGGATAGGAGACGGTCACCACGCCCGCGAGTGCTCATTGCTCCGGTTGGTCACGAGCAGGGTTGAAAAGTGGGATGTACTACAAGCAATGAAGTTGCCTCTCTTTCTTCCTTCTCAACAAGAATCCCATCCGCTTGCCTGTCGGTTATCAGTCACCGTCCATGAAACACCCGCGCGCTAACTCGTCGATTGCATCACAGATATGACCCGCTCTTGCAAGTATAAGACCCCGTTGCCCGTGCAAGCACCAGCTGAGTGTAGCGTTTTCCTGGATTATCAGTTTCCTCCTTCCTGCCTCTACTCAACCGAACACTGCTCCGAGGAAACGACGCCTTCCCAAAGAAGAAAACACCACAAACCACCTCAATTACCCAAGACCACGAAAACTTTCAAGATGCGTTTCCAACTTGTTTCGGGTCTCTTCCTCTCCTTCTGTCTACCTTCTATGGGACACGTCGCCAAGTCTCCGCCCAACTCGCTGCATTCGAGGGATCACGACCACCTCAACTGGGTTGGAAAACGGGCGGATTGGAATAATTTTGGGGAAACATGCAAGCACTATAGCTTCGACAACACGAACGGCAGATGTGAACTCAACGCCGACTGCCTGCCAGAGGGCAAGGCAGACAACGATAACAACCGAGTTCGGTCCAAACTCGACATCAACAAATGCCTGGCGCATTTTGTCATGAAGGACGCTCAGAAGGGCAAGACGTTCTTTGATTGGAAGGTTATGGATACCTCTAACAAAGAGATTGTAAAGCTTGACGAACCGTGAGTTAATCTTCTTCCCTTGTTTTCGCTTGGGGCATACGCCACCTAGCATAGCGCAAGGCGAATGTGCTGACAGATATCAGAGTTGGAAACATCTGCAAGGATAGAGGGCTTTGTCACATGAATTTCATGAAGGATTTCGGTTATCCGGAGTTGGAATGCGATCACAATGCACCGCTGTCCTTGGGTACGTTACTCTCCTCCCCCCCAATCGACCTGACATATTCCGCACAGGGCAGACATTTATACACCCACACACAACCTGCCGGCGGGTATTACTACACTGCTAGCTCCCTGTTCAGGCTAACATATTGTTTCCATGACAGGTTACGGGGTCAAACGAAATGACGAAGGATACCTTGTTTGTGTCTAAAGGCCTAAAGTTAGCGAGGAGCTTGAAGAGCGTGGCCGCTTCAAGGGATCTGTTTGGGATTGGAGGAAGGGATAGCGGAAGGATTGTGTGTAAGCAGGACTGAGCACGATCTACCCGGACGGTACCTATATGAGATTTATTTTCTGCATCTGGCTGATTTTTAAGGAAGTGAACTGGATCTGGATGGGCTAGAAGGCAAGCCGCTCGAGCGGTCCCACGGACCTTCATGCTTGTCTGTTGTCTCAAAAGGCCAACACTAAAATCATGACAGAGACGATGACGATGGGACGAATTATTGTTGCACACCTACCTCCTGTTGAAGGCAAACGCTGACACTCCTCCAAAACGCAAACATCCCGTTTGTTTGCACTAGTCATCCCGTAGCGACGAAATCTTCCGTTTGCTGGGGGCATGCACGGTATGCTGCCCTGTACGATGTGCTTCCTACTAACAAAGAGCAGACTATGGCATCAGTAATAACGACGGATACCTGGAGTGCTACGGTCAAAGAGGGGTCTAGATTGAGGCTTGAGTTTCTTGTTAGAGATAAAGAATGTTGAATCCGAGGACCGGGTATTGCTTTTGGGCGTTTGAGGAAACTGAGAGGCTCTGGGCGATCTTCTCAGCACAGCTTGGTGCAAGAAATGAGGACAGAGACTGTATCGACAGCGTTGATTTTCTATATTTGAGTACCCGTTGATCAAAAACTCCAATGTTCAACTAGATCTTTTAACAAGGAAGCCCAAATAAACACAAAGCCGACTAGTGTTGAAAGTGCTCTAACAGCGTTCGTTTTCCACATCTAATTACATTACCCGTTTATTCTCTATTTTCTTCGCTTCCGTTTACAATCCCCAATGGCCCTGGTACCAGCCAGTCCCCTATCCCCCTCAGTCCTCCTCATCTACCCCCCTCACTCCACAACCTTCTTCCCACCCTTCCCTCCCATATCCATCCCAACCCCATCAACAACGCACCTCCTCCCAACCCTCCCAAACTCCTCCCCCGGCCACCCCTGCACCGTCACTCCCTCCTTAACCGTCTCACCGCCCATAACCAGCGTATGCTCCAGCAAACACGCGTCCCTCCCCATCTCCGCCCCGCTCAACAACCTGCTCCCCGTCCTCAACACCGCCCCATCGCCCACGCGCAACCAATTCAGATCAAACTTGCCCCTAGTATTGATATGCGCCACCAGACTTGCGTCATCCACCGTCACCCTGTCGCCCAATACTAGCAATTCCGGCTCGGTGAAGATGAGAGAAGGTCGTCCATTGGCAAACAAAGCGCAGTCTTTCCCGATCTTAGCGCCTAGGGCCCGGAAGTAAGAAACTGTGAAGCACGTGCCGGTGATCATCCCCAACACGCCCTGGCCCGCGAAGCAGGAGGTACGAAGTTTTTCGATGGACAGTAGCAACTGCCAGCGCTGGCAGTAGGGGGAAAGATCCCAGGAGTGGGTGCCCGGTTGGCGGCGGCCGAGGAGGATCCATTTGGCGGCGATGGTGATGATCAGAGACAAAAGGGCGAGGAAGGTGTTGAAGACGGCGAAGACGGCAGAGAATAAACCGAAGAGGGCCATGGGTTGCGTGAGGCTGGCGTGCGAGACGGGGTGGTGAGGGTGGCTGGCTATGAAGAGGTTGATGATTTGGATGGTGGAGATGGAGGGGGCGCTCCAGTAGACGGCCGTAAACAAACGCATGAAGATGGAGTAGGCGGTGATGGTGTAGGTGGAGTAGACGTGGTAAGGAGCGAGACCGAGGTAAAAGGCGCGGCCGAAGGGGGTGCTCATGACGGCGGGGTCGGTGGCAGGGTCTTCGGCTTCGGTGTCGGAACCGGAGTGGTTGAAGTCCCCGGGGACGTCAGAGACGGGGCGGGTGATGGTGATGCTAGGAGTACTCCGACCCTTTTCGGGGTCGTTGGTGCCTTGGATGTAGCGTACGCTTTCGATGGAAGACTTCTTTTCCTGGGTCAGAGCAGGGTGTTGCGCTGCACGGGCGTTACGTCGGGAGACTCGGCTCTTGTCACCACCCTTGGGGGCTGCGCCGGTAGAGAGACAGAGAGAGTCGCCACCCTTGGAACCGACATATACTCCGTTGGCGACGTACTCCTTGTTTCGGCGGGTGAGTGCACCCGATCCCAGTACCGTGTCTTCGCCGACAGTCACACCGGGAAGACAAACCACACGATCAGCAATCATAGCGCGGTCTCCAATCTTGATGGGCTCGGAACCGAGGCCATCTGAAGTAACAAGATATGAGCGAGATCCGAAGACGACATCGTTGCCAACATCGAGAAGATGGTAGTCCGTAATGCCCGGTCCAGTACCCGGCCAGTACACGCGCTTGCCAACCTTGGCCCCAAGCAGCCGAAGGACAACAGAAGTCATCTCATAATGCTGACCAAACAAGCCAGTCAACTTCTGCAACGACTTATTCGGGTAGATCGTCCTCATCAGATCCAATCTCCAGCGTTCAACCTGTCCACGACCCTCAGCACTGCTCGGCTTCAGCTTGCCAAAGATCAAATCCAACAGCGTCTTAATGATCATCACAGCGGCAAACTCGAAAAACGGACCAAAAATCACTCCCAAGCCCTTAGCCAGATAGTGATAAGCGATTCTGTTGTCGCCCGCCCACCAGATGATGATGCTCGGCAGCGGTGCAACGGGGGCAGCATTGGGGTCTTTCGCGGGTCTGCTCTCGACCAACCCAACCATACCAAGCAGCCATGGGCCACCGGCAACCAGGCTGACGAGACCGTAGAGCGGCATCGTCAGGAACAAAGTCAAGGCCCAGTGCGGCTGCGGAGCGCGGTGGACGGATAGATCGCGGTTGGCCTCCGTGGCATCGTTCAGCTCCCAGCTGCACGAGTTAGGACCGATGCAAGCGCCATCGGGAACCTGCGTTCCGGGAGCAACGTTGGCGGCAAGACCGACGGAGGCGTTGGCACCGATGGTGATCTTGCCCAGGTACATGGACGTGTTGTGTTCGGCGCCGAACGGGCGGACGATGCACTTGTCGAGAAAGGCGTTGGGGCCGATGGTCAAGAGATCGTATTCACCGAGTTGGCATTCGTTCAGCTCGACGCCGCTACCGATTTTGGCACCAAGGAGACGGTAGTACCAGACAATGGTGTAGTTGTGGTGCCTGTGGGAAGGAGGAGGATGTTAGTGAGGTTATTCGGGAATAGCGGAGATAAGACATCATTCGCCAGGTCTTTGTTTACATGGAAAAAAGGGGGAATATCTTGGCAAAACTTACTTGAAAATGCCCTGTCCAGTCAAAGCAATCACCTTCTGCGTCAACCACCACCTTGTATGATACAATCCCCACATCGGATACACTCCTTCCTTGTACCGACCCATGATCAGCCACTTGGCCAGAATGCCAAAGATGGGCAGCGCGACCGACATGACTACCCGCGCAAACATCAGTGTTGTCACAATGTTGACCAACCGGCCAAACGGCCATCCGCTCGTCGGCCACCGCTCCATGGACGCCAATGTCAGAAGGAAGACGGTCCAGTGCGCCCCGCGCCTAACGGGGTACAGAATCGCCATGGGGACCAGTTGCAGCATCATCAGGAATGGGTTCGTGGAGCTGTGTGTCTTGATCGGCTTCGGTGGTCCTTCGCATCTGGTCTGCTGCTCCGAGTCAGAGTCAAACAGGGTGTCGCTATCGGAGGTATTCGCCGAGCTAGGTTGGGAAGCAAGCTTCTCGTCGATGAATGCCGACAAGGCGTCGACGGAGCCGCCGCGGAAGACGAGGTCGATCGGTAGTGAAAGACCGAACTCGGAGCGGAGAGCAGACAGAAGCTTGCCGGCCCGGAGGGAGTCACCTCCTAGGTCAAAGAAGTCGGCGTCGGCAGTGATTTCGTGGGCAGAGAGGCCGAGAATGGAGGCCATGATGCGGGTTACCCGTGAAGCAGTGTTGCTTGAGGCAGAGGAGTCACCAGTCCCCGGGCGGTTGTTTTGCTCGTAAAGAAGGGACTCGAGAGCTTCACGGGCGGGCGTAATGCCGAGTTCTGCCGGCAGAGGGGAGTGTAGGATGTGGAAACGGTGGGGGACAAGGTAGCCGGGTACCAGAGAGGGCAGCTTGGACTTGAGCGAGTCGACCACCTTGTTAAACTCGCTGACCTCGGAGTTCTCCTCCTTGGGGGCGAGGTAGACTTCAAAGCCGCCGGATTGAGGGTGCTGATGGACGCGGTGGACGATGCCTAGCGGCAAGAGAGCGGCTATACTGCGATAGATGGTGGTTTCGTCGATGCTGCAAAGGGTCGAGGAGATGCTAACCGACAGGGGAGTGTTGAGAGGCGGACAGGTAGCTTCGTAGTGGACGTCGCAGTAGCGAGAACCGTCCGTCAGCTCGGGAATGTCCAAGCGGTCCGCCAACTTGATGCGCAGTACCTTGTTGTTACTCTTGGGCACGTCCTCCATGTAGACAATCAGGCTAGGCCACTTTGCCTGCTGCAGCGACTTCTTCAGGGCTTGATGGAGTTGCCTGGTATCAACACGCTGAGCGCCAGGAGGCGTGACGAGCACGGCACCGACAACCTCTTGGAGGACATCATGTTGTACTGAGAAAGAGAGGGCTTGTGAGACCCGGTTGAAGATGGGCGACTCGGGGTCCTGCGCGGCTGCAATGATGGCATTCTCAACTTCAAAGGGCGAGATGATCTCGCCACCGCGGTTGATGACTTCCTTGCTACGGCCAGTGATGAAGAGGTAGCCGTCTGAGGAGAGGCGGCCAAGGTCACCGGTATCGAACCACCCATCCGGGGTGAAGGTGCTGTTATCGTACTGACCCTCCGCAGTAAGATAACCGGGGAAGACGGGCTCGCCACGGACACAGATACGACCAACGGTTTCGGAGGGTTGATGGATGTTGTTCCAGTCGAGAATGGCAAGTTCAGGGCCGACGGCGATACCTGAAGTTCCGGGTTTGTCAAGTTTGTAGTTTGTTGGCGGGGTTGAGATGGGCATGCATCTGGTTTGGGTCAGTGAAGGTTCAAAAGGACAAGAACAAACGAGGCACTCACTCAGTCATTCCATAACTCGGCAGCACAATCGCACCATTAAAGGTCTCTTTTAGCTTAACAGCCAAGGCAGGTAGCAGTCCACCAGCGGCATTACACACCAATCGGACTCTGCTCTTAGCAAGCGCTTCGGGGCGGTCCTCCGCTTGATCTAGAATCATCTGATGCATCGACGGCGAAGCATAGTACCATGTTGCCCCATGGTCCTGCACAACATCCCAGAAGAGGGTCGGATCAAAGGCCGAACAGCAGATAACGGACCCACCCGAGAAGATGGGCGAGAAGATGTTTCTAACCAAGCCACCAATGTGGAACAAGGGCATCATGTTGAGACAGACATCATCCGGCGTCAACCCCCACGAGTCGATGACAAAGGCTACACCAGCAACAATGTTCTGGATCGTAATGGGAACAAGCTTCTTGGTACCTGAAGTACCGCTGGTGAACAAGATGATGGCTACATCGTCCGTCCCGTTTGGCGCTGGCTGGGAGCAGCCTGCTGCTTGGGGCGTGACTAGCTGTCCGGTCAAGTCTCTGATGGAAATTTGCGTAGACTGGCCACGCTGGGCGAGGTCACTCTCAACCAGCAACACCGTCAGTCCTTCCAGGGCTGTCCATGATGAAGGACCCGTAAGTCCCAACCGCTCGGCATCCTTTGCGGTGGTCAAGATGACTGAAGCACCCGCCTGCCGTACATCAGCGCGGAACTGTTCAGCCCCAACGGCTTTATCGCAGTTGACTGGTGAAGCAGTGCATGTGTTTGCTACGGCCAGACAGACTGCAGCGAGGACAGGGCCATTGGGGAGAGCGATACAAACAATGGGCTTGTTAAGTCTGCCCCTTTGTTGCACGTCAAGAGCCTTGGTAGGGAGAGAGAAGTTGTTGACAAAGTCTCGGAGGGAGCCATGAGCGAGGACTGTGCTTAGGTCCGGCGTACCGAGAGCCGGCTTGGAGGTGGGTTGAATAAAAGCTGACAGGCTGGTGTAGGAAGCTTTGAAAGAGTCGAGAACTTGCTGTTGCTGGGAGCAGTCAAGCCCGGATGCCGTCTTCGACCGAAGCTGGCTCGTGGCTTGTGCGTAAGAGAGGAGGGTATCGTATGGAGATGCCATGGTGATGTGTTGTGACTGGTGACTGATAATCAGCCTGGTTGTCGTTATCTCGTCTGATAAGATCTGATGTTGAGCAGCACGTCCGACCTGCGGATGCTGTTGATGGCTCGTCGACCGGAGATACGATGTTCACAGTGAGTTGCTGATGAACGACTGTAGAGCAGCGGTGAAGAGAATATCGCCAGGTGGATAGGTGATCAAAGAGAATGTTTGGCGAAAGGAGTGAAGTGTTAGACAACCCTAACAAGTCTTGGAGTGATCTGGACTCTGAACACAAGATATCGAGACCGACATTGCCAACGAAGAAGCGATGATGGAGTAGATATACCCAAGTTCAAGCGAGAGAACATTGTCTTTCGCGCCTTCTTCTTTTCCATGTTCCACCGTCAAACTGTCACTGTACTCCATGACCTGAGGGAGATTGTCTAATCTTGGCGAGTAAGCTTGTCTTCATCCCAAGACCGCTGACGAGCCCAAATAGAGTGGAATCAAGAACCGCTCATCACCATCTTGGCTTTGGCTTTTGGCTGGCGTTTTGCCTTGGCAAAGGGGATCCAGTTACAGCTTGTGGGGAAACTGCGCATGTTTGCCATCATTGACTCGGGACTGGGCCATCAAGGTACGGCCTCAGGAGAACTCATGAGGGAGTGGATGCGGTGATGAAGTCTTCGTGTTCTTCATCAGCTGGAAACCGCTCTTGGCATTGTTGATCATCTTCGGTTGTGCGTTTCAAGCCTTGTTGAAGTGTTGTGACTGGCAAAGGGAAAAGTACCCAGACCCATTCGAAATCGGCGAGGGCAGCAGCGTTGGTCCATAAGAGCCGACATCAAACACGGTAGGAAACCCGAAGAAGGACCATGTGAGCTTTGAGTGTTTTGCGTTTGTGGAGTTATCGTGAACAAGCCACTTGAGGCAAAGCTCTCTCTCTCATTGTTCGTTTTCCAACCCATCAGCTCGCAATTCTGCTCAGTTCACGAGTTGCCTCATTCCAGCGAACATCCAGTCAGAAAAGGAAAAAGGGGTTATTTTTGAACCTTCCCAAGATAGGTTATAAAGTGCAACCCCCCTTAGTTGATCATGAGAAGATCCAAGAAGATCTTAAGCATACGTGGATGCTCAAACGGGCCGGATAAATCGACTGTGTACTATTCTTAATCGATTAGGTAGGGCCATACAAACTAATAGCTTGGCTCAAGCCAAGCTCGCCAAGACCACAAGCTTGGCATCAACTTCGCGGGCCGGCAACCATCACCAAGACCTCACCAAAAGTTATCGTTTCCAACCATGACAACGAGACCTCAAAAGGACTTGGGGTTTTTCGAAGTGGTCAGTTAGCATTCATCCGCGGGGCCTGATCTGGCATGGATGAGGGAATCCGTATCGAACTCCGTGGTATGATCGCGGCGGCCGAATTTATTAAGCTCGGAGCTCCCGCAGGAGTGCAACTTCCAAACGAGTTGCCTCTTACTTTGCGCGTTTTATTTCCGCTTTCCCCTCCTCTTTCTTTTTGTTCCCTAACATTGCTGCGGTTATCCTCTTCTTTTTGAGAGGTAGTTACGTTATAATTTTGGGGGACGTATTGTAAGTTCAACTGTTTGGTGATGATGTTGTACGATATTTATTACGGCGAACTTTGGCGGGCGTCGAACATGACTCTGTCATTGGCTGTATCAGATCCACACCGTCGATTAAGAATGGTATATAGTCGATTTATCCGGCCCGTGCTCAAAGAGCATTCAAAAGAAGATCTCACCGGCTGGGCTAGATCTCCCTGTCGATCATTGACGGGTTCGTGCATAGAGTTGCACCTGTCAGCCGGTAGTTGGACCGGTGTCAAAACTGCCAAAACTGTTGATCTGCAAAAACGGGCTTGGCCGAAATGATCGTCAAATCGTCCTTGCATGTGGAGGAGCCCGACTCCAAAGGGCTGTGGGTTGACAGCTGGAAGTCCGGGAGTGTCAAATGGCAAAAAGCACGCTTATGAGCACGCCACGAAGATGAGTGCAGATGAATGACGTTTCGGGACCCCAAGGTTCTCAAATTGGGAGTGGAGGTTCCCCTTTGGGAGCTTGAGAATAAGGGACTCGCTTATTTAGGCGACGCCATTGCAAGGCGGTATTGGCCTTTTAAGCATAAGCTATTTAAGCTGATCAGCCTTCCCCATTCCCCAGCTTTTGCTCATTTGGGGCCGAGTGGGCGGTTTCGGATGGACTGTAGGCTGCGAAATGCCTTTCCCAGTTACTGGAAGTCGTTACCATGAGGACGAAGGACTCCGAAAAGTTATCACCAAGAAAACACCGCGCTTATCGCCTGTCGCTAATGATAAACTTGTAATAGTCAATCTTTGGAGACGCGCATCAGCCATAGAGGTCCTCGAGGAGAGATAGTTCAATCACATACCAGCGTTGTAATAACAGCCAACAATAGCGATTGCGTACCTGAGTGGCAAGCTCGGAATTATGCCCACTCTCCGAAGGATATCAGATAAGGTGACGATCTTCCAACCCCTTGTCACGTCTTTATCCCGTGTGGCGGCCGTAACGTGATGTTCGCTCCCGCGTTCCAGTTTGAAGCTGCCATTCCCACAGCAGTCCGCAATCACATGCTCAAACACTGCTGCACCCCAGTCTTACAATCCTCGTTCCTCCGAGCTCGGGGCAAATACGTGATGGCATAAATGATTGTGATAGGTCTCACAGGCAGTGAGGATTGACATTGCTCTTCTTTGCTCCACAGGGGCCGTCAAATAAGTACCAGTCGATTCCTGCCCCTTTATTCCTTCCTCACCACTCCTGAATCCTTAGCACTTTCAAACCCCACATCCAGTCACTCCTGTTGCACCCTGATGAGCTCGCCTTGTCAACTTGGCGGTTGATTCGCCGTCTCGGCCGCAGAGCCATAGTCATTGACCGGGCACCATGCCGAATCGTTGAAAGGGAAAGGTGGATGGAACTACGGACTGCCCGCAGAAGAATAAGTCGAAGCCCATGAGGGGGGTGGAGGGTGGTGGTTTTTGAGTGTCCGAAGACTCCACTAGTATGCTGAGGGTTGTTGGCTGAGAGATCGCCGAGCTGATGTTGATTACCGAGTTCTTCCCGCTCAGACTTTGACCTGCTCTCTCTCTCTCGATATGTTTAAGAGGAACGAGGTGCAGGCGGATGATGGTAGAGTTCAACAAGCTCGATCGACCTGACCGACAAGGGTAGAAATGATTTGAACCGGGCAAAGAGACAAACGAGGACAAAAGCTGGCCGCGGGATACCAATGAGGGAGCGTCAGGAGACAAAGCGGGCGGATAAGGATGAAAACGAGAGATCAGAGATCTTTGAGGTACCCAGAGAAGCGAAGAGCGTGGATTATTTGTTGTTTGGAAAGGAAATGGTGGTTCCAGGCGAGCAAAGGCTGACTCTGGATGCGCTGCATTGTAGAGTGAATCTCGCGGCTTGCCGGGTGTATTGCGTGAGAAGACTTCCGCTTAGCCGTGCCGTGCCGGGACATCCATCACAGATATGTGGACCATTCCTCCGGCTGATATCTGCGGATGCCCGAAAACACAAGAAAGCCTTAAACCCAAGGCAAGGTCGGGCCCCTCTCCATAGGAGAAGAAAGTGATGACCAGCTCAACGACTCAACCGGTATTGAGAATTCTGGCAAGCGACATGAGCTGCTAACCCCTAGTTGGGTTCTCCACTCAAGGCAGTCTGCGGCGGGTAGTTTCGAGGTTGCTGCTGCAGCGAACAGGACCTGGGCGTCGTAACCAGTTAGAACTGGATCGTGAAGACGACAAACCGAGATAAGAGCACCTACCGGATGCAAAGGACCCCGATCGTCGCATGCCCAGCTAAGCCTGAAGCCGACCTCACGATTCCCGGGCCCGAAACGATACTCACAATGATACAATTGCCAAGGGAGTGGTTGTCGCTCTCCAGATTTTGTGGGGGCCAAAGTGCACTCATGCCAAGCGCCATCGTTTTGTATCTGAAGGCCATGTAGCCTGTAGGTGTCACCGGATCCTGGGTTGTACAAGTCAAAGGTTCCAGATACCAACTTGGACTTGTTGGGTTTTAGAATGGTTACGGTATTGATCTTGTATCCACGAACGACAAGGGACGAAGTATTGGTGATGGAGCCGATAGTGCAGCTTCTTGTGTACGGTGTGTGAGGCATGATGGGCAACTGACTGGCCTCGTAACCTGTGAAGTTGGTGGGAGGCATAGTGCATCGGAAGGTGTCGGAGGCCTTTGGTCTCGAGACACGGCCCCTCCTCGTAGGAGCTCCACAGGCGAGGCTCAAGGGCATGAAGCCAGTTCCGCTGTAGTGGTTTCTGTATCATGGTCCGTTAGCATTGGCATGTTAGTCGGCAGACGGGCCTCACATACGGCTCGATGCCTTTGATGCCGTCCAAACAGTTCCAGTCCTGTCTAACACCCATGATGCCGCTTTGTACCGCAAGCATCACACTGAGTTTCTCGTCGGGATCGCTTGTCTGACAAGGAAGCCATGGTGTAGAACCATCTGCGCTCGTGAAGTTCCCAGGACTGGTGATGCGACACTGTGACTTTTTCTCATTCGAGATGTTAGTCATCTCAAATGTTAGTTCCTGAGTTTCCTTTGTGCTGTTTCCT
Organism: Neurospora sp. CHS-2018a; assembly: GCA_009802275.1. NCBI lineage: Eukaryota > Fungi > Ascomycota > Sordariomycetes > Sordariales > Sordariaceae > Neurospora > Neurospora sp. CHS-2018a. Next base: position 40,825 of record RAKG01000093.1, read on the forward strand.
TTGGAGATAGATGAATGGTTCTGGTAGACGAGCTTCTCAACGAGCCACTGAGGATCCCAGGATCTGTCAACACAACGTTCAGGCAGTTCAGATGGAGTGTAGGGGCGTATGGGAAGTTGAGGCTGGATCTGGACGGGGGTCATCAGAGTTCCCCAGACTTGTGAGTTTCCCATGATACACAGAGTCTCCTCTCCTCTTGGGGCTTGCCAGTCATCAAGACATGCCTGGATCAGCGGCTGCTCCCAGGTTCCGTGTGCAGTGAAGGTGAAGCCAGTCGTGTTGTCACAAAGCCAGGTTCCTCGCAACCGCATATCAAAGCTGGTGAGATTGAACTGGAACTTGAGATCGGGGATGTCACAGTCATGCCAGATATCGAGGGAGTCTGGTCCTTTTGGATCCAGATCGATGTTCCGAGCAATGCAGGCGGCAGAGACATTGGTTGCGAAGTTGACGGTCAAGAAGCGGATGTCGCCTTGTGAGCCACCGCTGGATCCATTGACAGTGACCAATGTTGGGTTGTAGATAGCCCAGCGTGGACTGGTGAAGGATGCCTCTGTGCAGCTCTGAGGAGTGACTGGTCCACCTTCCGAAGGATCCCCAGGGTAATATTGGCGGTTGTGGACGAGGGATGAAGACCATACCCTCGAAAGAAAGACACCAAGACCAAGGAGAAGCAAGCTGAGGGAGGCCATGGCAGTGGTTGTAATGAAAATGAGGCAAGGTTATGAGAGATCATGGTATCCTGGTCGGAAGCACTTGCTTCGTCCTCTTATATGGAAGGGACATGACTTGTCGATGGGATGAGCCGGTGAGGGTGTGGTTGAACGATACAGGCTAATGTGAGCATTGGATTCTGCCATGGTAATTCCATATTGGACGTGGAGCACCAATTGCTGACTGGGTTGGGGCATTGGTTGAGAACCGGGGAGGAATAGGTATGTCGTTGTCAGTTTTGAAAAAAAAGGAAAAATTGATCAGGCAGAAGTTGATGTGGTTGTCGAGAGAAGTGGAAGTCACGAAGAAGGTTGACTGCCACTTGTGACCCGAGCAAGGAGCTCCAAGCCCGAAGCTTGATGCAACGGAAGGTATGAATGAGAAGCCGGGCCGCCAGGGTGTTCTGCCAACTGGCGCCATGACCTTGAACTTACCTTGGCGGCCCGCCAGAACTGTTATCAACGGCTTATCGCGTATCGATAAGGCCCGGTAGCAGCCAGACGGGAATCCAGTGGGACCGGGAGCTGTAGCTGCCCCTGTTCCTTCCTCGGCGCCCGGCATCAATGGAAAGCTGTCCAGGTCCTTCCTCCCCGCGCGGCATCTTTCCCCAGCTTTTTGCACCTGCCTTCCATTTCCATGATTTCTTTCTTTAGCCCTCGGGCTCTGCATAGCGAGTCTTTGTAGTTTCATTTCAGTTCTTTCTTCTTGATCCAAAATGCCCACCGGGGCCACGTCATCAACATCGCGATCGAGTCGCCCTCCGCCGAGTTCCTTCAGCGATGCGGGCTCTGTAAATGCTGCGGGGCCACCAGATATCGCCAACACCGCCGTCAACGCCAACACCAAAACCAAAGTCAAGGCCACCGTTCTCTACGATGACGCCGACGCCGACGAACTCGAGCCACTTGTCGACCTCACCCAAGCCATACCTCTGCACTCGAAAAAGACGGACCGAAAGCAAAAGAGACGCGAAAAGAAAGAAGCGAAACGGGCCTCGACCGTACCTCACAGAGGCATGCTCGACCTCCCCTACGAGCTGCTATACTCGATCATCACCCTCCTCGAACCCAGAGAGCTGTTTGTCCTCTGCCGTGTCAACAGGTCGCTCCGAAACTTCATCCTGTCCCAAGAACACCTCATCACCCGCGATATCATAGCATGGCGCTACCCCTCCCTTGCCAAATGCTTCCGCCTTCCTGTCCTGGCCCAGGATCTCGACGAAAACGCCCACCGTGCACTCAACGAAGCCTATGGTGATGCGCTCAGCCCTAGACGAGTCAATGCGAACTATAAACACGTCCAATCTCCTGACCCGTCCCTTGTCTGCTTCTGCTACACCTGTCGTCTTCGCTGGATCTTCCTTTGCATCATTGTCGACTTCGCCCACTGGCAGGATGATCTGGACAATGGGGTACAAATTCCCACGATCCCTCGTGGTGCCGACCCTGACTGGAACAAGAAACTGGTCGCAGAGCACGCCCAAGTGGTTGCCAAGGCTCTTCACAGTCAGCTGTGGTATGTGAGGCTGCTGCAAGCACATTTGACGTCCATCACCCGGTCCATTCGCCGAAACACTGCCAATCAAGGCAACAGACGCTCCCGCTTTCGCATGACGCCCTCCGATGTCGCCAGTGGTACCGATGCCTTTCTCGACCGGAGCGGCCCTCCCACAGTCGACTTTCCCTATAATCGCGACAACTATGACATGCTCGAGGCATTCATGCCATCACGAAGTTGGATCAAGGATGACCAGAAATGGGTCTATGTTCCTGCTGATCAGCACGAACGAGAACTTCGCCTGCTTGAGCGTCAGAGACAAGAGGCGCCGTCATCGACTGCGGTGTCCCAAACACCTGGCGCATCTGTATCGAGGTCAATGATCTTCTAAATCATAGACGTTGTTACAGTATCTTGACGTTACTCTCCGATTAGGGTCGGACATAAGGTAGGGTCGGACATAAGGTAGTCCCGAACCCACGACAAAGATCCTGCTCGAACACAATCTTGGCTTTGCGATCTAAGGCCGGCCAGGGTACCCTGGGTACGTACGATGATCGTTGGATCGTTGCGTATCTTTTATCTCAGGGACTCGGACCAGCTCGGGGCATTTTAGGGGCATCAGATGGACCCACAGACGCGCACGGGCGACCGACATGAAGACGTCTGAGCCAAAGACAGGCTCTTCAGCCGCCTTTTTATTAATAATACAGTTTGACCCTAGAAGGACAGACCCGCTGTATCGCAGGCTTACCCATGCGTCGCGTGGCTGTCAGTGTCTCGGCAATTCAGACAAGTGCCGCCCCCATCCTTGCACTTTCGACGACGTCACCTCATTGCGAATCTGGCAAGCAGTTTCGAGTATCAACGACACGAACAACAACAACAATGTTCTGTGCCTCTCAGCGCCACGTGCTGTGATGTTCAGGTTGCATCTGAAACAGCCCATTTCACCAGATATCTGACTCGAACACTGATACGTTACCATCCGCGCTGTCCGGTGCAGAATGTCGGATTTTGCGATTCAGAGATCCGAGCTTCCGGAAACGAGATTCAACGTTCAACGGTCCCCACAAAGGCGTTATCCCGTAGCGCCATTGGTCAATGGCCGGTATGATACGAAAGGGATAGACAGAGGTTAGGACAAAAGTTGTGCCTGGCCCGGAGGTTCGGGTTTCAGTCAGAGCCGCCTCTGGAAAAAAGATGCCGACCGGAATCTTCTATCAAGACTGAAACAACCTATCGCATTCAAAGGTTTCAACTCGTTCAACACGACAACCTTTTACCGCTGTTTGCCTCTGCTAGCACTCTAGCGTTCTGTTGCTTATCAAGCACAGCGAGTATGGGACGGCCGACGCTTCACAGGGTGGATCCCTGGAATCCCCTGCTATCCGAGAGCTTCCCGCAGCTGTGGGCCCCGAGAAAAACTTCCAGCCAAACTTCCATGAGGCAAAATCATGGATGTTGAGTGATGATGAATCCATGCCGGTCCGGAGGTGGATCTGAAGCAGGTTCCAAGATGCCAAGTTATATAAATATGTGAAGGGCCCCGGGGACTCTGGGCAATCTTTTGGACCGCTTCTACATTCCTGTAACAACCTCTCTCTCACCCAACAGATACAGCAACACCAGATACAATGTCGGGCACCGATTACAAGTTCGAAGGCTGGCTCGGCTTTGACAAGAGCTCTGCCCAAGGCAACATGCAGTGGGGCGAGTTCGAGCCCAAGCCCTGGGAGGAGAACGATATTGATATCAAGATCGAGTGCTGCGGCGTCTGCGGTTCCGACATTCACACCCTGAGGAGCGGTTGGGTATGTTTGCCTGCTATAAAACAATCAAGTTCTTGAACTAATAATACCTCTAGGGCCCTACCAACTACCCCTGCTGCGTCGGTCACGAGGTTGTCGGTACCGTCGTCCGTGCTGGTTCTCAGGTCGAGGGCGGCATCAAGGTCGGCGACCGTGTTGGTGTTGGTGCTCAGAGTGACTCCTGCCGCAATCGTACCGACAAGGACTGCAAGATCTGCGCCGATGGCAACCACAACTACTGCCGCGTCGGTTACGTCGGCACTTACAACGGTGTCTACCTCAACGGCGGCAAGTCCTATGGCGGTTACGCTACCTACCAGCGTGTCCCCTCCTTCTTCGCCGTCAAGATTCCCGAGGAGATCCCTTCTTCTCTCGCCGCCCCGATGCTTTGCGCTGGTGTCACCACCTACGCTCCCCTCAAGTTCCACGGTGTCGGCCCTGGCAAGCGCGTCGGCATCGTCGGTCTCGGTGGTCTAGGCCACTTCGGTGTTATGTGGGCCAAGGCCCTCGGCGCCGACCAGGTCGTCGTCATCTCCCGCAGCTCTAGCAAGAAGGAGGATGCCATCGCCATGGGCGCTACCGGCTTCATTGCCACCGCTGAGGACCCCGAGTGGCTTGCCAAGAATCAGTCGTCTCTGGACGTTGTTCTCTGCACCGCCTCCTCCGCGGACATGCCCTTCAACGAGTACCTCTCTCTCCTCGATCTCGACGGCACCTTCATCCAGGTCGGCGCCCCCGACGATGATCTCCCCCCGATCAAGCAGATGGCCCTTATCTTCAACCGCATCAAGCTCACCGGTTCCCTCATCGGCTCGCCCCAAGATATCCGGGACATGTTCAAGCTCGCGGTCGAGCACAAGGTCCGGCCCTGGATCAAGGAGATCCCCATGAAGGATGCCAACCAGGCTATTGTCGATTTGGAGGAGGGCAAGCCCAGGTACCGTTATGTCCTCAAGAACGAGGACTACACTCCTGTTGCTGTTTAGATTTCTTTGTGCTAGCGTTTATACCCATGTGTAATGAAAAAGCTTTTGGTATTCGGTCTACTACATTGATGTGATTCTCTTTCCGACCAATTGCCATGTGATTGTGATCTTTATTTGTGGTTCGTGTGCGGGAAGAGCGGCTGTCAGCCTCATCTCATCCCATGTGTCAATCTGTTTCACCTGCAGGTACGGTAACACCCGCAGCCGTCACACCGCCGCGGACCTGCATGTAGAAATCCGGCAGTTTTTTCGGGACCGACAGGTGCACGGTCGCTTCCACCTACCTCCAGTTCCCGCAATACAGACTGGAAGGACCAGTACATGGAAGGCGCCACCCCAATACAGGAAAGAGGCTATCGCCAACCGAAGCAGGAAGCCGTCCACTGTAAAGGAAGGAGCCAGCGACAGTCCGAGTGGCGATGGCGGATCCTAAGCAGGGAGTGTGAAGAGGAATGTGTGTACAGGTAAATTCAGGGCCTCCCCGGCCCGCCCTCTCCCACCACCAATAGCGACAGCATCCGACCGCACCCCGTCGCCGGCGATACCCAACGCCACCACGTACGTCCTCTAACCCACGCTGCTGAACTTAACGAAGTCTCTTCCTGTCTCTGCTTACCCTGTATTTTTCCTTCAGCAAAGTGCCTTGCGCCCTCTCGGGCTCTGGAAACCCAACCCTCCTCTGGCTGCTTTCTTTTCCTCTCCAGAATCAAGCACGTTTCCAGATCTTTGGCATCCATCAACCTCTCCCTTAGTTACCATGATGTTGTGTTTGCCTAGGAGGTTGCTTACGTCATTACCAGGGGCCTTTTTGGATTTCAGTTTTGCCAAGTAATCGGATCGAATTTTCAACGGTTTTGATCATCAGCCCCTGTCCGCGGAAGCTCTCCGGTCCCGTCCCCTGGTTCTACATAATACCCTGTGACTCCACCATCAGGAAGAACAACTTCCGCTACCCACTACCCACTACCCACGTATTAAGTAATCACTCCCTGCCCTTCCGACTGGTCAGCCACTCACTCGTTTCGGTTTCTCGGGATCGACACCCGATTCCGAATCGATACTGTACCCTCGTTTCCGAACCGACACTCCCGTTTCTTCCCTTCTTTTTCCCAGCTTCCGGATCACATTCCTATAAACCCATCCCGTTCCCATTCATCCACCCACCCATCACCTACCTCACCTCCCACCCAACTCCCTCCCCCGACTATCACAACTAACACACCTCCCATGCCCACACCTCCCTCTCTGCCTCACCAGTTCCCCCCTTCCATCCCTCTCAATCCAAGTAATCCAGGCATTACACCAGTCTCCTCCTCCTTCCCACTCACTCTTGCAGTAGCAGCATTTCCACCTCCTCTCCAATCGTCCAGGCGGAACCTGGTGCCGGTAATTCCGGTACGGATCCCGCTCTGTTCCGAGACAAGCGTGGCAAACACCGGGGTATTGGTGAACCTCTCGGAGGCTGCGGGCAGTGCGGGGGCAGTGTATACCAATTAGACGGGAGAGCAGGCAGTGAGTGAGGATGGTGAGGTGGGAGTGGGAGCAGGAGAAGAGGGATTCAGTGTGGGTGCACATTTTTGTTTGAAGAGGAAGATGTTCGCTGACAGTGGGCTTTGCCTCGACCATGACATTGGCCCGTCAGCAGTCGAAACTTGGGTGTTCTTATGCTTGACACTGGACTGTCACTGAAGGTGAACGTCCTAGCGCTTGTCACCGTCCTCTTTGGCTGCGAGTGCAGTGATGCAAACAGTGTGAAGGATTGAGTCCGCTTGAGCTTTACCATGAACCCTCAGGCGCAATAGCTGGTGGGTTTCAGGGCCGTGACGTTGGCGTCGTTCCATCTCAAGTCCAGAGTAGGCTGTGGACCAAAGCCACAATCACTCATTGCCAAGTCGATGGTCAGAGGCGTCAAAGATACTATGATGATGATGATGATGGCGATGGTGATGATGCAACTGCTACGGTTCTGCGAAACGTCTGCCAAAACCCAGTATGCGCCAAATCAGACTGACGAGTGTCACCGGTGTTGTAACCATCATGCTGGGCCGGGACGCATTGTGGTAGAAAGCCCGCGCAGTAAGAGCGTCAAGACGGCCGAGAAGCTCGTTGCTGAATAACATCAATTGGCGTATTCAGACCTTCATGCTACTGCTGGCGATAGATTGACAAGAGACAAAGTCGCAGAAGAGCGTGGGCGCCTGAACTCGCACGGGAACGCGGAATGGGATGGTTGGTTTCAACCTCTGACGGGAAGTTGCTGGCGGGACGTTGGTGATGGGTTTTGGTGGCGTTCGGCGGACGGCTTGTTGGGCCGTGGATGCTCCGCGGTCCCGACATATGACGGAACGGCGGACACGGCACACCACACACGGCTTGATTTCAGTAAGTGATTGCCGAATCCGGGTAGGAGATGAAAAGGCACTTCTGGACTGCCACCTTGATCACGACTGGCAATTCACCAACTTTCGACTTGAAGAAAGAAAGAAGGCGGATTGTTGGGTATGCTGAAGATAACACAGCAAGACAACCAGCCGTGTTCATGACCTAAATCAAAGACCTGTCAACACTTACGAGCCGCCGAGTTGGTGATGCTTTTATACATTTGTTGTTTTCGGAAACGATGTTGGGATCTCTGTCGGTTGGCTCACATCATCAGAGGCGAAGGACTGAGTTTGGGACCTCTTGAAAGAAAAGGAGACGGAGGAGATGGAGAATATAAACCTCCTCCTGTCTGGTAGATGGACGGTCTTGTTTGAGCACAGCAGCCTTCATCGCTCATCTCTTTTGCTTCATTAGCTTCCGTCCTCGACGATCAACGTCACTACGACAACGACAAAACCAGTCACTATTTCGCTTCATCAGCAGGGGACAAGCAACCGTCTTCTCAATCTACAACAGACTTCCACCAATCACTATGTGCAGATACCAGCTCTGGCGTTGGGCTTGCGGCTATGAGGCTGAACGGCTTCTTCCCTACCCGAAGGGCAGGTTTTGCGCCAATGTTCCAAAGGAGCAATATGGACGACTCCCCAACGGTCTCCAGAAGCCGTCCCAATGTGGAAACAGCGAGTGCGTGTCCTTTCACGTAGTCGACAGTCACTGCTTCCAATGCCAGATGGGAACGTTCCACTGGATGTGTCCGGAATGCTCTGCGGTCAACAGCAGAAACGACCGTGTCTGCAAAGGCTATGTCCGGCTTGCCCACAAAGAGGCGTTCCCCGGTGACGAGAGCTGGCAGTTCAAAACCGAACCGACACGCTGCATTGGAAAGAAAGACTATGATCGTGCTCTCGGCCGCGATTATAACAAGAGATGGGAGAAAGTAGACTACCAGACAGTCAACAGCTTTCCCTTGACTATGATGCTCCCCGATGACGAGGACCAAAATTCCTTCAGAGCCTATCTCGAGCACAATCTTTTTTTCGAGAGCGTGGAGTGTAAGGGGCAGGAGCCTGAAAATCCACATCAACCCGTGGAGGAATAAGCTCGGTGAGGTGGCCGCTCCTGAGCAGACGGCACACGACAAGGCCGAGGATCAGAGTGACTGAGATGGAAGATTTCTGGGCATGGAAACCAGGAGCGGGACAAGCAGATGGGACAACTCTACGGGCGGGTCTTGTAGCAGCAGATTTTTTAGGTGATGGAACTCAAACTGGGTCGGAGGACTGCGTTGCAAAGTCGATCATTTCTTTTGTCTTGGGGTGCTGGGACTCAAATTGGGTTGGGGGACACTGTTGGATAGTCGGTCATTCCCTATGTTGTTGTTCGGTGCTGGGATCATTCTTTTTCCAAGATGAAGCGCAGGTCGCAGGAGAAACCACCTAACAGGTGATGAAAAGGGTAGTAGAGATAGCTGCAATTGCAAACACTCTTGTGCCCACCATCATTGAGCTACTAGACTCAACTTCGCGTGAGAAACCCAGCCGAAAGACTTTGAGACGAAGGACTCAAACTCCAAAAGGAAAAAAAAAAAGAAGAAAAAAAACTCGGTATGTCAATGTTTCACTCCCATCCTGAATCCAACATGGGGCATTCTAGATTTGAGAGCTATTCCTCGTGTGCATAGCAAATCGCAAGTCCCGATGCTGAGAATGGAATTACCCAGAAGGAAAGAGTTTTTCAACGTTATGTGCTACAGATGTAGACGTACAGGAAAATGAACGGCGGATTATCTATACTACCAGATTTTTTGGAAGTTTGGGGGCTGTGGGAAAAAGTTATTTGCCAGTGTCTGCCCCTGCCAGTCTGATGGAAAAAAAGGAGGTGCGGGTAGTGCTTCCCTTAAACGACGATGACGATGGGCTGTTGACAGGCGTCGCCAACCAACCTGGAACTGATGTCAACCTTTACCGACAATAAGTAGGCAAGTGCAAATTAAAAGGACAGAAAGGATGTTGCGCATTTGTTGAAGCTGGAACCATGTTAATGTGCCAAGTTGGGGAGGAGAAGGGGGGGGGGGGGGGTTGAGGCAGGAGCTGAGGGAGTGCTCAAAAAGCGGGAACGGGTATGTAGGTGGTTCTTCCGGGTTGTAAAAGACTGAGCTGGTCGAAACACATCAAGTGGAATCCATGGGCGTTCATCCTTCTCTTCCATTCAACACCGCACATTTTTTTGCATAAACGCATCAACTTTCTCAGCATCAGATCAACACTACAGGTACTCCGAAGACTCACCAGCATGTGCAAATACGAATACTGGACATGGGCCTGCTCATACGCCATCGTGCGGTACCCCGAAGACAAGGACGGAAACCCCATCGAAGACAGCTGCCCCGAGGCCGCAAAACCCCCCTCAGCTTGTCCCAAAGCCACATGCATCAAGCAGGTTACTTTTGCCGACCACTGTTTCCAATGTAAACTTGGAAAGTATTGAACGTGTACCAAGTGCGGCGAGCTCAACGAATCGAATGCCGACCAATGTCGGCGCGATGCCACAACCGTCACTGTCACCGTCGACACCAACATCAACACAGATTGCGAGAATGCAGGAGGAGCCTTTCCGGCGGCGCGTCAACATGAAGTTTACACAGAATGTGGCAGCCAGAATCAGATTTCCAGTTCCAACAGCAAGCGGTGGCTCAATGACGGAGTAGGAGGAGACCTAGAAGTTGATTCTCTTGTTGATGGATTTCCTTCCCGTGATTGCCGATGTCATAGACTGGTTACTGGGGAAGGAACTTTGCAGTATGTAGAGTTTTCTTGTACCGACTGAATGACGAGTATTGGAACTCTTTTGAACGATGAGAATACTTCATTTTTCTGGAGCCTGTCTTCTTGTTTGTAGCAAGTAGGCACTCACGGTATTTCTAGAGACAACGAGAGCGAGGAGAAGGGAACGTATGAAGGCCGAAGTGGAAAGGGGATCGGTAACTGAGAATGGATGGATGCATCAATGGGTTGTTTGTTCCCATTGTCATTTTTACTTTTGCGTTCGGTTGTTGAATTGAAGTTGGCGTTGACGTTGGAAGTTAATAAACATGCTTTTATCACTTATCACTGCGGGACTGTAATGTATGACACGCTTGCTGGTTCGAGAAGATTGCGTCTTTGTTTTCTGTTGATGTTGGTTCGCTGTTTCGTGGTTCACTGCCCTGTTCAGGATGGACCGCCTTTTGTCAATTGGTTAAGTTGGTGGCCGTGTGTTGGTGACCGGAAAGACGGGATGTTGGTAAACAATGTTCCGACATTCTAAGTTCAAAAAGGTAGCAAAAAGACGGCTGGTTTGGAAACTGTGCTCAACTAGGTAGTGAGCGGCCAACACGTCGAGCGTTCAAGGACTCAAGTGTTGAGCCAACAGTGTTCAAAGAACCGCAGAGGCTATATGAAGGGCCCCGATGTGCTCATCTGAGATCCGCCGGAACAGCAACCACCCCAATCCACCATTGTTTATCGCTCATTTCTCGGCTAACCTCGACATCAATTCAGTTACCATACTCTCGCACGCCAATACGCTCAACCACCACTGACTGATATCACTCTCTCGAAGCCTGGAACATTTCACTTTCTCGGAAGACCACCCAACTTCTTTCATCACACATCAAACAACCCTACCAATTCGAAGACCAATATGTGCAAGTACGAACTCTGGGTGTGGAAGTGTGGCTTCGCCATGGTGAAATTTGTCCGGGTCCAAATCAGCAACCAAGACGATAACGGCAAGAACCAGGACGAGCATGGAGAGCCCGAATGGAACGATGACAAGTGCCCTAAGAACAAACACAACAAACCTACACAATGCCCCGAAAACGTCCTCGCCAAAACCGTCGAGATCGACAACCACTGCAATGACTGCCACATAAACGCTCGGGGCTCCTTCTGGATCTGTGGGAACTGCGGTCGCATCAACGAAGCGGACGTGAGCAACTGCCCTCAAGGCATGTCAGTGACTGTCAACGTCGACGGATCCCAGACAACCGAAACGACAACGTGTGGGCGAGATCGGAAACACGAATACTTCATGTGTTACACGACTCACGACATACCTTTCTCCGATGAATATTCCGAGGACAGGGCGGGATGGCAAGCTGATGATGCGGAGTGCAGATGTCGTAAGGCATGTGCTGCTGCGGTGAGACCGTGGAATGATAACGGCGAATTTGCTTGCGGCGAATCTCTTCGAAAACGTGTTATCTTTGAGTGGGCCAATGGAAACGATGAAATTAATCCAAGGGCTATCGTGCTGTTGGAAGAGCTTGCGGCACTGATTTGATGAGAGGAAGAGCAGGAGGGACGGGCTGACGCATTAGAGAGGACAGAGCTTGGAAGAACATCGTTTAACGATTAGGAAAATGTACGTGGTATCGGATGCTACTGTTTCGAGCCCGTCATAAGATATCTTCTCAGTTTAGGGTTTTTTTTTGGTTTTTTTTTTTTTGGTTGCTTTTCTGAGTTAGTGTTGAGGCTGGAAGTTGTACTAGACTTGGCGTTACCCCATGATTCAATAATGTGGTGATTACTACTTCGGTTCTACCTACAAAGCGCATGACAGGCTGAAGACAATCAGTTCATTCAATCCTATGTGGGAATATAGAAAGCAGGAGCATTGCTAGCAGCCTGAAGGCCGAATTTGAGCATACTATGACGCTTCTTGTGCGGGTTGTTGACGAGGCCAACGTAGTCCGCCGGCTTGTATCTTCAGAAACAACAGCCACGGTGACGAGATCGAGGCTGGGGTGAACTTGACGACGCAGTCATGGAATTTGGCTTACCATGCTCCTACCCCATGGCTGCTTGGGGTTTGGTGGTTCTTCAGAAGTCGTCTTTGTTGCTTGTTGGCACGGGCGTTGGTGACTGTTTGTTGGCGACGGAAGACGGGATGTTGGTGGGCGCTGTTGGTTGGGGTGCCGGGTTGCCGACGCCCCAACGCTCCAGGGATAAGCAAATGTGCTTGAGCTGTATAAGTCATGACCGAATGCGGCTCATGTGCCTTGCAATATCCATTTTACTATTTCTACGTGTGTCAGTGCTGTCGGGATTTTCAGATAGAAGTTGAAGAAAGAAAGAACACGGATCGTTGGACCAGCCAACATCGTCAACCAACGAGCAACTGATTCACAGTGAATACAATTGACCGCCGTGACGAATGTTCTTCTGTTGCTGGAAGACTGCTGGGAGTCAAAGGCTGAGAGTATATAGATGGACCTGTTTGCTTCAGAGACCATGATTTCGCTCCAACTCACCATACTTTCATTGCGCAAGCCACAAACCCCTTAATGCTGGTTTCTGACAAGATATTTCTGTCCCCAGGAGAGCCAGGAATTCAGAACTATCGAGTCGCGGGATATCCCTTCTTCGAAAGCAATCCGGTCATTTCCAACCACGCTGTTATCATGTGTGAATACACCTTATGGGTATGGAAATGTCACTTCAGCATTGAAAAGCCCGCCGCTGGGAGAACAGAGGGTGGGGGCCAGTTCGAGCTAGTATGCGAAAAGTACCGCTATTCCGGCCGGGGCGCACTTTTCCCTTCGGAATGTCCCAACGCAAAGTGCGTCAAGCGATACATCATCGACGACCATTGCCTCGAATGCAAGATCAGACTTCGAAGGCGTCACTGGTTGTGCTGTCTTTGCGGTAAAGTCAACAAAGCGAAGGACGAGCAGTGCCAGCGCGGAAAGCTTATTTGCGAAGTCAACGTCAACGCGGACCCTGCCCAAGGCATGGTGGCTTCGAGGCACGATGATCTCACCGCTCTATGGGCGCCTCAGAACGACGAGGAAATTTGTCCCGGTATCAACGAGTGGACGGAGATTGAAGAGGAGAGTTTACCGGCTAAGACAGAGAAGTATGTTCTTACCGAATGCCAATGTGTCAAGGCAATGGGTGTCGAATTTGCTTGTCTTGACGAACAGGCACTTTGGGAGGCGGGAGAGAGGTATTAGAGAGGCGAAAATTTTCGAGGTGGCAGTGTGAGTTCTTGATCGGTCGGAGATGAGAGCAAGTCGACGTACAAAGACAAACTGTCGATGCGAGGACTTGCGGTCTGCTCCAGCACTGCTTAACACGGAGAGACCGGCCACAAAACTCGCTTCCCAGACTTGGTCTTGAAGAGGATGCACTAGGAGAACTTTCTTTTCGACATTAGACGTTTTCTGCTAGGGATGTTAGGGGAAGGGGTATAGGCAGTGCGCAAGCATTAGACAGGTCGCGGAGGTATACGAATACTTCTTCTTTGGAGGCCGCAATAGATCAGACAGGTATTCTTTGTTTGATGATGGTGGGAAACGGTGTGAAGGAGGTCTGTACTTGCCTGTTTTTGCTGGGAATCGCGAGGAAACATGATGACAGGTTAATCAAGACATGGAAATGTCTTCAATAACAAGCTCCCTCATGCCCATCGCCCCCACTCAACAGAATCGCCGTTGAGTGAGAGAACATGCAGATATAAAACGAAGGAACCGAACCAGCTTCCAAAAAGCAAAGACTCGGAATTGCTAACCGAGGAAACGTGCTTCTCGAACAAGTGCCGTGGTTGCCGTTGCGGTGAAGGATGATAGAATGCAATCTCCAAGTCACTAGTCGGAGACCGGACTGCTTTCGTTCGTTTTCGTGATGCCGTGCAAGCCGCCATCAAAGACATTTGTAAACAGCAGAAGAAAGGAAAGACCAACGGCAAATTCAAATACAACACTGCAATTATCCCAGACTATCACATCCACGAAATGAGAATGGCAGCGCACAGACAGACGCTAACAAGCACTTACAAGCACTTTGGACGAATCCAATTCGCATGATAACCGGCCCCTCGAACAAGATCCTCATCCTCCCCCACTCGGACAGTCCCGTCGTCCCCCTCCCCCACCGGCGGTCCCTCAAAAAGGCTTCAAACAGGGTCGCATTGCAGCAAGTTGCAGTAAAGTTGCAGTTACATCCGCCGGCGCACCACGAGTTAATGCATCCTCTAAACCTCATCGAGCACTTGAGTGGTAAGCTGACCTCGTCGCGATTGGCACGCCACGCCTGCCGGGGCGGGAATCCTTCCGAACATGTAGGTACCGAGGCTTGGCGAGCTGGAAGAAAATGGAGAGAATGGAGAGAGTTGCCTGCACATCTTCAGCCTTTGTGGTCTTGGAAGCGGAGAATGGACGGGTTGGCGGGCGTCGGATGCGGGTTGGGGCTGGATTCCGGAATCCGGAGACTCTGGAGTCTTGGGTTGGAGTTGAACTGGAGAACGGGGAAAAGTTGGGACTGGGTTGAGAAGGAAGGCAGGATGGATATAAACCCAGAGTATGTCCCTCCTTCCCAGGAAGATTGGAACCGAGACGGCACGCCCCTTCATTCTCCCTCCCGTCCCTTCCTTCCCTTTCAGCCATCATGATGTGGCAAACATCCCTCCGGGCAACTGCCACCGTGCTTGCCCTCCTCACTTCTCAAGTGGTTGGGCAAGAAGACGTTCAGACAGAAACCCAAACGGCCCAGATCGTGTCGACCAAGGGAGTCATCCTCGACACCATCCTGGATTGGACCGACGCCGCGAGACTCGACCAGGCCACCTACAATGGCCAGAAATACGGATGCAAATGCTATCCTGGCCGTCCATGCTGGCCCGCTGCCAACAAGTGGAACAACCTGAACAGGACCGTCGACGGCACTCTTCGCGTCAACGTCCCCGCCGGTGCTGTCTGCCACAACACCTTCGACGGACCCTTTGGCACCATCCAGACCTACGACGAGGCGGCCTGCGCTGATGCCAAGGAGAACTTTCACGACGAGCAGTGGACGTAGGTTGCCCATCCAATCCCACTTCCACTTCAAACCCAAACTGACAAAATCGACAGTGTCGAAAAACCCGCCGACGGTCTCTGGACCTACTTCACCAACGACACCTGCCGTCCCACCTCCAACCCCTCCGACCCCTGCACCCTCGGCAGCTACGGCGTTCACGTGATCATGGCCACCAAAGCCTCTCACATCCAAGCTGGCGTCAACTTTGCTCGGCAAAACAACCTCCGCCTGATCGTTCGTAACACGGGCCACGACTTCCTCGGCCGCTCCGTCGGCTACGGCTCGCTGGTCATCAACACGCACAGCTTCCAATCCCTCACGTGGACCGACAAGTACACCGGTCCCGGCTCTTACCGCGGTCCGGCCGTGACCATGGGCGCCGGCGTGCAAGGCGGCACAATTCTCAAGTCGGGCCACGCTTTGAACCCGCCCATGGCCCTGGTAACAGGCGAATGCGCCACCGTTGGTCTCTCAGGCGGTTTCATCCAAGGCGGCGGCCACGGACCGTGGACGACCCTCAAGGGACTGGCAGTCGACAATGTGCTCAACTTCGAAGTCATCACCGCCTCGGGTCTGATCGTCAACGCCAACGAGTGGCAAAACCCTGACCTCTTCTTTGCTTTGAGGGGAGGCGGCCCGGCTTCGTATGGTGTCATCCTCTCCACCACCGTCAAGACCTTCCCCGACTTGCCGGCTACGGGCGCCACGCTTTACTTGAACACCACGCACACGTCTGACAACGAGGTGATTTGGAAGGGCACAGAAATCTTCCACAAGTACGCGAACCACTTTGTTGACAACGGGCTTTACGTCTACTTTGAGATCTTCCCCTACCAGTTCCGCGTCCGCCCGTTCGTGGCTATTGGCAAGACTCAAGCCGAACTACAGGCCATTGTGAAGCCGATGCTGGACGAGTTCGCGGCTACCGGTATTCCGCATGAGTTTGGAATCAAGGAGTTCCCCACCTTCTATGATCTCTACATCGACCTGTTCGAGGCCGAGCAAGCTGGAGGGACGGCGCTGACGGGCGGGTGGATGTTCAACCACGATGATGTTGCCAACCGTAATGACGACATTATTACTGCTATGAAGAACGTGGTCAGCCCGGCTGGCAGGCCGGATTTGTTTGGTGGCATGGTTGGTCATCTGTTCAACCCGGGCCATAACGTTCCCGTTTCGACCTCGGCGGCGCACCCGGCGTGGAGGAACGCGACGGACTTTGTGATTGCTGTTCTTCCGAGCCCGGAGCACCCCAGCCTGGCGGTGAAGAACGATTTGCAGAATGTTTTGACGAATAATATGGATGAGGGGTTCAGGAACGTGTCGAGGAGTGGGGCTACTTATGTCAATGAGGTGAGTTCTCCCGTATTTTGTGAATACGATGAGGGAGCTGGCTGACTAACGATCGTGAACGCAGGCCGACCCCTTTCAACCTAACTGGCAGAGCCACTTTTGGGGCTCCAACTACCCCAGGCTCAAGCAGTTGCGCAAGAAGTGGGATCCCTTGGGTGTCTTCTATGCCGTGGCTACCCCCGGCACCGAGGACTGGGAGGAGATTGAGTTCAACACCAGGCTTTGCAAGAAGCTTTAAGACGTTGATAAGACCTTTTAATTATGCACTGATGTTGTCTATGTAATGACGTCAGTTAATATGTATATACGATAATTGAACTTTTTGAACAAAGTCGGCAAAGTTGCCGTGAGCCAAACGCCGTGTATGCAACTCACTTGAGCCTTGTATCACATCCCTTCATGGACACTCAAGCCCTTTGACCCGGTATTCTCCCCCAATCATCACTTTATCCAACCATAACCTTGACTCCTTCAAACCATCTCCGCATCCCGCTTCATCACCACCACTTCCACAGACTTCATCTCACCCCCCTCCCTTTCCTCCCCCTCCTTCATCCCATACTTCTCAATCCACTCCCCCACCAACCCCCTATAATCCTCACTCCCATACGAACTAACCAACTCCCTCCACACCCCTCCCTTCCTCCTAACCTCCAACCCCATATCACCAACCAACCAATCCCAATAAGGCAACTGATCAAAGTTCAAATCCGGATACTGCCCGCCATGTCCCAACGGGCTCCGATGCTGGCACCACCGCTGAAACAGCGCGGTATCCCCAAAAATCTTCTTGACACAAGCAGGGTCGTACGACGCGAGGTTTTGCATCCCAGAACTAGGAGCGGGAGCGCAATTGGTGGTGCAGTCAGACAACCGATGGGGGATGGCGCGCAGAGGCAAGGGAAGAGAGACTTTGTCGTGAAAGTAGGCTAGGGACCACAAGCATTGGAGTTCGATGCGTGGGATGTTGGTGATGTTGCTGTGCATGGAGAGGAAGACGAGGGAGTGGGTGCCGCGGGCTGTGAGGCCGGGAGGGGCGATGCCGCGGTGGAGACGCCAGGGGGTGTAGGTTGGGGAGGGGGAGGGGGGTGGTGTTGATGGGGTTGTTTCTGCTTCTGCTTTTGCTTCGCTGTTGGGGCGGGGACGGGGACTGGAGGAGGAGGTAGGTGGGAAAAGGAGCTGGGGAAACCGCTTGGCTATTGTTTCATCTGCTTTTTTGTCGTACTTGGCCCAGGCTGCTTTCTCTTCGTCGGATAGCGAGTCGGTCGGGATGCCGAGCTGGAAGTGCAGTTCCGGCGGGAAGAAGTCGACGGGTGGTTTGGCGGAGTATCCAGTTGCACAGATCAGGGCATCGACGGTCAGGGCTCCTCCAGCGTCATCGGCGAAGTGGATCGTATGAGGGCTGAGATGGGAGATATCTTCTCGATGGACAGTCACCTGCCCACTGGTCACCAACGCCTTGAAGTCCTGCTCATAGTTGAGCGTCCCCGAGCTGGTTCCGTACCAAAAGGGACTATGTTCCGGTTCCAGCACACTAAACCGCTCGTCCTTTCCTTCTTCCTGGTATCGACAATCTTTGATGGTATCGGCGTGCATGGCCTTCCAAAAGCTGTTGGTCACAACTTTTCCGACTTTGTTGGTGTGCAAGAAGTCGCGGATCCAACTGAGTTGTCTACCGGAGTGGTCGGGTAGCACGCAAGGGGACATGAAGGTGGAAATCCGTCGAGTGACGAGCTTCTCACGCCAGGCTTTGAAGGGACCGATCTTGGTGTGGGAGGGAAAGACCCATGACGGACCACGGCCGGACTTGCGGATGATCCAGTCGACTTTGTGGCCGGTCGTGGCGGCGAGGTAGACGGTGTCGTACGCCGATTTGGACCCGCCGAGGACGGCGACGCGGTTGATGTTGGGGTTTTGGAGGACGTCTTGGTAGCGAGGGCCGAGGGTGGAGGAGTGAAGAAGGGGCGCGTCGAAGGTTGAGCTGCCTTTGAGAGATGGCATGTTGGGGACGCCGAGGATGCCGGTTGCCATGACGAGTTTCTTGGTTTCTAGTGTTGTTGTGATGTTGGGGTCGCCTAGTCCTTGAACTTCTACCTTCCAGCCATCACTTGTAAGAGGCTTAACTCGAATAGCGCGGGTGTTGAATCGGATTCGCTTCATGAGATCGAAGTGTTGGGCGTATGCTGTCATGTAGGCATGCATCTCTTCACCAGTGATGTGCTGTCCTGGGCGGCCGATGCCAACATCTTTCATAGGGAAGTCACTAAAGTCCATTGTTGGGTACAAGTTATTCGTTCGGAGAGTTGGATAGAGTCTCTCCTTGGACCAGACTCCTCCTACTGTCGAGTGACTATCG
This sequence comes from Neurospora sp. CHS-2018a, assembly GCA_009802275.1. Taxonomy (NCBI): domain Eukaryota; kingdom Fungi; phylum Ascomycota; class Sordariomycetes; order Sordariales; family Sordariaceae; genus Neurospora; species Neurospora sp. CHS-2018a. The sequence continues at coordinate 59,765 of RAKG01000093.1, forward strand.
AGGATGACGATGTTGCTGTTCGGGTTGTGTTGCAGAAACGTTTTGGCAGCGCAAAGGCCGCTGGGACCGGCGCCGATGATCAGGATGTCGATCATAATGTTGACTGATCTCTGTTGTTGATGAGAACAGAATCGTTTCAGAGATGAGGGCAACTGGGAGACTAAGTAGTCAGCCCTCATGGGATGTGATATATGATATCTGGCGCATCACTAGTCAAGTGCCGTCCGTCTTGGGTAATAGCCCCCTTCACACCTGCACCCAATGCGTTGGCTGATACGGGCTGATCCCGCTAATGTCGGTGGCCCGAGATCCCGGGAAAGCAAACGACTGGACTCGTTGGCCGCAGCCGTGTCAATAAAGGGTGTGAACAAGGGCTCAGCTCCCCGTTTGTTGCGTTACCCCATTGGGTCAGTCGCTTTCTAGGCAGTCACTCAGCCTGGCAACGGTTCGGGATCGTACCCAGATCCAGCACGTTGGGCCAAAAGCTGGCACATAAGCTGGTAACCAGTTAGCTCAGCTCCCAGCATCGTGATGATATCCAACCAACGTCGTACCACATGACTCTGGGATCATGCTGTTGGCCGTCGATGATACGGTACCCAGTTGACAAATCATTCTTTGTTTCGCTTTCGCTTGTACTGTATCAGTGGTCGAAGAAGAGCAGTGCTTTCCTGCTGTTTTCCTGTTCACCGAATGTTTGTTGCTCGTATGGGTATCACGACAGTCCAGGGACGTAGCCGGTTAATTATCCCCTCCATTTTATTTGTCCCAGCGATTTCTCCGTTAGTTCGGTGCAGTGTCCGTCCTGCCGGAGTATCAGACATGTGTGAGACTAGTGAGCATAGGTAGGTAACCTGGAAGTCGAGCCAGTCAACCGCCGACCGCCGACCGCCGTCATCTCCACGTGCCCACCTGTATTGATGTTGAGACGATACAATTCAGAGTTTTGGGTATGATTTGATATGTTTAAACCCCTGGATTGTTGTCAGAGTAACAGCCAAGTGGAGTTTTTCGGAGGCTCGGGCACGTTCTCATCAGTCAAACGGAGAACTTTGACGTCGAGGAACCGAAGCTAACGGCGGGAGAAGCAAAGCCGGTGACTGCTCCAATCGGTTGAATATGCGAGAACGCCATGTTGACGGATGCACGTGGGAGGGCCGCATCGAGCACAGTGACAGACAAGTCAAGAGAATCAGAACGGGCGAACGGGATGGGCGTTGAGAAAAGGCGTCGAAAGAGTCGAGATGAAGTGGAAGTTGGTTGCAAGAAGAAAGATGATGGATGTGGATGTCTGTCATTTTTGACGGATAAGAGGACGTTACACGGGACACAGGCCCCCACACGGCGCCCACCCGGGCCGTTGTGTTACGGCATCGACTCACACGGGCGGTTGTGGGGGACGAGTCACCGAGCACTAACAGCGACCCCGGGCAGTGCACCGCGATCACACCGGCGGCACGGGTGTCGTTACCCCAGCGATGATGCACTAACAAAGCTGGTGCTACCATCCACAAAGACGCTGTTAGTGACACCATCTGGCAAACTCTTATCACAGGCACACCACCCATAACACCTGCCGATGTCGGTTTGGCGTCAATTCCAGCTGGTCGCGATAACATTGTTCCAGCGCATTTGCCCCTCACTGTCTGACCTCCATCCTCCTCCCGGCGATAATCCTCCCGGGCGGGCTTATATCAGTCTCGGGTTTCACTGTGACACTGACGTGATCGGATCCCCGACCCGGATAAGCGCCCATCAGCGAAGATCCCCTCTCGGCTTCGGCGGCATTACTGATTCACTATTGAATTTGTTAGTGCGGTCATCCCAAGGGTGCAATCCCAGATCCGATAAAACCTTGCACCCCCTCATCTCTCTTTTCTTGATCTGATCCTAAAAGCAAACATCTCACATCTTCGGGACCGAAAGCTCACCGAAATCAACTGAAGCCATTGACCGCTTTCTCGGTGAACTGGCATCCCAATGGCCGCCGACGAGACGACGCCACTGCTCCCAAATGGGACAGCTGGGAATAGTGTAAATGTCGACGCTAACAATTCTCAACTATCATCACAAGACAGCGAAAACACCAACAACAACCATCACGATGTCAACAACAACACCAAAACAAAATGGACACTCAACCCCCTCACCCTCCTCACCCGCCTACACGTCGAAACCCGCATCCTCCTCGCCGCCTTCCTAATAACCACCTCCTTCTCCTTCACCCAAGTCCCCATCTTCTACGTCTTCTACCTCATGGAATGCGACGACTTCTACACTCACCACCCTCCCTACGCCGGCTCCGGCGACCGCTGCAGCCGCAACGAAATCGCCGCCGGCACCGCCACCGATTTCTCGTTTCTGGCCATGAGCACCACCATCTGCGGCACCGTCAACCTCTTCTTCGCCGGGTGGCTAGTGAAGAAAATCGGCCCGAGACTGGCGCTGATGGCGCAGGTTTTGGTCCCTGCCATCCGCGTGTTGACGCAAATCCTGGGTGTTTTGGCTGGCGGCAGGTCGGGCATTGTGATTTTTCAAGCGACGCAGTTGATTACCGTCTTGGGAGGGCCGGTGGGGTATATCCTTATTATCAACATCATCGTCGGCGAGGTGGTCTCCCCGGCGAGAAGGACGCCGGTCTTTGGAATGCTGCAGGGGTGTTTCATGCTCGGCCAGGCGGTCGGGTATCTGACGGGCGGCATGATTGGTGATGCGTGGGGGATCCGGAGGCCGTTCGAGGTGGCGTTTGTTGCGTTTCTGATCTCGACGGCGTTTGTCCAGTTGGCGCTGCCGTACGTCAGCCCGGAGAGCATGGCGGGCGGGAAGAAGGCCGGGCCGAAGGCGAAGGGGGTGGCGGGCTTTTTTGCGCCGTTGAAGGTGTTGGCGCCGCAGAGGGTGAGGTTGAGGAGTGGGAAGGTGATCAAGCATCTGGGTGTGCTGATTTTGTGCACGGGTGTGTTTTTGGGTGTGCTCGCAACCGACTACGCCGCCATACTCATCCAGCTGTACGCCACGGCCGTCTTCGAGTTCCACCAAAGCGACAACGGCTGGCTCATGTCCGAGTTCGCCCTCATGCGCGCCGTTTTCTTGATCGTCCTCTTCCCACGCATCATCTCCTCCGGTCGGAAATGGTACGCAAAGCGACAGTCCAAGCGCCAACCGCGCCGTGAGTCCATTTCCGATGAAAGAGGTCCCGCCACTCAAGGCCTGCTCATCCAACCCGAGCAATTGGAGGCTCCCATGGGCACTCACGCGGAAGAAGAGCCCATGGTGACGCAGCCACCGACCGAGACGGAGGACACGCACTTTGATCTTTTCTTCCTCCGTTGGAGCTTGGTGGCCGATGGCTTGTTGACTTCTTGCACCGCGTTGGCGACCAAGAAGTGGCATATCTACCTGGCTGCCGCTATGCTTCCGTTTGCCAGCGGTACTGCCCCGGCTGCGAAGGGTGTGATGACGGAGATGTGCTCGCCTTCACAAAGGGCTGATGCGCTCAATGCGTTGACGCTGGTTGAGAACATTGGCAGGTTGGCGACGCAGGGCTTCTTTGGGTTTGTGTTTGCTGCGTTGGCAGAGGCCGGGAAGCCTCATTTGACGTTTTATTGCAATGCGGTGAGTTTACTACGTGCTGTTCATTGCTACTTGTGACCTGGAACTGACATTTCTACAGATTCTTGCCATGATCGCGGCAAGTGTCCTGATCTTCTCCCGTTTCCCGCCAAACGGGAGCGAGTTGATTGAGGGCGACGATGCAGAAGAGCACGCCAACGGAAGCAGTCAAAGCGAATGAGCATATTGCTAGGGAAATTTTCAGGTCAAAGGCTTTGGAAAAGTTTTGCACTTTGGGATACCACTTTAGCGTTTTCGGTTTCGGATATACAATCATCATCATTTCCTGCTTCCTTGATCTCATCATCTCACAGTCCGCATCGCACCTTGGCCTACCCCATCCATGCAACTCAGGTCTTGAACCAGCTCAAACCATCTCCTCGCAATGTCAACAGCCTCAGCACTCCGCCCCTTACCTCCCCCCTACCTAAGATACTAGCACCACCACAACCGCCTCCTATCCCAACCCAGCCAACGCCCTCAACACCCCCAACGCCCTCACCCCCATCAACACCCTCATTGCCCATAATCACCCACCAGTCCCCCCACCCGGCGCCTCCCCCAAAACCTCTGCATCAACCCACCCCTCTTCCTCCCCCCAACACCTCCTCGGACTCGCCTCATGATCACAACCCAAATAAACCTCCGCCATCCCACCCACACTGACACTCCTCGTCTCCTGCCCCTGTCCGCCACTCCCGGTCTCGTTCCCACTCCCGGTCTCGTTCTTGCAAGTGACAGTCTCAACAACAGTAACATACGCCACTTCAATCAACACCTGCAGGTGGATATCCAATACCCCGTTTTCACTGTCCTCACCGAGCTTTTGACTGTTTTCTTGACTGCCCTGACTGCCCAGACTGCCCTGACTGCTGAGTTTGACATCACAAAGACTATCAAACCTCAACCCACACTCGATTTGGTTCGTAGTATTCGTAAACGAGTTGGTAACGGAGAAGGAGGCGGTCCCGCCGGGTGAGTTCGGAACGCCGGGGATGCTGTAAGTTATGGAGTGGACTTGGACGGACCAGAGGTGGGGGATGCTTGTGGTGGTTGTGGTGTTTGAGCAGAGGTCTGTTGGGTACTGTAGCCGGGGGTGGATGATGGGGATGAGTTTTGAGGTTGGTTTGGACGCTGGTACTGGTACTGGTGTAGCTGAGACGAGGGGGATGAGAGAGAGGGGGAGAAAGCCTAGGGGGGTGAGGAGGTGAAAGGCCTTAGAGAGGGAGGCCATCGTAGATGGTTGAGGTGGTGAGATGGGGTGTGTTGTTGTGGTGTCGTCAACCAGCCTCGAGGTGGACCGTCGTGAAGGACAGGTTTGTGTCTGTCACCCCAACTCTGCTGCACAGAATAGAGACTGATGAGACAGGATCGCCCTTCCAGTTGTTGTGCATCCTGTTGTAACAAGGAGGCTTTGACCTTTTTCATTATGCTTTGACCTTCTTTTATCTACTGCAGAATCAGCAGTATGGACGTTGAGACAAGGACATTCAACCCCGCCAGGGAACGGGATGAGATTATCCAAGCATATTGTGAACAAATGAAAGACATCACCATGTCAGCACTTTATCCGTGTTTGCCAGATGGACGGAATCTCTTGGTATATCGGCAGTAGATACCATGCACAGCGGGCCGCACTCGTATGCTTACAACAGACTTCTATATACCCATCAGCGTGGTGTGTAACCGTGAGATAAGAAGCTCACGGCTATCACAGATACAAGAACACTTGCATCTCACCATCATCGCCTTCATGATTGCAGCATATGCAACAATTCTCCGGTGTCCACCATGTTTTGCATCGGTTACACGAAGCTCCACCGGTCACGCCATTCTCTCCTCCCGGCCTGCAGAAACTCTATGCACTGTAACCACCACTGTCGGTCAATAGCACCATCAGAGGAAGGTGCATCTTGGATTTCTGCAGCTGAAACGTACAGCGCTTACTGAGCGGAGAGCGCCCCTTCATCCGTACTGGGTAGTTTAATAGGCGATCCCACTCAGCTTCACACACAAGTCTTTCCGGCCTCCAAGCCTCTACGTAACTCCATCTGAATGGATAAGGGTGTTCATGACTTATGAGGGGCGCAGTAGTACTACCACCCAAAGGGTCAAAAGGGTCAAGGACTCCGCGATCCCCTCCGTGCTCGCTTCTGAATCAGGTATGAACTTCGTGATGGGCACGGTCCGACCCGAGGTTATGTGGAGAGATGAGTGGAGTTTTGCAGAGGGAAAGGTGACTAGATTAGCTTGTGCCAGGGGGTATGGGAAATATTTAACTGCTCTGAGACCTCTGCGATGAGGTTAGGAACTCGTGTCATGCTCAGTCTTTGTGCCCTTTCCCTCCTCGACTCAAGATGGTTCTCAAGTCCTTCGCTTCGCCTGAATGGCGGTTAGACAAGCCCATCCATACAGAGCGTCCCGTAAAGGTCATCTGTATCGGTGCCGGAGCTTCAGGCCTGCAGCTGGCGTACAAGATTCAAAAGCATGTTAGCGACTTTAGCTTGACGGTGTATGAGAAGAACCGCGAGGTATCGGGAACGTGGTACGAAAACAGGTATCCTGGGTATGTCACCAACCTTGCTCTATTACTTGCCACACACGCTGACAACGACGATGACAGCTGCGCTTGTGATGTCAACTCGCACAACTACACGTGGTCCTTTGAGCCGAAGAAAGACTGGACAGGTCTGTACGCCACTAGCCAGGAGATATACACCTACTTCAACGACTTTGCCGACAAGTATGGCCTTCGTCAGTACATCAAGACACAACACCAGGTGGTGGGAGCCAAGTGGGCTGGATCCGGCTGGAACGTTTCCATCAAGAACCTCACAACGGGAGAAACCGTGAACGATATGTGTGACATTCTCGTCAATGCTGGAGGAGTCCTCAACAACTGGAAGTGGCCAGACATTTCAGGACTGGACAAGTACAGGGGCACTCTTCTCCATACGGCCAACTGGGATGAGGCGGTAGACTTGAAGGGGAAGACTGTTGGACTTATCGGTAACGGATCATCCGGTATCCAAATCCTTCCAGCCATCCAGCCGCTCGCTGAGAAGATCACTGTTTTCATGCGCGGGTCAACCTGGGTCTCGCCGTTACCTGGGTTCGAAGGCCGTCAGTATACAGACGATGAAAAGCGACGGTTCGCAGAGGAGCCTGGTCATTTGCTTGCCTATCGCAGAAGCGTCGAACGTGGAAACAGCAGTATCCTTGATATTTGGATCAAGGGTACAGATGCCAACAACAACGTCCGAGATTACATGCAAAACGCCATGAAAGAGAAGCTAGCAGGAAACAAGGAACTGGAAGAGAAACTGATACCGACCTTTGCCCTTGGCTGCCGTCGACTCACTCCGGGCACTGGATATCTGGAAGCCCTTGGGGAGCCAAACGTCCAAGTTGTGTTCTCTGGAGTGACCGAGGTTACCGAACAAGGGTGTAAGTGTGAGGATGGGACCGAGCATCAGGTCGCTGATGTGCTTATCTGTGCCACTGGTTTTGATGCCTCGTATCGGCCACGGTTCCCCATTGTTGCCGGCAACAAGAACCTGCAAGACGTCTGGGCACAGGACCCGGAATCGTATCTGGGACTTGCTGCTGCCGACTTCCCCAACTATCTCATGATCCTTGGCCCCAACTGTCCGGTTGGAACTGGGGCCCTGTTGATCGGGATCGAGGCGCAGGCGGACTACATCGTCAAGATGATCGACCACTGGCAGACACACAACATCCGGTCCTTCACGCCCGATGCGGCGGCCGTCCGGGATTTTGTTGCACACAAGGACCAATTCATGATCAAGACTGTATGGGCGGATCCCTGTAAGTCTTGGTACAAGTCCGGTTCGTCCAAGGACAAGATCACGGCGTTGTGGCCCGGGTCGACATTGCATTACCTCGAGACGATCAGGCAGGTCAGATTCGAGGACTGGAAATTTGAGTACGAGGGCAATCGCTTCGCTTATCTTGGAAATGGCAAGAGCCAGACAGAGACGAACCCAGACGCGGATTTTGCGTATTACGTTCGCGAGGAGGATGACGACCTGCCGCTGGCGAGGAACAAGATGACCAAGATCATCAACAAGACCGGGTCCGTCATCGTGGCCGAAGGGAGCGGTGAGGGCGTGTTTTTTTCTGGGATCTGATGTTTCCCGTAGTCACTCAACATGAAGCTTTGGTTGTAGAAGTACATCCCTGATGCAATGGTGATCGATGTGACGGTTGTTGTTTGGAAGTTGATGTTATCGAGGAGGATCGAGGAGGAAGTTCAGGTTTCATTGGGGAGGCCGGTGTTTAGGGGCGTACGAGTGCGCTGTACACGTGCAGCCGCACCCACTGTATGGATGATCCAGTGGCCCCGCACAGGCCATCCCTTCAGCGCCTCCCTTGACATCAACTCCCCGCCTGGTTTCCTTCCCGTTTCCACTTCCACACACAACAACAGCGATGCATCGAGCACCTCACTCTTCACTTCCACAGTCACCAAGGCTGGCGGGCTATTGTTTACTATTGAATCTACTCCCTTTGGGATCTTTTAGATCTATAGCATTTCGTTCTGCAATCATATCGAGGTGCGCGTAGTAGGAGGGCATCCCACCCAGGCCGGGCCGGCCCGTCATACGATGCTGCTGATGATTAACAGTTAGTACACTAACAGATATAAGGTAAATTTACCACCCCGAGAGTTAGACTCTCATCTCATTGACACGACTAGTATCGGATAGCGACAACAGAACGTGTAACGCTTGGAACATTGAACCTCCAACAGTAGTTGACCGCGCATGCAATTCATTCCTCAGTTGAACATGAAACTTCTATATACAAGACCTCCATCCCTAGTATAGACAGCGAAGTAGTGCTGACACCATTGTCCTCCATCATCCAGATCCTTTCTTCCCTTCAGACTCGACAAGCTTACATCCGGACACTCCCGATATCCTGCACCCGCTTCCCTGTACCCTGAAAAAGAAAAAGAAGAAAAAAGCCTACTTCCACGACGAAGCGGCAGTCACCGAGTCAGAGCAGCTCTGAGGAACAGTGTACGACCTGTTGGGATCACTCTCCCAGGTCACGGCGCCGCTGCTGGACACCTTGACGAACTTGTACTCAAACGTGGTACCCGCGGGCAGCTTGACCGTGGTAGTCCAGAGCGGGTTGCTGGTGGTGTACTGAGCAGCCGACAAGGCAACGCCAGACGCGGGGGTCCAGCTGCCGAGCTGCGAGATGGAGCCAACAAGCTTGATGGACTCGCCGTAGCTGGTGCTGGCAAGGTGGTTGAAGGTCACAGCGACGGTGGCAACGGGGGTGCAAGAGGCTCCGGCAGTCTTGCTGCTGGTGACAAGAGTCGTGGCGGTGGCGGTGGTCTTGGTGGTAGAGGGCTTGGTCTCGCCGCCGCTGCCGACAATGGCAATGTCGGCGCACGAGAGGTAGACCTGAGCGGTCTGGAAAGAGTTCCAGCGGAAGGAGAGCAGGGTGTGGCCGGAGACGTAGCTGGGGATCTTGATCTTCTTGGTGACGGTGTAGCCGCCAGCGATGGTGGTGAAGCAAGATCCGAGAGCAGCGTTATCGACGCCCTGGCAACCACGGCGGTTGTCGGCTTGGAAGGCGTTGCAGGCTAAGTCACACGGTTAGCGGACGCTTGCCTTTCTTACTGACACAGACTAGGTAACTTACTGAACCAGTCGTTCCTCCAGCAAGCCTGGCCCTGCTGGCAGTCAGGGCTGAAGTTGCAAGATTGGCCATTCACATCCGTGCAGGGAAGGGTGCCCTTCTCGAAGCAATCCTCAGCAGCCTGCTTCTCCGCGTCGGTCGGGAGATAGCCAGGAGTGAGGAACTTGTTGACAAGCTCCTGGTCTTGGCAGACTCGGTAGGAGAACATGCCACCGTGGTCGCCGTTGTGGTCAACGCACCACTGGACATCAACAGTGTCGCCAGCAGTGTACGTCACAACAGGAGAGTTACCCCAGTTGGTCGCAGGCTGGTTGTAGTCGATACTGACACGGGCGTTGTAGCCGCAAGGACCACTCCTGCCAACCTTGGCTTCCGTAACGTTGGGCCATGCGGTTACGGGCTCCAGAATGGAGCACTCGGGGCAAGTGTCCAAGCCGGCCTAGAAAACACAGATCAGCACGATCGATCTTCCAACGATCGTCAGGGCATTGTTTACCTCCGCGCCAAGTCTTGTACGACTAAACGGAATGGTCAGATATCCATGGGCATTGACCGTTGCGGCCGACGCAAGGGCAGCCGAGATCATGGAGAACTTCATGTTGACGAGTGGAAGTCGCAGACCGGAAGCTAAGGAGGATGGCGGAGGAAGTGTGCCGGAGTGTCCAAGTCAAGATGCATTCTCAGCGGTTTAGCTAATCCTTTAAGTACTTGTCAACAGGACGACGACATCGCTACCTCCAAAGACCCTCTCACGATGCATACGTTGCCGGCAGAGTTTTTCTCGACGATCTTGCTAATACGACCGAAGTACTGCCATCAAAGATGACGTTGGGCGCGTTCGATACCTCCCTCAGCGGCCGGGACGGTATAATATTCCGTGGCCATCGACACATGTGATTTTGGTACCCTTGGCGGACTTGCCCAGATGACTTGCATGAAGGTCAGATGTGTTTATGCCAAAAGGCAGTCAGAAATCCGGGGCCCCAGGCTCACCCAGGGTGCCAGCCGAACGTTGGAGATTGTGGGGATGCAGCCATGCAAACCGTTGAGTCTCGGTTGTTTCGGTTAGTAGTACCGGTGCTTCGTTGGCTTCTGTTACTCTTCTGGGCCTTCCTTCCGGGGTAGCAACCGGCTTCACAGCGTTGCAAACGGCCCGAATCCTTGCCTCCGATACCCCAGATTGCCTCCGATACCCCAGAATGCCCACGTTTTCCATCTCTGTTGCTACCCCTATTCCACCGAGCCAGGTACTAGGCCTTGATATAAGGAGCATTTGGGCTTGAGTGAAATGGAACATTGGCTGAGAATGGTCGGGCTTTGGGCAATGCCCGGATTTCCGGTTGGAGACGAACTACCAAGTGGTTTGGGGAACATATGTTTCGAGAAATCATTCTTGCCCTCGAAGGTTTGAAGTTTTCTCTCTCTTCCAACCTAAACACCATCCTCGGCACTCTCATCATCAAGCTTTGCTCGGCGTCATTCCGGATTACCACTTGTGGTTCATCCACATCAGCTTCAGTCCAGTGGGAGTCCTCCGGTGAGGCAACATACTTCGTCCGATTCTTCTTTTTCCACACATCGTCCCATTCCTTCCATCTATGCACCGATTTCATTCTCCTCTTGTGATGGCGGCGATGCCTCAACAATGACCCCATCAAGCTCCATCACCCCCTCTGAAGGTCCAACACAAGTCATATCCTCCGTAATCACCTCGGGACAGGCCACATGGAATTCGCCGTATCCGATGGCATACTGGGACCTAATGGTTCACCGTCCACTCCCATCAGCATAGCATGTGTCACCAGGCCGTAGCCGCTTAAGCGCCAGTGTCAAGTCTGCTACACCAGGACCAGGACATACCTCGGCGGTTCTGGCGTCCCAGCCCCTCCTTGGCCACCACCACCACAATCCCACGTCTTGTTGAAGGTGATCCGCGCCAGCTCAATGTTGATGTAAAACGTCACCAGAACCTCTCTGTCGCTTGGCAATCGCGTCTCGTCGGGCAGACAGATGCTGTTGAACTGCAAGTCGCAGGTGAAGACGTCGGTGGCCTTCGTAGTCGAGCCCAACACCTCCAGGGAGACGACGCCTGGAGTGTAGGTCTCGTTGCTGTAGGTTACGTTGACGGATAGGAGGGTCCAGTGGGGGACGGGTGGACATGATGCCGATGGAAAGAGGGCAAAGGATAGAGTGGATAGAAACAGAAGAAGGGCAAAGACGACGCGACTTGGTCTATGCATACTTGGTCCGATGGGGTCTGGAATAACACTAACTGCCACAGGTTAATCACCAAGGTATGAGGGAATTCAAAGAGTTGTCGGTGGAGATTACCTTTGTGCACGATTGCAAGTCACTGACACTTGGAGAAGCATGGTCAATACGTCGTTGTCAACAACACTTTATCTTGGCTATTCGACAGTTGGGGCAACGCAATTATCTGTTATCCCATCCCCTCATGGCCAGCTAGGACTTGATGAGTAATGGCTGGCATCATACCTTACAGGGAAATGGGGGTCTGAAAACAGACCCTAGAAAGACTGTTCCCTTCGCGAGTTACGTATAAGGGTCGGAAGGAAAAAAGATTGTTGTTGCAAACAGGGATTTTCGCTTCATTAGACGTTATAAACGTTCTTTTTTTCTAAAAACCCAACTTCATGAAGGCCAACACCAGAAGAAAACGGATCGAAGCATTCAATTTATCTCGCGATTTTACTCTATGATGATGACGCCTAATTCTAGAGGTCATAGCGGTGTTGTTGGTGTCTGTGCTTTAAAGTTGAAATTTGGCCAAATGCATTATATTTTTGAGGCCTTTTTTCCTATTTTTCTCTGTTCGAGCGAACAGAGGTTTATTTCTATTTAGACTTTTTGGTCAAAACAGACTTTTTTATGCCTACGACCCTCATACGCACCTTGCCTAAGAAAAAGACTGGTACACCCCCGATTTCTCACCAGGTGCTTATAGGGACCTGTTTTCAGACCCCCATTTCCCTGCAAGGTAGCTCGCGTCCGGCTGAATACAGTAATTTCTATCGATCCGAGGAACTGCAACGGCGGGTTGGAACTGGTGTGTGCCCCTCTCTTCCCCACGTCACCATGAACCTCACAGACGGTTGAAGCGGCATCTCCTGCAGGCGTGTAAACGACACTGCCGGCACTCATAAATGTATCGTGGTAGCCAGTCGTAACACTCTTCGCACCGGAACCGCCCTCCTCGTCCTGTCCATCGGGCATGAGCACACTCATGATTCTCGCGCAAGTGCGCCACAGCTGCCGCTACTCGCTGCTCTCTCACTGGCGCTGGGAGTTGTGCAGCTCCCGGATCTCGATTGACGTGCCTGTTGGCTTGAGCCATGAGAGCCTCCTCACTATACAATTCGCAGCGACATGTTTTCCAAATATCGCCACATGCATAGCAAAAGTGGGCACCACACGGGCAGGCTACAGGCCATGGTTAGTCTTCCCTTCAAAATGTTGGAACGTTCAAAAAAATCAACTCACTGATGTGATTGCAGCCGTACTTGAGCTCCACCATCCTCTTACAGGAGTGACACCTCTTCCATCCTTCTCTCTCCGCCATATCGAGCACTTCTTGCGCCGCTGGATCTCCAGGGCAATCTGTGCCAGTGTGAGCCTGGCCTCTGCAAAGCCCACAGGTCTTGTGTCCACACTTGACACATGTAGCAATATTCTGGCGAATGAAGAGCGGCGGTATGAAGAAGGAGCATGTTGGTTGGGAGCAGTATGTTCTGTTGGGGGTCTCGAACTCCAGCTTTTTGGCCAGAAACCTCCCGACGAGCTGTGGCCCCAAAATAATACGGTACTCGTCGAGATTGATTGGCGTGCTGCAGCATCTGGGTGGAAACAACGACTCGTCTGTCATGGCAGCGGTGAATAGCGACACCAAGCAGGGCCTGCAGTAGTCATGGTGGCATGAAACAGTAGCCACTTCATCGGAGCGGAAGTGGTCTCTGCAAATCACGCATTCTCTCTCCGGCGTAGGTTCCGGGCATGGTGTTGTTGAGTGCTGGCGGCTAGCGGCCGCATCACTGGAAGCGGAATTGGTGATGTTGGCACACAATGCACGATCGGACAACACTTGGTTGATGCTGTTGAGCTCTGCCCTGTATGTGGCAATGGCGGTCTCGAAGTCTGTCGTCTCGCCCTCGCTGTGTTTCCGTTTCCGGCTGCTTTCTTTCTGAAGGTCATCGATGTCTCGGAGTTGAACCTCAATCACCAGTCTGTGTGTATCAAGGTCTTCGGTGCTGGCATCAGGTGGGAGATCCATGGTGTGCGGAATCGGGAGTGACTGAAGGGAGTTTCGATGCCAGGTTCGGATTCCCGATGGTGCGTGGAGAGAGGTGAGTGACAAGCGGAGAAGATCAAAGACATGAGCAACGGAGGGCAACAGAAGAGGTCCGGGGGAAATGTAAGGAGAGGGCCTGGAACTTATTTATCACCCCCAGGGTTGTCGGCCATGGTTGCCGGCCATGGTTGCTTGGTTCTGGGTGCAAGGTGACGGCAAGGTGAGCGGGAAGCGACAGACGATAAAAGCAGGAAAGAGGAGGAAGTTTGGGAAGGAGGGAGGCCCCCTTCTTATACCCATAGGGAGGACCCGCCCTGATTGTTGTTTGCTCGGTTGGAGAGTTGGGATGAAAAGGAAAGCGAAGCGCTCACGAGCGGGAGGAGGAATTTGGCTCGCAACCACTTCGGGACAGCAGCGGGTGACATCATGGGAGTGTACAATGTACTGGAAAGGTGCGTGGGAACCAACTCAAGAACGGCAACTGCGTTGAGACCTTGATGATAAGACTCAACGGGAAAGAGGTTTTCATTTTCAAGGAAGGTTCTGGCCACGTCGGGTATTGAATCGTGGTGGTGTCCCCACTGATGATTGTGGGTGGTCTCCGGTCAAAAATAATCGGTGTATCGCGCCAGAGGGAAAGACGCATGGACATCGAGGTTGCTTTCCCTCAGACACCGGACCGCTGCCACACGGAAGGAAGATGGGCGCGGCGGGGAAACACCACACTCGACATCGTTCCTTTCTCTTTCCTTGGCACACAATCATCTGAACGTAAGCTGTTAACGAACAGAAGTGCGCTTTCCACAAACACTTTGTTGGGAAACTGACAACCACTTCCATGAGAGGCTTCCATTACTCTGCCGCTTCACCTTCTTTCTATACCTTGGTGATAATCCTTCCGACGGTGCAGGGGTGGCCGGGGGAGGAGTTTAGGAGGGGAGGGAGGAAGTGCGTTGTTGATGGGATTGGGTTGGATATGACGGGAAGGGGAGATGGGGAGGGGGGAAGAAGGTTGCTGAGTAGATGATGAGGGGGAAGGGGGGAAGGGGGGATGGAAAGGCGGCAAGGGCAGGTAGGTATTACATTGGTACCTTATCTAGAGGTAGGGTGTAGCTAGTACCGACGAGAGAGAAACAACATGTTCGAACTGGAAGTTGTCTGTGCCTCAAGAACTTCTCACTCTACCCAAAATCTCCCTCACACCCGCAAACTCGAGCTCAGACAAAGTCTCCTCCCACAATTGCTTTGAAATCTTCGTTCCCTCCTCCGTATAGATAATGGGTGCCAGGCTGTATCACGTCAGTCAAATACCGTATCTTTTAACGTTGATATCTAGGCCCGAAAAAAGAACTCACGGAACAAGCTGTTGAAAGCTCAGCATCTCCCCATGCGTCTCCTCGCCATGGTTGACAACGGCATCCGTAATCATCCGCGCCCCGACCTCCGCCGTGTTAGCCACCACCCTATTCAGCGCGAACTTTCCAATCGTATAAAGCACGGTACCGTCGCGATCGCGGTTGAACTCGGTCTCGAGAACCCACGACGGGGATGTGGCGTTGATGATTGCCAGCGAAGGATCGACCACCTTTGCGATTTCGGACAGGAAAAACTGGCCCAGCAACTTGGACACATACATTCGATCTACCATGTCGACTTTCCCATCTTTGTCGTCAGCGTCCAAAGCGGCCAGGATTGAGGCCGGCGGTGTTCCTGGCTTGAGGTTCTTTCCCACAACCTCGTTGAAGTTTGTCCACCCCGATACCTCGGAGTTGACGATGGTCATACGGCTGGGACCAGATTGATGCTGGCGCTTGGACTGAATGACGGGCAAGAGAAGGATGGCCAGCAGCGCGGTGGAGAGATAATTGACCTGGATCACCTCGTCATGGCCGGTGTGGGGGTTGAAGCAGCGCGCGGCAGGACCGATGCCGGCATTGAGGACGGCGATGTCAAGCGTCATGAGTTCCTTCTCGGCCTTGGCACAAAAGGCAAGGATGGAGTCGTAGATGGAGAGGTCCAGATTCCATATCTCAATGGTATCTTGAGGGAGGTCTCGACCTTTGGTCAGGTTGGCGGCAGCGGCTGCGCCCTTGGCCTCGTTGCGAACGGCCAAAATCAACTTGCTCACACCAAGGTCAAGCAGCTGTCGCGCCGTCTCGAGACCGACACCGGTGTTGGAGCCGGTTACAATGGCTGTCTTGCCACTGAGGTTGACGCCAGTGATGGGCTCTGGCTTGCATGTGAGCTGTTGGTAGAAGAAGTGAGGCAGACTCGCCTGTGTCTCGGGAGTCACATTGAACTTGGAAGGACCTTTAGTGGTAGTGGCCATGTTGGAAACGTTGGACTTTTGAAACAATAGCTTGGGAGAAAATGGCAAAAGATGCAAAGGGAAAAGCAGCCAGCGCTTGAGGTTGCTAGGGAGGATGTATGGGTATGTAGGGGAGTGATGGAAGGTTGGCTGGGTTTCTTTCTTGCCCCTTCTCACTAGTACTTTGTCGGTTAACTTTTTTGATAGTATGAAGAAAGAACCAACACATCTCGGTCCCTGGCCAGTCCTCAGTATAGGCCACTGACGTGGTGGGAGATACCGTACTAGCTTGGTCCATCCCGCATCTTTGGCCGTCATTTCACCGACGCCCCCAAACTGTGTAGACTGATATTAATATTTGCCCGCTTCACGTCTGGTCCTTCAGTCTGGCTGTCAGCTGTGCCCACCTCGCCTCGATCGAATCGGGTCAACATACCTAAGTCCAGAGGTACACGTACGAGCATATATCGCATTTTCTCACTCGACCCGGATTTATCCCCACGCTCTACAGCCAGTTCTTTCGAAAGAAAGACCTGCAGGCCGGGCCGTGCCGACTCCCGCGTATCACAACAAGAGGACCGGGTGCGAGGCTCGCCCTACCAGGTTGTGAATCGTTCGTAGTAACCACGGCACGTTATAAGCCCATTGAAAGCCAGGCGAACTAGGTGCCCTCCTCGGACTTCTGCTATTTGGCTGCTGGTGATGACAACCAAGGCAGTTACTTCGCGCTGAATACCAGGCTGCCGGGGGAAATTTTGTCAAAGTTACATCAGCCAAGAGCCTCACTACCAGCACAGTCCCCCTCTGCCTGTATGTATATTTCGTTGGTGAGCAATGCGGGGTCCTTTAGTTGCATACACGTCTGGTACTGTTTGGCTCATATTCGGGTAACGGGTTGGGAGTTGGGACGGTCCCTTTCACCATCACAGAAGTTACAGCGCTGTTCATATCCTCTTTCAGGGCGGGGCCCACTGAAGCCTACTGCGTACTCTGGGCTTCTGCGCACGCTCCAGTTCCACTTGCCTTTTTGGTCAGAGGGTCAATCGTGATTGGGTGAAATGTCCTCTGTGGCTTTCAAGGTGTACCAGTGCCGGAAAAAACGGCCAACTCGAAATTTCCCCGTGAAAAATGCCAAAAGTCACACTCGACACTCTTCAACTTAACAACCTTATTAACGTCCAAATGTGAGTGAATCCTTTGAGAGGATGCTTCTTTGCTTCCTTCTTATAGAAATTCTTGTAGTTGGCCGTTTCTATTCGTCGAAAGTGGTGAAAGAGAGTAGTAAAGAAAAGTGCAAGCGAGGTGTAGGAGGTGAGTTAGTTGTAGTGGACTTATAGGGGCTTTCAGTGGGTCAAATCTACCGTCCTCTAGGAGTAGCCAAGTGGAAATTTACTACCCTCTTGCTCGGGCACCAGGGAGGCAAAACCGTATAGGTAAAATAGGACGGGAATAGGATTTAGAGGCAATGAATTCCCTACCTTACCAGTATTATAGCATTTATTAGTAATGACAGCCCAGATTAACTGGTCTGTCATGGAGGCTGCTATGCCCAGTTTGGGCATCCACACTGCAGTGCTCGGGCTACCCTGTGGCCCGTGCGTTGACTTCTGCACAGCATATCTTCTACGTGCAGACGGCTGGCTGGAACAGCCTCCTCTTTCCTCTTACAACATCTCTTCTTTTTGCACACAATATGGCCTCATTCTAATGACCCTGTATTAAGTGCATTCTTATGATCTATCCCCGTATTAAGTGGTAGCTGCAACTAAAGTTCGCAGTGGCCGCCAGATTCAAACCATACCAGCCATTGGATCATCGCGATCGACGTCGACAAGCGACTCGATCAGCCATCATCACCAAGCGCGACCGCGGGGCATACCTCCTGTGTTTACTACTAGAGCTTCTAGCTCCCAGTTTAAGATAGCGACGATCTCCTGCTTTGCTTGTCGCGAGATAGCATTGCAGACGACGCCAATCGTTGACGCCAGCTTTCAGCTTCCTGCTCGACAACGACCGCCATCCTCCAGCTTGCTCGTCGCGAGATAGCACTGGACGACCGTCAGCCACTGTCACCAGCCATCAAAATCCTCCACATCCACCTCTACTCGTCGCGAGATAGTACTGTGGACTGGACTTCACCATTTCGCCAAAGCGAGTCCCTCACAAGCGCGCCTCCTCTTTCTCGACCGCGAGCCAGACTCCCATCATAAAGACAAGCAAGCTTCTCGACCGCTCTCCTCGAGCCAAGCTTCCCCCATCACGACTCTTCTTCTTGATTCACCCCTCTTTGCGACGAAGATACGGGCGTCGCGTGAATTACGAGATTAACCAAGCGCTTCCGTACAAGATACCAAGCAGCTTCACCATGGGCCTCACACGCCCCCAATATTGCCCTCTTTGCCCGATAGATGAAGAGTGTCCTTATAGCTTCATCTTCGAAGAACTTGGAGCTCCCAAGAGGCAACCGCCCACATACCACGACTTTCATCGACAAGAATGGGGTTCTTACACCGTAGTCCCCATCGATCAGTATCGCCAACTCCGTGGAGATCGGAACCTTCCAGCAGACGAAAAGGTGCTTCTCTTTCGTGAACCGTCGGCTCTGTTCTTTCGCCCACCAGTCAAGCAAGCCCCCGCCCTCTCGATCTCTGCAGTCCAGACTGTCTTTTCTGTGGCGCCCAGCTCTGTCGGCCCAGCCGATGAAGATGACAAGTACATCGCCGTTCCTAAGAAGGCAATTCGCGCTGCAAAGCAACAACTGCGAGCCGCTCGTGAAGCTCTGAATGCACTCGACCCTTTCGTTCGTTCAGCCGAGATCAAGATCAAGAACCATCTCGATGGCTTCACGACCCCGCCTCACAATAGCCTCAAGTCAGCGTCTGAGCCACCGTCTCCCATGACCACCGCTGAGCACGCCTGCCGCAAGTGTGGGGATTCAAGCTTTCGTTCGAGGAACGCCCTCTTCGATCATGTTTACTCGAACACGTGCAAGCCCAGCTTGGAGACCCCCAGAAAGAGCTCAAAACCGAGGTCTTCTATCATTACGTCTAATGATACCCTTGTCAACCAGACTGCCGCCCCCAAGGCGCCTGCTCCCCACACCCCGAGTGCTCCCGCTTCTCCTGGCCTGTTCACCCCAGTGAAGACTCGGCCTGCCTCGGTTCCTAATCGTGGCAACGAATCCCCCATCGAGTGGGAGTTTGATCATTCGCCTCCCAACGACTCTACACCTCCCTCGACAGCAGTCACTCCTCTCTCCCCACGCAGTAGCTCCTCACGCAGTAGATCAGTGACCTCTGTAGTCAAACACAAAGAGAGCAGCCAGCTTTCAACCCCTGATGGGTCCCATGGCAACAAGCACAAAGAGAGTAGTCAGCTCTCTCCTCCCGGCAGCTATCGTCAGCCCTCAACCCCCTGCAATTGCCGCGCTTGCAACAAGAAGCTTTGCTTCACGAAACCTCCTTTTCAGTCATCTTCGCGACCACAGTCATTGCCGCCCTCAGACTAGTGCCTCCAAGTCTCTCAAGATCGAGAACACTAGCTGGCGCAGTGGCAAAGCTATCCAGATGGACTTTGGTGTACTTGGAGAGATCATAAGCAAGCTTACTGCCGTGGCCACTGCAGCTTGACAGCTGTGACCTCCCCAGCTCAGCTGCTTAACTCTGGATTTATCCATGTAATGATATTTCTTGTCGGATTTCGAGCTTTCAGCTCCCCTTTCTTACCTCCCTTATTTCTTTGCAACACCCCGACGCTCAGCTCACTCAACGAGCTCCCACCAACCTCCCAAGCAACCGCCTTGCTTCCTCAGCGGTCTTCACAACCAGGGTATGGTGATAGCTTCCTGTTGTCAGCTTCTCTTTTATCCGCTATTTAGCAACGAGGTCGTTGCTTTCTTTCTTCGTGCGCGGGCAGCCATATCCATTGCTGTGAACCAAGCGGTTCTCTCACCAACAACACCAAGGCATCATCGCCAACTCTTCGTGCCTCTGCTTGGTTCTCTCAGCAGCAACCCGCTTTGTCCCGCTGCTTCTCCCTTTCTCCTCTTAGCAACTCGTCGGCCCCCATCGGCAGTCAGCAGCTTGCTCATCCCTCTGCTTGCTCTGCCAGCGCCTTTACCTGCTTTGCTTTACAGCCATGAACCAAGCGGTTCTCTTTACAACACCACCAAGGCATCATCGTCAACCTCATGCCCTTGGCTCCCGCTTAGTCCCGGCACTTCTGCCTTTCTTTTCTTAATAACTAGTCGGCCCTCCTCGGCAGTCAGCACTTGCAAACCCCCCCCCCCCCCCCCCCCCCCCCCCCCCCCCCCCCCCCCCCCCCCCCCCCCCCCCCCCCCCTCTACGGATTTCACACTTTCGAGTGCCTCTCTTTCGAGTGCCCGTTTCTCTTTTCTCTCATTCAGTCGACCAGCCTTCTGGCCATACCCTCGCTCCCTTGGCATGGACTGCCTTACCCTGGCCGCCACCTGACTTCCCGGACCTCAACGCTCATCCTCGGATTTCGACCGTCTTTCGCCTTACAACTCAGCTACATCCCGCTCCGCCCCGGAGCATCCCGAATGGACAGATTCGTCGGAGGAGACTTGGAGAATGTCGGAGAAGACCTGGAACTTGTCGGAGAAGACTTGGACGTCTAGGACCATCGAGGACGATGGTTTCTTTCTCTGTGAGCCGGCATTTGATAGGGTAATTCCTGGATTTCCCTACCTTACTTGTATTATAGCATTTATTAGTAATGACAGCCTAGATTAGCTGGTCTGTCATGGAGGTTGCTATGCCCAATTTGGGCATCTAGATTGTAGTACTCGGGCTACCCTATGGCCCGTGCGTTAATTTCTATATAGCATATCTTCTGCGTACAAACGGCTGGCTAGAACAGCCTCCTCTTTCCTCTTATAATATCTCTTCTTTTTACACACAATATAGCCTTATTCTAATAACCCTGTATTAAATGTATTCTTATGATCGATCCCTGTTTTACAATGCTATATAAATTATATTTTATTGATGTTTTTATTACATTAGTTGCTGAGCGCTGTTGTTTCTTTGAGACGTCAATTCGATCAGATTTCCGGGGAAATGACGGGTTGGGCGTTTTTTTTACGGCTTCTACTGTAATAAGCCTGGGCGACCTATATTCGTGCCCTGCTTCCTTCTTCGCGTTCGTTGTGCGGCGAATTCTACGGCCAGAACTTGTCAGCTTGCTGCTCGGAATTTCACCAAATGTATACATATCGTCCCATACATACCAAAGCGTGGGAGTATTGTCCGTAGCTGCCTCGTTGCTTTGAAGCTGTATGTTGGATGAGGTCGAGGTCGGAGCTTGGGCTTGGGCTTGGGCTTGGAAGTTGGCGCTGGCTTTGGCGTTTCTTATCCGCTCCCTTCTCTCTGCCACGAGCATTTTGTTATTCTTCTTCTCCCCTTCCGACATCTATGGGGCGCATTATGATCCTCTTGACGTTGGTACTGTAACGAGAGAAGCAAACTGGGGCGTCAGTGGCGGCTATGGTATCGAGATCGACTTGAGCTGAAGAGGTGGCCGGACCTGGAGAGTTGACGAAGGAAGCATCATTGTCTTCGTTTGAGGCGATGAGTTTTAAGACACAAACAGCTCCCTTTAATTCTCTGGTCTCCTTGATGGACGGCCTCTTCCGGCTCCACTGTTAAGATGAATGATGTTTTTTCATCCCATGATCCCATGATCCCAGCCAGCACGCTGTGCCTGCCGCTCCTGCCCGGGCCTCAACTGCCTGCCGCCTTACAGGCCGCTTTCATCATGCCCCTCCTCCTCGTCCCAGCTCCCACCGGCCTATGGGTCTGGGATATATAAGATCCTTTTCCTGTGCACCTTCCCGTGGTCCGTTGGTGTAATGGTATCAACACTACTTAGCTGAGCGGCCTACTGTCCAGCATAGAAGTTATCGGTTCGAATCCGGTACGGGCCACAATTTTTTTACTTTTTCCTTTTTTACTTTTCTTTTTGCTTTCACTCATTTGGTTCATTCTGTGCTGTCTGTTCCTTGGTTACCCTCACATCGAGATGCGTGTCGAAAGAATCTTTCTTCTCTTGTACCGGGCATTAAGCTCGATTTTTCTTTCGAGTTCTGCAACCAGTTGCTCGTTTCTGGTCCAGAGAGCAATCTCTATCACGGAAACGACGAAAGGAAATGAAAGCCAGAGAGACAAGAGAAAAGGAAATGTGCCTGGGGAGCTTCGTTTGCGGCCTATTCAGGGGAGGAGCAAAGCTTCATTGTCCGCCATGCTAGCAAGGCGCTACAGTGTCTCTACTAGGTGTCAGAGAATGTTTCTACTGGGCGTGATGAGTGCGATTTTGTAACGATATATACACAGAAGATCTATAGACGTCAGGTTCACAGAGTTGATGTCGAGAACGATATCTCTAATGCTAAAAAGGATTTACACAACAACGCTGACCACATGTATCTGTTCTGTTGTCTCCCCTACAGATGATACTTGAAATCCAGCTCCCCATCACCCGTCTTGACCTTCCTCGTATCCTCGATCTCGCCCCTACTGATCCTCTCCTTCTTCCTATTACACGCCCGGATATACAACCACAACCCAGCAATCAGAAACTCCGCCACGACCAACGACCCGAGTGAGAACGCGTTCCCCAGCAAATACGGCTTCTCCCGATAGATCTGCCCGGCCACAATGCCCGCCGTATTGGCCATCGTCTGCTGGAACCCAATCGCCGCCGCCCTCCGATAGTGCGGGGCAACATTGACATTGAGCCAAGTCAAGTTCAGTCCCGGACCGCTGTACACCGCCGCGGCGCAAAGGAACGTCCCAAAGAACTTGACTCCGTTGCTCGTCGGGCAGATGATCAAGATGTAGCCCAGGATGCCAAAAATATTGGCAAACGCCACCAGCGGTCCCCTAACAGAAATCCTGTCCGACAAGAACGCCAGCGCCATGAAGAACAGCCCGCCGAAGATGTACACCGGAATAGTCAGGTACTGCGCCTCCACGCTATCGTGCCCCATACTCTGGATAATGCTCGGCAAGAACGTGCTGAACCCGAACAGCAGGATATCCTGACAGAACTGAATCGCGCCGCTGATCCACATCTTCTTGTCCTTCAAGGCGAACCGGATCTCCTCCCAGCTGAAATCCTCGCTGCCCATGTACTGCGCCCTCTGCCTCGCTCTGACCCTCATCATCCTCTTCTCATCTTCATTCAGGAAATACGCCTCAGTCGGATCATTCGGCAGCGCGAACCACACCAGCGCCCCAATCAAAACACTAAAGATTCCCTCGATGATATACACCCACCTCCACCCCGCCTGCCCCCCAATCCCGTCCATCTTGAGAATCAAGTACGCCAACAACCCGCCAAACGCCCCCGCAATAGCCGTGCACACAAACAGGTAACTCACCCGCCTCGCTTGCTCCTCCCGCTTATAAACCATCGTCAAATACAAATTCAACCCGGGGAACAAACCCCCTTCACACGCCCCCAACACCAACCGCGCCGCATAAAGTCCCCCAATATTCGTAATAAACCCCGAAAWGATCGTCGTCAACGACCAAACCACGCACAGCGTCGTCAGCGTGACGCGGGGCGTCAACCGCTTGAGCAGGATCGCCCAGGGCGCTTCGAAGGCGACGTAGGTGGCGTAGAAGATGGAGACGGCGGTGGAGAATTGGGCGGGGGTAGCGTTGATGTCTTCGGGCATGCCGGCGACTTTGACGTTGCCGATGTTGGAGCGGTCGAGGAAGCAGGAGAGGTAGACGAGCATGATGATGGGGACGAAGACGGAGTCGAGCTTGTGGAGGAGGGCGGCTTCGGCTTTGGGGTCGAGGACTTCTATCGTCTCCGAGGCGGAGGCGGTGGGTTTGTCGTCGTTGTTGGTAAAGGGGGGCGGCTCATTTTGGCGTTCGGGGTCCTCCGACTTCTTTTCGGAGGGGGAGGTTGATCGTTGTGGTGGTGAGGAGGCCATGGTGCTGCTGTCTGGTAACAGCTGTAGGAGATGGTGCGGGCATTTTTGGTGAAATGATAGGGGAGTGTCCTCTTTTTGTTCTCCTCATGGCCCCGATATGGCTTCTAGCAAGTGGCGGCGATCTCAAATCGATAACCTGGCACCTTCCGCTGTCGGCCTAGCGATTACCTATCGTCACTCTTGGCTCGGAATATCTCCGATAAGACGCAGGCAAAGTGTCTGTCGGGCGATGGACATGACGTTACAATGCATCGACTGGCTCCAGCGGTTGGTATCTCTCATGCGGGGAGCGAATCACAGTCGAGTCTGTCGCAGATCGTCAACGAAAATGTCCTAGACCGGCACAACATCTCCGTTATCAGTCCCGGTACTTCAAGACAGCCGTTTAAACATTTCCGCTTTGAGTTTGAAGTGCGAAGTGTCGTGTACGACAACATGGAATCGGGAACAAACATCTCTTCTGAACACAACATGTTCACGATCCGCTCCGACGCCTTCAACCAAAGTCTAAAATCATCGTGGCTTTCCTTGAGCACAGCTGAGTCTTCGGTTCACCCACTTTCCTCGAAACTGGCTAGCCATCGAACCTTGACAATCTTCCCTCTCCTCCTTCCTCACCCCCTCCCACACCTCCCATCAACCCGTCAACAAACAAGTATCCCAGCATCTTCCATCCATCTACCGTTTACCCCCTCCACCTGAACCACACCAACTTTGTCCTCACCACATCACAACCTCCCATCAACACCTCTTCCACTCCCCTCTCACCCCAACCCTCAACGTCTTCTCCCATACCCCATCCCCCTCTCCTGGCTCACCACCATCACCATCACCATCCTCACCACCCAGCCTCCCCCGATGAACAATCGTATCATCAAACTCAATCTGCTCATTCGAAAGCGAAACCCACAGCTCAGCGCCCAACGCAATCTCCATCTCGGGACCTGTTGAGCATGGAGAGACGGCTAGTTGATCTCTCCTTCCTTTGTCTGTGCTTGAGCTCGAACCACTGGCACCAGTACCGGGCTTGACGGGAATAGACAGGTTAAAAGTCCCCAGGTATCCGGTGCCGAAGCGGCCGTAGGGGGTTAGGGATGTTGCTGTGTCGATTAGGCCTTGACTTGCTTGGGTTGCTCGTCTGGTTCTGCGCAGTTCCCCCCTTCTGAGACCCGATTTCCACCACCCCTTATCACCTTCGACTTCGCTGTGTCCTTCATTTTTTCTTTTATTCCCACCACCCTCAACTCGAGCTTGGTCTCCTCCATCTTTCTTGCCCTGTGTATTCTTCACAGAAACACACTCCTCCATCGTCTTCACCTCGACGACATCGGGATAGACAACCCCAACCTCAACCCTCTCAACAAAACTCCCCTTTTCCAGATACAACCACCCAGCGACCGTAATCTCCGTAATACTAAACTGCCATCCCGCAGGAATCCCTTTGAAGACTAGTTGTTGCTTTTGGTGCTGGTGGTCTTCTGCTTGCGACCCTTGGGCTTGGGGCTCGAGGAAGCAATCGATGAACCCCGCTGGAGACAGCGGGATGCGCGCGTTCGGTAGGAGGAGGGCGGTTTTGTCGCGGGAGAGGAAGCTGGTGCAGAGGGAGGAAGAGGACACTGATGTTGAGGTGTCGGGCGTGGTGGAGAGGTAGGATAGGAGGTTTTGGGAGGGAGGGTGGGTTTCTGTTTCCGAGAGGCTGTAGGCGAGTGGTGGTGATATGAGGAAATTGGAGTTCGCAAGTGAGAGGGCGGCGGCATTGTGTTGTAGGAGGGAGGTAAGAAGGAGAACGGCTGAGGGATTCGTGTGGGAGAGCATTTTTGCTGGTTGTTGGAGTTCATTGTTGATTGTGATGCTGGAAAACTTACTGGAAGGGTTGGAGTATTATCATGGGGACCAGGGTCACGAGCAAGGGTACACTGGTTCCTTTCCATGTTGAGATATGATTTTTCTCTGGATCATCACAAAATCATGATGCGGAAACCTCTTATCTCATCGGTTGTCATCTGCACATGCCATGCATCGACCTACCGACAGGTGGGTGATAGACGGGACTGCCGCGGTACTGCAGCGGGTATGCACCCTCGAGGCACATTAACGCAGGTGTTATCAGAAAGGGGTTAATATTGACGACGAGTGGCAGAAGCAACAACTGATATAAGAGTGCTAGGAGACTAGCCGGCCAGCAGGTTGATACATGCCTGGAATGAAACAAGAGCAAGATCATTGAAGAGAAAGTTGATCGGAGACAAATGAAGGAATATGCAAGAAGGGCGTGACAACGCTACAGGACAAAATACCAGCATAATTCAAAACGACTTGAAGCAACGAAAAGAGACAACGACCTGGAATATAATAACTTCCATCTGGTAATGACCCCCGACCTCTTCTGGCCGTCCAAGATTCCTATACATGTCTCTTTCCTGCCCAACCTGTGGGCTGCAGAGAAGTTATATGAGCTTGAAAGGCGGCCATTCGTCTAAATCGCGGCGCAAATCGGGTATTGGTTCAGGCTCTGTTCCGTTGGGAGGTAAATGAAGATAATCCTCAAGTGCCTTATTTCCGTGGTAGACACCTCCACGTTCCTCTGTGCCAATCACGAAGTGCCCAAGCCGCCGATAAACTGCAAGGCCGCCATCAAAGCCGCAAAAGGTGACCAAGATTCCTTGTACGTTGACGAAGACGTCCGTTGTCATTGTGCGGCGGCCGCAAATAGGCAGCAGCTTCAGCCGTTTTGTTGTGTTGCAGTTCGGGATAGGGCGATCAAGAGTTATGACGGATACAAATGGCCCGCCTTGATTAGAATGGGTCGCTGGAATATAACCCCTTGCAAAAAAACGAAGCTGCGATTGACCGAGTTCCAGAATATTCCGAATGTCAAACCAATGAATGAATTTCCCACGTAGGGTGATGCCCGTAAATGTTTGCGTGTTTGAGGATGATGAGGTGTTATCGAGAGAGACCACTGAGATGCATTTATCGATGGTGATGGAGTGTGGATCAGTAGCGCTTCGGTGGTGACTTGGATCAGCCCCGAATTCAACCAGTTGGTTCATAGTATAACCAGTGAAGAACTGTACTCCCTCAGCGGAAATTGCCCATGACCACGAAGGGTAGTGTATGCTAAGCTCGCGAGCTAAGTCATCGTCCTTTGACGTGAGCTCGTCCTTTACTCTTCGCCACGCCAATTGAGTACAATCTACCAACCATAATCCGGCGACAAAGTATCGTGCTGGGTCCAGGTTAAGATGGTACCCAAATCTGTTGGTAATGCCTTGCAATGCCGGAATCCTGTCAGTTGGCTTGGTCAAGTCCAGCACACTAAAGTGGGAGACAGTGCTTTTCCACCGCGTCGAAAAACTTTCGATGGTCGTTAATACCATTTCCGGCAAACTGGGGATGGTGTTCAGAACACTAATGTTGCAGACAGTGCTTTTCCACCGCGTCGAAAACCTTTCGATGGTAGTTACCGTCGTTAATCCCGCTTCCGGCAAACTGGCGATGGTGGCAGGATTCCTTAGAGCCCTTTTCAGGTGAAAAGGGCTATCTTCGAGGGAGGGTACACAAAACTCCTCCTCGATCTCTGTAGCAACGCCCTTACAACATTCCCAGACAATCTGGGTACCGAAGTGTAGGGTCCGAGTGGACAGGACTCTCTCTTGAAACGTCCATCCCCTCTTATAGAGAGGAGTGCGCGAGGTCAAGTCCAAGTCTTCTTTATTGTATGCCCGGAAACGCCAAGTTTCTCCAGAAGGATGGCTTAGCGCACAGCTAGAGACCCTCATAGGGTCTCGATAAACTCGAAGGCCATCTGCCTTAGCACCCATAAGTCCAGCAAGATTTAGAACACCTCTTTCGTAGATAATATCCATCAATGCAGCCTGCTCATTCCAATCTTCAGGGTCATCTTGGATGATGCATAACGCGTCTACCCAGAGATACTGAATTTCGAGATGACGGGCCACCAGAACAGCATCGTGATATATTTGAGGCCAGGTGTTTGTCGGAATGGCGTCGTAGTACACGCCCTTGTTCTTTTGCGTCAATGCAGTTTTACTGACCTCGGCACTCCAGCGATAGCTGAGCGTCATATAATCGGCATCGTTACCAAGAATGTGGGTGACCAGCCGGCAGGTATAGCTATTCTTGTCCTGAAATTGAATGTTGATGAGCCGAATAGACTGTAACTGCTGCGACCCGAGAGTCATTGATTCGCCTGGTCTGCATCGTTGGTGAGTATGCCGGCACAGGTGCAACCACTCCTTAGCTTTGTTCAGGGCGGAAGGACTCAAGTTGGAGTCGGGCAAAGGAACGCTTTGATCCTCGACTGATGGAAATCTTCCACCACAATTCGGTCGCTTAAGCCAAATATGCGTTCCAATTATGTAACCACCGTCGAATATTGCGTAAACTCGAAAGCGATTACCGGGCGGGAGAACCTTCAGATCCAGCTTGATTGATTTCGTGGCAATACGAGGGAGTTCGTTCAGCAGAATCGTACACACATGGCAACCCGCAGTGGCAGCGACGCGGAGGTCTCTCAGTGTACATTGGCGTAAGATGTACTGTGACCCTTTTTCGCCATGTCGCCGAAAATGCGTTTCCACGGGCCATTCACAATGGCGTGGGAAGCTTGTAACGCACGCATCGCAAAGTTGGTGTAATAACTGTGTGGTCGCAGTTTGCGAGCTTGTGCTTTCGCAGGATTCCATGATGAGAGGGCTTGGTGTCTGCGAATGATGTTGGGTAAGGATGAGATCAAGTTGGGCTGTATCATGACCGCAACCTCCTTCGAGCAACCCCGCGCGTTAGTCTTGCCAATCAGCCAGCCTTGATACGCCTGCACCAATCTCGGCCATGGTCAACCTGCCAATTGCACAGCCATACCTCCATGGCCATGCTTATGAAGCCAGCCACACAGATACCGCCACTATCGCTCACCGAGGTAGCACCCAAGCTAAATTCACGATCCTCTGCAGGCACGTTCTCCATGATCTCAGCAAAAGTGTTGACGTAGACAGCACCGCCGAGCAGACCCTCCCAAAAGACAATGACAAAAACAATGTAAACAGAAGGGATGAAATTGAACAGAGCGTGCAAAGTAAGCAGAACGAGGTTGGCGACTTGAAGCAGGGACGGCAGGTATAGATGGTGGATGCGGATGAAAGCGATCGATGAGCGCGAGATGAAAACACCGACTTGGTAGAGGAAACCGTAAAAGGGGTAAAAGGACCTGAACTCGGTAAAAGGCGATGAATCGAGCGGGAAGAGCAAAGTCGGGGAGACGCCTTGGTTGATGGTGTATTCGGCAATGTAGACCAGCAAAAGCGGGAGCATGTACGGGAAGAAGAGTGACTTGGATCGTCGAATTTTGGCAGCAAGTGAGTCCTTCCGAGCATCTTCCGTGGGGTGCGATGAATATACCGTGGCAGCGACTGCAGGTCCGGGGGCAAGGAGGCTTGACGATGCCGTGCTCGTAGGTATATCGCCAAAGCTGTCCTCAGCCCCTTCTCTTTCTTCCTGGAAAGAGTCACGAGTGGCAACGGCTTCGTAGGTTTTACGGGCACTCGCGCGCAGCGGCCCATGGGGGAGGATCAAGAAGAAGCTGACAAGCATAATGATGGGCAGAAATGCAGAGGCGAGCAAGCTTGTCTTGACGCTGAGGCCGATCCAGTCTGTCAGCATCACATACATAAAGGACCCAATGAGGCCTGCACCGCCGGTACCACTACCCCAAGCGGCCAGACTCATGTGACCGTAGTAGTGTGTGAGGCCCAAGAAGCTCAGCTCGCCACCACCACTGCTGATGCTAGACAAGACGACACCGATCAGCTTGACGGCCACAGATTGAGAGGGCGGTGTGAAGGCGATAAGCAGCATGCCAGCGGAGGAGAGGGCGACGAAGATAAAGATGCGGGTAGCATAAGGTATGCGATGGATAAAGTAGGGAGCAAAGAGCTTGGTCAGGAAGCTGGGCATGACATCGGCGAGGAGGACGACGCCCTTGGGGATGCCGTTTCCGACAAGGTCTTGGGCGGCAGAGAGAATGATGACGTAGAGGACATTGTTGATGAGGCCTAATAGCGGGCGTTAGCACATATCGCGAAGACCAGATGAAGGAGAAGATAGACTCACCAAACAACCAGAATGCGATGAAGACAGCAGTGTCTACACTCTGAAGGAGACTGGATAGACGAGCACGGTAGAGGGCCCACGATGACGAAGGGGCACCAGGGAGGGGGAACAACCCGGAGGAGGATGGCGACCTGTCCATTGTAGACTATCGCATGCTTCTCACGGGGGGGCAATGAAGGGAATCGATGCTGTTGGAGAATTGGAGGAGGTCCTTTTGGAGGTTGACGACGATGATGACGGACGTGTGCTGGAGTCGGTGCTGTTGTGAAACGGAAGGAAAGGGATGCCTGCCAGCCATTCGTTCACTTGTCCATTTGCCTACCGGTAATAGCTATACGTCTAACCCTAACCCTTCCTCTTCCAGACTCCTAGAGCTTCCAATGCTACGAGCATTTGGCAAAAGACTAACAAAGCACTAAACATCATATACCTTGACAGTGTCAGGGTGTGGCAATTGATGACCACATCCAGTAGCATTCATTGTGATTCTAGCGATGCTCATCAACACCAAAAACATGAGCTCACATCAAATGCCGGCGGCCAAGTTCTCCAAAAAGCTGGGGCTCCGTGGCAGGCAAACAGGCAAATTGGGGGCCAGGAAGATGCCAAGACACTAGCGATTTGTGTGGGTCCGGGATCGGTGGCAAGTGGAAGACGGCACAGTGGGCGGGATGGCGGGGCAGACGCGTGCCGCCAGTGGTCAATTGAAATGGATTGAAACACGGCGGCCGGATCGAGAGAGAGACTGAAAAATCGGGTGAGTCAAAGGCGACATCGGGTTTTGCGGGGCGAACAGGACGTCTTCTCGGTCAAAGGCATCGGGCAATTGTTACACTGTCATCCACCGGAGTCATCCACTCTTCCAGGGCCACATTTCGTTGTCTTTTATTCTTTGTTCCTTGTTAACCAACAACCACCCACCCACTCACCCCTCTCGGTTCCTGGATCGCCTTTTTCTTCACGGACTGCTTCAACCACTTCTCCCGCTTAGCATTGTGCAGAAGTCATTATCCATCCAGCTGCAGTCATACACCACCGCTACAACATGGAGGGTATCAAGCAGACTTTCCAGCGCTGCAAGGCCCAGAACAGGGTATGTTTGACACATCTTCCACCTGCACTCCGGCCTTTGTTCGACATGATGCTAACACACTCCATCAACAGGCCGCGCTCGTCACCTATGTCACGGCCGGTTTCCCCCTGCCCGAGCAGACCCCCGATATTCTCCTGGCCATGGAGAAGGGCGGCGCCGACGTGATCGAGCTCGGTGTCCCCTTTACCGACCCCATTGCCGATGGCCCGACCATCCAGACTGCCAACACTGTAAGAAGAAGCGCCGCATCACCATGGCCCGCAACACCTCTCTGACACTCCTTCTTTCCCTATAGATCGCTCTCCAGCATGGCGTCACCGTCCACTCGACCCTGCAGATGGTGCGCGACGCTCGCCAGCGCGGCCTCAAGGCACCCGTCCTGCTCATGGGCTACTATAACCCTCTGCTCAGCTACGGCGAGGAGCGCCTCCTCAACGACTGCAAGGAAGCCGGTGTCAACGGCTTCATCATTGTTGACTTGCCCCCCGAGGAGGCCGTCTCTTTCCGCCAGTTCTGCAGCCGCGGCGGTCTCTCCTACGTCCCTCTGATTGCGCCCGCCACCTCGGACGCCCGCATGCGCGTTCTCTGCCAGCTCGCCGACTCCTTCATCTACGTCGTCTCCCGTCAGGGTGTCACCGGCTCTTCCGGTACTATGAACGCCAACCTTCCCGAGCTCCTCGCCCGTGTCAAGAAGTACAGCGGCGACAAGCCCGCTGCTGTCGGTTTCGGTGTCAGCACCCATGAGCACTTCACCTCGGTTGGCGCTATCGCCGATGGTGTCGTCGTTGGTAGCATGATCATCACCACTCTTCAGAAGGCTGCCAAGGGTGAGGAGCCCCAGGCTGTCCAGGAGTACTGCTCTTACCTCTGCGGCCGCACCTTTGGCGAGTCCGCTCACGAGCTCAACATGGGTGAGGCTCTCGAAGCCGCCAAGGAACCCTCAGGTACCGCCACTGTCGACAGCGTCATCACCGAGGCCGACATTGACGCTCAGCTCGCCGCTCTCCACGGCACCATTCCCAAGCGTTTCGGCGAGTTCGGTGGTCAGTACGTCCCTGAGGCGCTCATGGACTGCCTTTCCGAGCTTGAGGAGGGTTTCAACAAGATCAAGGACGATCCCGCTTTCTGGGAAGAGTACCGCTCTTACTACCCCTGGATGGGTCGCCCCGGTCAGCTTCACAAGGCTGAGCGTCTCACCGAGCATGCTGGTGGTGCCAACATCTGGTTGAAGCGTGAAGATCTCAACCACACCGGTTCCCACAAGATCAACAACGCTCTCGGCCAGCTTCTGCTTGCCCGCAGACTCGGCAAGAAGAAGATTATCGCCGAGACCGGTGCCGGTCAGCACGGTGTCGCCACCGCCACCGTGTGCGCCAAGTTCGGCATGGAGTGCACCGTCTTCATGGGCGCTGAGGACGTCCGTCGCCAGGCTCTCAACGTCTTCCGCATGAAGCTTCTTGGCGCCAAGGTCGTCGCCGTCGAGGCCGGCAGCCGCACCCTCCGCGACGCCGTCAACGAGGCTCTCCGCTACTGGGTCGTCAACCTCGCCGATACCCACTACATCATCGGCTCCGCCATTGGCCCTCACCCCTTCCCCACCATTGTGCGCACCTTCCAGTCCGTCATCGGTAACGAGACCAAGCAGCAGATGCTGGAGAAGCGCGGCAAGCTCCCTGATGCCGTCGTCGCCTGCGTTGGTGGTGGTAGCAATGCCGTCGGCATGTTCTATCCCTTCTCCAACGACCCCAGCGTCAAGCTCCTCGGTGTCGAGGCCGGTGGTGACGGTGTCGACACTCTCCGCCACAGTGCCACCCTCACCGCCGGTAGCAAGGGTGTCTTGCACGGTGTCCGTACCTACATCCTGCAGAACGAGCACGGCCAGATCGAGGACACCCACTCCGTCTCTGCCGGTCTCGATTACCCCGGTGTCGGCCCCGAGCTGTCCAACTGGAAGGATACCGAGCGCGCCAAGTTCGTGGCTGCCACGGACGCCCAGGCCTTTGAGGGATTCCGTCTGATGAGTCAGCTGGAGGGTATCATCCCTGCGCTGGAGTCGTCTCACGGTATCTGGGGCGCTTTGGAGCTGGCCAAGACCATGAAGCCGGATGAGGATGTTGTCATCTGCTTGTCTGGTCGTGGTGACAAGGATGTTCAGAGCGTTGCTGATGAGCTTCCTATTATCGGCCCCAAGATTGGCTGGGACTTGCGCTTCTAAATGCGGTGTTTGGTTGTGTTTTGGAAAAAAACACTAAAAAGTTTGAGCATCTGATGCTATATAGCTTCGATTCGTTACACCATTTAAACCACATACTGTTCATCGGGTAAGACCGGTTGAATGGATTCAATAGATTCCCTGTCACAGGTGCTTGATTGTTCCCATGAATTTGCTCTGACTTGTCAGCGTCAATCCACCTTACATCCCATGCATAAGATTGTGGATGGTGAAGACATGCCCATCCATTAAGCGATCCTCGTTTGTTTCCCCGTGTAGTATACAAAAATCTAAACCCTGGTATCACAACTAACAATGCCCAAACGCCCTAATCATATCACGTAGCCCATAGCTCATAGCTCCCGTCGTAACTCATAACAGTAATGTCCATCTTACCCATCACCCTTACCCTCACACCCCTCCTAACCGCTCCAAATCCCTCCTAACAACCTCCACCTCCCTCTCCATCTCGCTATAAACCCTCGCAATCTCCCTCATCACTTTTTCCTTCTCCTTATCCCCCCCTCTACCCCCACCCCCTTCCCCATCCCCTTCCCTATGCTCCCCCTCCTCCCCTTCCAAACCCACCCCGTACTCCCTTAACAGCCCCACCCCCCTCCTCACCTCCTCCTCCACCCTCCTCCTCTCCACCCCCAACCACTCTTGATACTCCCCCAACGCCCTCCTAACCTCCGGCGTATACACCTCCTTCCTAACCCCCAAAACCGCCAATTCACACTCCTTCTCCGCTTTTTGAGCTAGCAAGGCAGTCTCGGCTGCCCTAAACTCGAGACTCCTTGCTATTGGGCCATGTTTCGCTTCGAGGGTTTTGATGAGGTGTGATAAGCAAGTGGTGTATTTGGATAGTAGATTGCGGACTGCTTCGGCGGTTTGGAGACGGGTTTTTAGTACTGAAGAGTGTAGTTTTGGAAGGGTTGAGGTGGTGAGGGAGGAGATTTTGGTGGGGAGGTGGGGGATTAATCGGGTGGTAGAAGATGGGTTGGCGGTGGTGGTGGTTGTTGTTGTTATTGAGGGATGGGAAAGGCGGATGAGGTGGGCGAGGTGTAGAGCGTGAGAGTGGAGGGTTGTTGATAAGAGGGGACCTAAATAAGGGAGGAGAGAGGGGAGGAGGGAGAGGGGTGGGGAGGTTAGGATCAGTGAGAGGGACTCGGAGTCTAGAGGGGGTTCGGGAGAGGTGAAATCTAGAGAGAGGAAGGAGGGGAGAAGGAGGAGGAGGTCGGTTAGTGGTTGTTTGAGGTTGGGCGGGATGGTTGGTGGTGGTGGTGGTTGGGTGAGCCGTGGTCTTTCGAAACGGCGTTGGGTTAGACCGCCGGGAATGATTGGGGGTTTTTGGTCGGGTTGTTCCGCCGGAATAGGGATGGGATCGGGACCGGTGGTTGAGAGGGCGTGGATGAGGAGGGTTTCGGTGGCGGCGGCGAGGCGGTGTTTGGTTAGTTCCTTTGGGAGTTTGTTAGACGCAGATCCGTAGGTTTGAAAATGGGATGAGGGAGTCTGGTTTACATCAGTGACAGCCTTGCGCTCCTGGGCCACTGGATTCTGTGGAGGAAGCTTGGTTGAGCCATCTTCGTTGAGGAGGAGCTCCGTCAGACCCTTGTAGAGGTTCGCGAACTGGGGGTTGTTTTCAAGCACGGAGTTGTCAATTGGTGGGAGCATTGTCAATGTCACGATCAACTTCTGATCGTCTTGGTTCGCCGTTCGACCGGTCTACTCCATCTGTGATTTTGAATGTGTTCTTGAAGGTGTAGCGTTAATGGAAGCGCGTCGTGTCCCATCAAGGTACCTCTTCCATCACAACTGATAAGCTCCGATAAGCCCCCCCCAGACAAGGGAAGGATCAGTCGCGAGCTGCCCCGCGAAAGCAGCTGATCGGCCCCGCTTCTCCAGCAGCTCTGCTGTGGGCTCCACTTAATTTTCATCCGCGCGGTGCTCACAAAATGCACAACACCAAAGACAAGCAATTGAAGCACGGACCCGGCTTGGCAAATCAAATTCGTCCCGCGTGCCGGATCCGATTGTGAGCTGCCAGAGGACCCGACCCGGACCCGTCACGCCGCCCCCGATTCCAGCCCAGTGAGTCCCGCCCAGGCCACCCACTCAGTGCTGGACCTCGACTCTCGACCCTTGACTGTGTCCGAGACATTCCCACTCCCGGCGACGCGGACTCGACTACGACGACGCCGACGACGACGACGACCGACCGCGACGAATAGCCGCCCCGTCCAAAACCCATTAATTGCGCCGCCGTCGCATTTTCTTTTCCTCTCGGCCCCGGCGTGTGACAACCCACCTATTCTCTTGCGCAACAACCAAAAGATACCCATCGCGCACCCATTTCACACCACCAACAATGTCTTCCTCTCTCATCCGCCCCTGCCTCCGGGCCCCCTCCACCATTTCCACTGGCCTCCGCGCCCTCTCAACCACCACCCCGCTCACCTACCACCAACCGCGCGTCCCCTCCTCCTCAATCCCAATCCCCAACGTCTCCGGCCGCGTCCCCCTCCCCGACGTCCCCGCCACCTCCGAAGGCTTCAAGATCGAGATCCCCGCCTACCCCTACGGCCCGCGCCGCGTATACCACCAATCCAACACGGGCCTGTACGGCTCCGCCCTGATCCGCTTCGGCAACAACGTGTCCAAGCGCAACGAGATCAAGACGCGGCGCAAGTGGCGGCCCAACGTGCAGCAGAAGCGACTGTGGTCCAAGTCCTTGGGAGTCTTTGTGCGCACCCGCGTCACCACGCGTGTCTTGCGCACGATTGATAAAGTCGGCGGGTTGGATGAATACCTCCTCGGCCACAAGGCGGCGAGAGTGAAGGAGCTGGGACCGTGGGGGTGGATGTTAAGGTGGAGGATCATGCAGACGCCTGAGGTCAGGGAGAGGTTTGCGAAGGAGAGGGAGGCTCTGGGATTGCCCCGGGTTAAGGAGGGGGAGGAGAAGAGTCTGGAGGAGCAGTTGAGGGAGTTTAAGCTTGCTGGGTTCAAGTTTGAGGAGGGTAAGGAGCCCAAGAGCAAGGGGGAGTTGAAGGAAGAGGCGGATCGGTTGATTAAGAGCGAGGAGGAGGAGTTTGAGTTGGGTCAGGAGGAGGATCTGTTTATGAAGGAGGAGCCGAAGCCGAAGATGGCTTAGGGAGTGGGATGGTTGGGTTTTGCACCAATACGGTTCTGAAGAGGGTCTGATTACCGTCTTACTGTTCAGGTTGACGGCTGTACCATATCTTTGTGTATAAAAATGGGATTTTAGAGGTTGAAGGCAAGCATTGTAGACGATTGGACCTCGTGATGTTAATGAACCATCCTGCAAAATTCGCGGTTTTCTCTTCCCAGAGCTGTCTCTGTACATACTGGCGTACGTGTTTTCACGCCTACGGCCACTGAGTGTAGTGACAACAAGGCTAGAAGCAATCTAGCAACGACACCCTCCAAAGGTTCAAGTCTACAATGCAAAGTATGTCCAAGGGAGTTGCTCCGTAGATTTCTGATTCGTTATGTACCATTATTCATCATACAAGCTACGTGAAAAGCCAAAACCGCCCCCTTTTTGTGTATCATTCAAGAAAACAGACAGAAAAAGAAACCATCATAAAAGTCCCGCCACAACCAACCAACTCCAAACTGCCTTTTATAACTTTTTACAAGTCTAAATCTTTTTGTCGTCAACACATCTAACCCTTGACCTTGAAGATGGCCTCAGCGAGACGGCCGACGTTCTCGCTAGTGATACCAGCAACAGAGATACGGCCATCCTTGGTGGCATACACGCTGTGCTCCTTGGCCAGCTTGTCCATTTGCTCGGGGGTCAGACCGGTGTAGGCGAACATGCCGATCTGCTTGGTGATGTGGCTCCAGTCGTGCTTGCTGCCGAGCTTCTCGAGGTTCTCCTTGAGGAGGGCGCGCATCTTGATGATGCGGTCGGCCATCCCCTTGACCTCGGTAAGCCACTGCTCGTAGAGCGCGGGGGTGTTGAGGACCTCGGCGGCGATGCGGGCACCGTGGATAGGGGGGTTAGAGTAGAGAGGGCGGACAAGAATCTTGACCTGCGAGTCAACGCGCTTCTTCTCGTCGGCGTCGGCGCAAACAATGGAGAAGGCACCGACACGCTCGCCGTAGAGACCCATGTTCTTGGCGAAGGACTGGGCAAGGGCGATGTTGTGGCCCTGCTCGACGAAGTAGCGAACGGCGAAAGCGTCCTTGTGGATGTCGCCGGAAGCGAAACCCTGGTAGGCCATGTCGAAGAAGGAGTAGTGGCCCTTGTCCTTGACGACAGCCTCGATCTCCTTCCACTGCTCGGGGGTGGGGTCGACACCGGTAGGGTTATGGGCGCAGGCGTGGAAGAGGAAGATGGAGTTGTTGGGGGCAGCCTTGAGGTCGCGGATCAGACCCTCGAAGTCGAGGCCGATGGTGTTCTTGTCGTAGTAGGCATACTGGGCGACCTCGAGACCGGAGTCACGGAAGACGGCACCGTGGTTGGCCCACGAAGGGGTGGGGATGTAGATCTTCTTGGCTCCGGGGAAGAAGCGGGCGAGGAATTCACCGCCGATGCGGAGGGCACCGGTACCCGAGATGGACTGGGTGATGACGAGACGGTCAAGGGCGGAGCTGTCCTTGCCGTAGGCGAGAACGGCGGCGGCCTTGGTGAACTCGGGGACACCGGTGATGCCGGCGTACTCCTTGTTCAGGCGGGACTGGATGACCTTGTCCTCGGCCGTGAGAACGGAGGGGAGGACGTAAGGCTTGCCCTTGTCATCGCGGTAGGCACCGACACCTGTCCGAATCCGTTAGCTATTGTTGAAGCTAGTGGTCTTATTATATCATGGTGGTAGATCGTGGTGGAGTCGCGTAGGATGCCAAGCCAGGGACCTTCGACGACAGGTGATTGTGTGAGGGGCAAATAGCATGTGCTCGGGGTGTTGACATACCGAGGTTGATCTTCTTGTCGAAGGGGTCGGCCTTGAAAGCTTCCGTGATACCTGGAGGGTGTTAGCTTGTGGTTTTGCGCAACCCGCCGTGTTAATGTCGCATTACGTACCGAGAATGGCCTGTCAGACGCGACAAAGAGCGCGGGGTTAGCAACACCGAAGACGGACACAGCGCGAAGACGGAGATAGCTCGGGCTCAAAGCTATTGAGGTTTGGAATCCGGGAAATGACATACATCCTGTTGCGCGCATAGCCGTTAGCATACCATTTCCCTTGCTGCAATGCGCGGGACCCAAAGACATGACATGACTACTTACAGGAGGACCTTGAGGGACGTTAGCCCAGAACGAGGCAGCGCGGACAGCAAACAAGTTGCGACCGGGAGAAGCGAAAGCGCTTCTGACAGCAGCTCTGCGCGTAACGAGTCTGACCGAGGAAAGCATCGTGGGCGATTTCTGTCGACAGAGAAGGATCGTTAGGAAGACAGGCGGGTGGTGGTGAGGGAAGGAAAGGAGGAGGAGAGAGAGGAGAGACAAACTCGAGATCAAGAAGGGGACAGCTCCCGTCTTTAGAAGCCTAGGTCGGACGGTGTGTCGAACTCGTCGGATGATTCACACAGGACGAATTAGGTTTGGAACGAGAGGACAGGCCAATCTCGATGATGTTTAGCTCCGGCGACGTTACAGCGTCCCCCACTTCCCGTCCACTGTCCAGTCGCCAGGTCCAGGGCCTAAATGGCCTCAAAATGGCCCCAATCCGCTCATTTAGCGCCACATGTAGATCTTGGCGGCGGGCTGGCCCAGGCGTCATGTCAATGTGTGTGCAAGTGTGGCAGATGCGCATGGCGTTGACTTCTTCGGGCGCTGTCCGCGGATTGACACTGAGAAATGGCTGGGCTAGGGCCTGCGCAAAAACTTTTCTCGACCCCCTCAATCCCCTCACAGCGCCCCCTCAACAGACCCCTCATGGTTCAACGACAACGATCAGCTCACAAACTCCCAAGCTCAAGCTTCCCCTCACCAACTCGTCTTCATCAACGGGATCTCGGAATCGTTTTCCGCCCCGATCCCGCCCGACCACAAGCCAACTCCCAGCCATCCCAATGTAACGGCGTCATGTTGGGATTGATGATGCAAACCGGCGATGATGAATGGGATTGAATCGCCATCGACGAGGCTGAATGCCATGAACGGCGTCTATGACTCGTGGCTGAGCTCCGATGGTCGGCATCGCTGTTGATCTTATTAGCTTCGAGATGAGCTACGTACGGTGATGGTACCCGGATTGCCATTGCGGATATTCTTATATCATGCGACGGACCGACGATTTTCCCTTGATTCTGGAATTGCACCCTGTCTTGATGACGGCGGTTACTATTGACTGGTCCCTCTCGAAATGGGATAGACAATGGATGATGATGAAGCAACTCCATCATATTCCCGTGTCAACTTTACCGGCTGGACTTCTCCAACTGCACACTGCGGTCGACGGACTCGTCTCTTCATCGGCGAGCTAGAATACCACCTCGGACTCACCTTGCCGATCATCTACACAAGTCAGAGTCGTGCGGTTAAATCCGTATACTATATTCCCTACCTCATCGTTCCTGGCCGACCTCTACGGAGCAATATGGCTTTCATGTCAAGTGCATGAATGGCTACGGACTTCCGTCGTGGGAACGGACTTCATCAAGACGATGAACACAGAAGTCTGTGGGAATGGAAGAGGAAGTGGTTGTTGACCGAGTATAAAGCCTCGATGTCGTCAACGTCGATGAAGATGACAACATCAGACACACTTCACTTACCAAGTAACTCACCTCCCTTGATATTCACATTTACCAAATCCCAAAGCCAGCCAGCCAACATGCAGTGCACCACCATCCTCATCACCCTCCTCTCCTCCATCGCCTTCACCTCGGCGCGCCCGCAAACTGGCCCTCCAGCCGCCTCTTGCCCCGTCACTGCTCAGATGCCCGAGTGCGGTGTAAGTCAGGACAGACACTCACCACTTACCTTAGCTGGCACAGGCCGACTAACAGATAGATACCCAGGTGCCCTGCATTTCCGCTGCCGCCATCGAAATCGGTTGCACCAAGTACATGGACTTTGAGTGTCAGTGCAAGAATGCCGCGGCGATGCAGGCGGCTGTGATGCCCTGTGTCGCTCAGGCTTGTGGTGCTGCTCTTGCTCCCGTGGTTGGACAGGTCGCGAATGCCATCTGTGAGCAGTGTGTCACCAAGGTCTAGGTCGTCTTCGGTGTGAGAAGGAGGAAGATGTTGGGTATCGGGGTGTCAGGCTGTTGGTTGAATGTGTCGACGAGCTGTTGTTCAAAGATGGATGTTGGGTAGTAGGGAGATGGCGCATAAAACCAGTGCTCGTGGCTTCTATTTTGTCAAGAAAGGAGCATGGGAACTTTAAGCTCGTCCGTTCCTTCGGCCTTGCGACTCGTAAGCCAGACAGTCACGAGGTCCTGAACCAGGAACCCGGGGCATCGGCGCGAGTGTAGCAGTCCTAGCAGTTCTAGAATTAGCTTTCGTCAACGCGCAACCACCAACGGGTTTCTCTCATGATGCCTCATCATTGGCCAACCTGATCGATATCGCCTCACCGATTGATGAGAGAGTAACCCTACCTGCCAGGAACCGGCCGGCCGGGAAACCTGGAGAAAACTTGGGGTAAGGGCGGCGAGGGCGGGCGAACGATGTCCGTCGCCGTTAACAATTGGATGCCAAGCCTCGGCTCGACTAACACCTCTTGATCCCCTGAAATCCGGGGTAGCAACCTCCGCCCTCCCAAATAGGAAATTGCCCGCAGACATTCGATCAATGTTAGTGACGTGATGGAGTATATAAGTCCATATCATCGCAGCAAGGAAGAACAATGTAGTCCTTTAGCTCACCAGTTGACTCTCTGTCTTCTCCCCTCCCTCAAGGCAAATTATCAAGATGCGTCAAGGCCACTTCCTCTCCCTCCTCTCTCTGCTCGCCACCGGCGTGTCGGCAGCCCCCGGCAAAGGCAAGGTCCCCAAGGGCTTTGTCACTGCTGAAGGTGACCACTTCAAGCTCGACGGAAAGGATTTCTACTTTGCCGGTAGCAATGCCTACTACTTTCCCTTCAATGTTCGTACTGTCATCCATCCCATCCCTCCCATGATACATCCATGCTAACACGCCTCGCCTTGCCTAGGACAAATCCGACGTCGAAAAGGGCATGGCAGCCGCCAAAGCCGCCGGCCTAACCGTCTTCCGCACCTGGGGATTCAACGACAAAAACCGTACCTACATCCCTACGGGTCTCCCCCAATACGGCGGCGAAGGCGCCGGCGCCACCGAGACCGTTTTCCAGTGGTGGGACAACGGCAAGCAAACGATCGACGTGTCGCCCTTCGACAAGGTCGTCGACTCCGCCTCCAAAACCGGCATCAAGCTCATCGTCGCCCTGACCAACAACTGGGCCGACTACGGCGGCATGGACGTCTACACCGTCAACCTGGGCGGCAAGTACCACGACGACTTTTACACGCAGCCGAAGATCAAGGCCGCGTTCAAGAAGTACGTGAAGGCTATGGTGACGCGGTATCGCGACTCGCCGGCGATTTTGGGGTGGGAATTGGCGAATGAGCCGAGATGTGGCGCCGATGGGACGAGGAATTTGCCGAGGAGCGAGAACTGTACGACGGAGACGTTGACGAAGTGGATTGATGAGATGAGCACGTACGTGAAGAGTTTGGATGGGAATCATTTGGTTACGTGGGGTGGTGAAGGTGGGTTTAATAGGCAGGGAAGTGAGGATGGGTTTTATAATGGGGGGGATGGAGGGGATTTTGATAAGGAGTTGAGGTTGAGGAATGTGGATTTTGGGACGCTGCATTTGTATCCTGATGTAAGTTTCACTTTCACTCGCCTTTTTACTCTGTTGCTGAGACATGCTGACCACGTAACCTACGACAACAGTGGTGGTCAAA
Organism: Neurospora sp. CHS-2018a; assembly: GCA_009802275.1. Classification (NCBI taxonomy): domain Eukaryota; kingdom Fungi; phylum Ascomycota; class Sordariomycetes; order Sordariales; family Sordariaceae; genus Neurospora; species Neurospora sp. CHS-2018a. The sequence goes on from RAKG01000093.1 coordinate 101,973, forward strand.
GAGCGTCGAGTGGTCCAACCAATGGATCCGCGACCACGCCGCCTCGGGCCGCGCCGCCAAGAAGCCCGTCGTGCTCGAGGAGTACGGGTGGATGACCGACAAGGGCCGTCTGGACCAGCTCGGCCAGGTCAAGAACGAGACCAGGCTCGAGGTCATTGGCGGCTGGCAGAAGATTGCCGTTCAGGAGAAGCTGGCGGGCGACATGTACTGGCAGTTTGGCTATGGCGGGTACTCGTATGGACGCAATCATGATGATTCGTTCACCATTTACTTGGAGGATGATGAGGCCAAGGAGTTGGTGTATAAGCATGCCAAGGAGGTGCAGAAGTTGAATGAGCGGAGGCACTAGATTCAAGTGATGGAGAGTGAGGGGTTTGACGATTCTTACTTTTAGTTCTAATCTCTGGGAGGAATGATCCTTCCGTTTCTTTCTCACTTTGTTCCTTATCGCTGTTGCATTCTCAATTTGTGATCATAACACGGTGTACATGAAGCCAAGCCAGGCTGACGCCGTGTGGTTGGCGACGATCAATATGCCGCCGTCGGAATAGGCGCAAATCCATCAACACCAAGAAGCCAAGAGGTTACAAATAAGGTGTTTATACAAGCTTCCAAGCCGGGAGATCACCTGCCATTGCGGCTGAGCATCGGACTTTGTTTAACTCAACCTCGATTCCTCCACTCCCTTCCCGTTCGGCGGTCTTGGCCGGCATGCAGTCCTGAGTTGTTCCTACCTCTATTACAAGGTAAACTGAAACCGGCAGTCCAATTTAAAGACATGATCATGTATAAAAAGGGCAACTGGTTTGGCCACGTCCCTCATAGTTGAGTTCATCAACCAAAAAGTTTTTACCTCCCACCGTCCCACTTCAAACGGCAACGCTTAACTCGAAAACAATATACCTTTTACCTATTAGCAAAAATGCAACTCACCAAGATCCTCATCCTCTTCGGCATCACAGCAGCCTCACCAGCGATGGCGGCTTACACCGGCCCCTGTTCCGTAAACCAATGCGGAGCTTCCGGGGTAGCGTGTCCGAGAGGATACCTGTGCGTCCCTTGGCCTTCGTTCGATCCCGCAAAGAGGGAGGGGTGTACGTGTAGCTACGCCTAGTGGATTTGGGGAAGGTACTTCCACCGGTGAGTCTGAAACCAGTCATTTTGGAAGGTGCTGACTAAGTGACAGATGTCCAGGATGGTCGGCGACGTGAGCTGGTGGCTCTTTCCCACTGGCCCTCCATCGCTCTTGTATACACTCCGATCGCGAGTCTGGGAAAGGAGTGATGGCCAAGAGAGTGTTTGGGATCAGTCGTTGGTGAAAATTGGCTTTAAATGTTTGTTTTATGCGATTTTCTCCCAGTCAAAGTTGTATTCTCCCTTTTTTGTATCCAGCCCCAAACAATCCGACCATATCATGAATGAAGTTACAAAGTTCCAGTGGACAATGCGTGAGTGTCACCCACCCGGACCCCCGACCCAGCGATAAGCGATTTCCCCCGGTGGATCCGAAAACGGATCTGATAACTCTAAACGGGGAAGTTTCGAAACGGCCGGCTTTCCGGTTCCAAGACTCAGTCCCAAGACCAAAACACCAAACAAGGGACATCGCTGGACAAACTTTTCCCACCAAAAGCATCCACACAACCACCCGGAAATATCTCGTATCAAGCGAATGCGAAGAGCAACTGATAAGATCCGGGTCCAGCCTACTGACACATCAGGAATGGTACCATGAGCATGAATCATCCCAGATCGGATCATGGCCAAGACAGTGCGTGAGTGCGTTGTTTTGATCGTGGGCGTAAGTTCCACCCCCTCGGACCCATTGCACCGCTGTCGTCTCGTATGGACAACTGATCAACATTTTCATCGCCAGATTCAGAACCCATGAGACGATGGGTAACACGTGGGTGCCACGCTGCCGGATCGTGACCATGAATTGTGGTCCATGATGATCATCAACCTTGATGGCCCAGACACTTCACTTCTGCTTACCAATTTGGACCTCTCTTGGCTTCGGTGGACAGCAGCTTGTCTGTCTTTTCTTTCAGCTACTCTCTGAACCACGCTCTAACCGAGCTCAGTAGCTTGCCGTGGAGACACTCCTCGCACACCGGATGAACTCGGACTGGGGTTGGTTGACAAAAGTGACGGTGTGGAGAGGCATTCGAGACCAGGCCGTCCACGGTTCCCCCTTATCGCTTAACCCGAGTATGGCGCCATGCTGGCTCATGCTGGCTGGCGTCGCCCAGGTTGCTTAGGCCACCGAAGCCGGCGTATCCCACGATGCCACTGCTCACCATCTCGCATGGGCGGCGTGGTCTCGTCCTTCTGGGCGCTTCTCTTTGTTGGGGGGGAACCCAGCAACTCGTTGACTTTTTCTAGTCATGGTCTCCTTGGCTTGCGGCTGTCGGGGTGGCGGAACGGAACCGGCAGGGGTTTTTATCTGATCAGATCATCAGATAAAGAACGCACACGAGATCTCTGATCTTTTTAAAAGAGGAAACCAACCAGCTTGCTCCCTTCTCTCCGTCTGTTTCATCTTCTTATCAAAGCCCAAGAGATCTTATCAGATCCGAACTGTCCGACGTCCATCCATCCATCCCACAACCAGCCGTTTCTTATCCAAACCAAACCACCCCCAAACACCCTAATCACAACCGTCAAAATGGTCGTCGCCGTCCTCCCCGCCCTCATCCCCGACATCCGTCGCGTGTACGAGTCCTACTTCGCCGCCTTCAAGGGCGAGCGCATGGGCGAGATCATGCTCAAGATCCTCTTCCCCGGCGTCGACACCGACGCGCCCGAGTTCCGCGAGGCCCACGCCAAGGGCACCCTCGACTACTGGCACACCTCGGACTCGCAGTACACCTTCAAGGCCGTCGACATGGCTGACGGTGAGACCCTGGGCATGGGTCTGGTTGATATCTTTGTGAGGGAGCGGTCCGAGGAGGAACGCAAGAACCACGGTGTTCCCTGGCTCGAGGGCGAGCAGAGGGAGAGGGCTGAGAAGGTGCTTAACCCTTTGCACGACATGAGGGAGCAGTTGTTTGGTGGCAAGCCTTATATCTGTGAGTCATCTTTGTTTTCTCCTGTTCCCTTTTTATAGTGTGACATCTGCTGATAGACGCGATAACAGATGCCCACGTCATCGGCGTCGACCCCAAATGCCAGGGCCGCAAGGGTGGTATTGCCCTCGCCAAGTTCGGTCTCGACCTCTCCGAGCGCTGCCAGCTTCCCATCTACTTCGAGTCTTCCCCTTCGTCCATTGGCCTCTACGAGAAGGCCGGCTACGAGATCCTCAAGGAGACCATTGTCCACAAGGCCGAGACCCTCGGCGTCGAGGAGGATGTCGTTGTTCCTTTGGTCGTCTACATGCCCTCGTCGGCGAACGGCATGAGCTTTTATGAGTGGAAGGAGAAGGGATACCCCAACTTTAACGCTCCCTCTAACAAGACGAAGTTGTAAGGAGTGCAACTCGTTGTTCTGTGATGGCTTGGAGGAGGACAATAATGTCTTGTAATGTTTATTATGGCTTGGAGTTTGGGTAGGGTTGGGTAAATAAAATCATTGGATAGAAAGAAGGCTTCAGTTTGAAGAGCATCGCTCTCATAAGGTTCTCAAGAAGCAGCGAGGTGCTGCCGGGTATCAACTTTTGTAGCAGTGAAGACGATGGAGTCAGATGACAACTACGCATGTGTAGCATCATCGACATTCTCCCAACAACTACCCGTCAGTCGCAACGTACCAGGCTGTCCATTTCGCTAGGGCGGCAGCAGTCTCGTCCCTTGGGCCGTTTGCCAAACCATAGTGACTATCGTAGTCTGGCATCCATCCCTATAACTTGTTAGCAGAGGCTTTCTTCCAATCAGTGATAAGAAGCACTCACCTCATGATCTCGCGGTGCCGCCACTGGAAGAACATAACCTTCACTTGGCCACATATCATTATCACCATCCCATCCATAACCACCAACCGCACCCTTCATATACGGTTCACCATGTCGATAATACGGCGTCTCCATTCCATACCCATCCAACCCTTCCGCTTCAAACGCCCCTCTGGAATCCCACTCCAGACCCATTTCAGCAAACCTCGCCTCCATCTCATCCATCTCCTCCAAGTCCTCAAACTCCTCCAACTCCTCCATCTCCGCCTCCATCTCCAAAATCTCCAACTGCTCCCCAGCCGACGGCCTCCTCCCCGGATCAAAGCACGCCATCCTCCTAACAGCCTCATACCCCCCCCTCCCTTTTCCCGCGATCCTATTCAGCCACACATGCACCAAATGCGGTCCCAGCAACTCACACCCCTTCCGAAACCGGTGATCGCGCACCCACACGACCGTGGCGAACAGCGACCAGATGTCCACCTTGGATGTCTGTTTTTGTTTGTGCCTGTTGTAAATCTCGGGGGCCATGAAGGCTGGTGTACCAGCTACTTCTGCTCGGGAGAAGGCACGCTTGGAGGTGGAGGTGGAGAGGGTGGAAGTGGAGAGGCCGAAATCGGCTAACGTGAAGTGGTAGCCTGGGCCTGAAGAGGGGGAGGAATGTTCCCAGAGGATGTTTTCGGGGTTGAGGTCGCGGTGGATGATTTTGTGTTGGTCGAGGTGGTGGAGGGCGAGGAGCATTTGGTGGAGGACGAGGTTGGAGACTTCGAAATGGGAGGAAGGGGGGAGGATCTTTGAGACGAGGGTTTTGAGGTTGCCCGGTTTGAGGGGGAGGAAGATCTCGGTCCAGTCGGAGGAGGTGGTGGTGTAGTCGAGGATTTGGATGATGTGGTTCTGTAGGTATGTGTTAGCGGGGATTCGGGGGGGATGTAGAGAGGGAGGGAGTGGCTTACACATCGTGTTGATTCGTCGCTGTTGATTTTGAGCAGATTGGCGATCTCCCTCGAGGCAAAGTCGAGACGCTTGCCGGATAGACGATGGAATTTCTTGACTGCCATGACACTCCCAGTTGTCACATCCAAAGCGCGGTAGACATTTCCGAATGTGCCGCCGCCTACTTTCTCCCCTAGCACATACCTCTTTGTCTTGATACGGCTCGGACCCAAAGCGTAGAGGACTGGTGGTACCATGCGAAACTCATCGAGGCCATCACTTTCCCACCGAAGTTCGAACTGATAGAACCTGTCATGACCGAAAGCCACCAGTGAGTTGATTCCTTGGGCCACCAAGACTGATCGTTCGCCTTCCCGTCGAAATTTCACGGTGTATGAATGGCTGCCGTGGGAGAAGGGTTCTGTAGAGGAGTATTCGGACTCATCGCAAAGGAGAATAGGACCAGTGTCTGTGACGGCTCGGAAGGATGCGTGAAGTTCTGATATACCCGATGAACCTGTCGAGTTCCAGACTTGTGGGAGGTAGATGTCGACAGAGTCACTGCACCCCACAGTATACTCTTGCTTGTCAGGGTTGGAAAAGTCTATCCAGAGACCGGAAGTGTCTTTATCGAAAGCATATCGCTCGAGGTTCCATGGATGGCAGCTCACCAGGGCGGCGGCCGCTTTGTTGAAGGGTAGTAGCCAGAAGCCAAGCCGTTGCTGACGCGCATTGTCCTGATACTCGTAGTTATCCTCCATGTTTTGATGCTTGCTGGTTCAAGAAGAAAAAACCACAGTCGGGGGAGTGTTCTGGTCATGTAGCTTCAACATCATCAACCCCCTCTACCTCCCTCTCGCAAACATGTTATACCTACCTATATATCAAGCACATGCTTTCCAACAAAAAAGGGTGTGGATATCGACGGACCATCGTGACTCCCACGGCAATCATGCAAGACATGCTGGCGGTGCGGGGACAGCAAAGGGTCAAATACCGTGAAGACCCCGTACTCCATCAGCAAACAATCATGCTGGCTGCCACGAGATCCGGTAGGTTAAGCGGGCCAAGGCAGCCATCAACGGGAAACCGCGTGATGAGTCTTCTTTCAAGATTCAAGATTTCATGTTGACTGAGAAGGGAGGAAGTACGGTGGCCCAAGTGAGTGCTACGGTCAATTGAAAACTGGTCCGAGCTCTCAGCTGCAACCAACTGTCGGCTATTTTATATCAACGCCTCCACAGCACTTACAACATTCAACACTCACACCCATCAAGCACTAAGCTTTGAAACCTCCGCTTCAACCTTCTCAAACTTCATTCTTTTTCTTTTTCTCCTCCCTTCTTTTTTCTTTCCCCTATTCTTTCTTTCCWTTTTTCTTTCTCTCTTCCTCTTTTTTTTTTTTTTTTTTTTGAGGAGGTGGAAGGATCCATTTGCACTGTTACCTTACCCCAAAATTATCCTATTCGATGCTCGCCAAAATTTGGAGAAGGACAGGGTCCATTTGCATTGTCACCCTAAATCTTGGCACCTCGTAGCTCTCATTAACTTTCATTCTCATTGACTCTCATTGATTCTCATTCATTCCGGTTGACTCTTATTGAATTTAGTTGCTTCATTGCTTCATTACTTCATTACTTTATTACCTCTCACTTTCGGGGAGTTAAAATCAAGGGAGAGCAAAGAGGGGGCAAAGGAAGCTTGGCGCCCAGTAGCCTCCGAGACTCCAAGTAGTATTAGAGTTCGAATAATACCCTTCGGCGCGTACCTAGTACCTACAGCTGACACGGACCATTTTTCAACGAAACTTTGTCAATTGACCGTACCACTCACTTGGGCCACCGTAAGGAAGCCAATCAACGGGTGTCTTGGGCCTCAAGTTCCTAAAGTTGGGCGCACGCCGTTGAACTTGGCTTTTTCGGAGTTTAAGCATGACACTAAACCAATCGGCGTTGGGGGTGGGTGTGGACGACATCAGATGCTGGGTAGAGAGTAATTTCTAATTGCCGGTTGAAGCGCGGTACTTGTCGGTCGTCATATGCTCAGCATCGAGCTGGATTTGACGGTTTCCAAATGAAGACATTGCCAAATATGGTGAAAAGGAAAAGAAGCTTGTCAAACTCTGAAATCCCCCCCTCCTCTGAGCACCTTGAAGGCCTCCGCGATAGCAGTTTCACACTGTAAAATCACTGTGCCCATCCACCCAACCCCGGGATCTCCCGCCGGCAACCAGATGGAAACCCACTTATCTCCACAGTGTCGGCCCCACTCCGTCGCAAATGGAACTTTCACGTCATTCAACTCATCGGGCCTCGGAACAGAAGGGCGCGCATGCCGCGACCGAATTTCAAATCGCGATTTTGCCTTTTTCGCCTTTTTCGCCTTTTTCGCCTTTTTCGCCTTCCATTTCTGTTTCCTTTCCAACCAACAGCCTCCAGCGTCATCACCAACTTTGCGCACGCCAACCTCATAGCCTCTTGAGAAACCGTGAGCAACGAAAGCCGCGACACAGGCATCCTCATCAACTCCAACTCTGCGACCCTTCTTAATCAACGCCGGTATCGCCGCGCATCCAATCCTCAACCTCAAAACCTCACCACTACACCCGACACCAACAAAATGTCCCGCCGCCTCCTCTCGCTCTCCCGCCCCCTCTCTAGCCTCCCCAAGGCCACCACCCCCTCAACCCTCCGCTACTCCTCCTCCTTCCTCCAACGCGGCCCCGCCCCTCCCCGCCTGCCCGCCGACCAACAAGCCGAATTCGAGCGTCTCCAAGCCGCCGCCGAAGCCGCGCTTTACACCCACACCACCATCCCCAACCTTAACCAAAAGAACCCGGCCACCCCGGCCTCTCCCGAAAACAATTCGAAACACGTCACCCAACCTTCCTCCTCGCCTTCCGCTGGGAATGATACTGTAAATGCGGCGAAAGTGGAAGTGCAAGCCCCAGTAATCGAAGACGCAGCGCAAACCTTCAGCGGCGGAATCCGCAAGGGCGCACCGCCCGAGTTCGAGGGCGATAAGAATCCCAAGACGGGAGAGATTGGGGGCCCGAAGAATGAGCCTTTGAGGTGGGGGGCGGGGGGGGATTGGAGTTATAATGGGCGGGTTACGGATTTTTAGACTCGGACTCCGGGTCTGAGACGATAGGGGAGGCATATTTGGTCGGGGCAGCTGATTTCGTGTGATTCAGATGGATAGATGGAGATGAAGTAACATCTGTGGCAGACAGGAAGGAGGAGATGTTTTGGGGGGAGAGATATTACTGGGTGCTGGGAACAGAAAAGAGTGATGGGTTGATGGTTAGACTGTTCGAGACGCTCGTGTTGTCTTTCCGTTGATGAGGGTTTTCTCGGTGTTGGATTTGTCAGGGATGGCTGGCTGTACGATATGGGTGGGATAGGTGTTAATCAACAGAATGGATGAACTCTGTCTGTTGCAAACAAAACACAGGAAGACTACACTCGCTGCAAGGCGATTTCAAGACAAAGAGAAGCAGAAGGATAGAGTGAAATGTCAATGATTCAATCCCGGCCAATCCACCTATGTAGTCCGTACAGATCTAATAACCATGTCTATACCCACATTATCACCAAAGTACATGGCTCACAGATTCAATAAGACCTTCAGTACACAGACGCCAACACAGACGCCAACACAGATAGCAAGATACACACCAAAACACAGCAAAAGCTAACAGCAATAACCAAGCACCTTAAATGACTTCCAAAACGTTCTCTTCATTTAACTCAACTAAACCAACAACAGCCTGGTATCAAACATGCCCAGCAACACGACACTAAAACAGGCAATGCAATGCAACGCTTCTCTCTTCCTTACACAGGCAGTCATACATTTTTACAACCTGCAATCCACTTTCCCCACCTCTCCCTTAGTGTCCCAAAACTTGGTATCATTCCATATTCTCCCTTTTTCCAAATGTCTGCTTAAGCCTCCTTAGCTTTCTCGGCGTCCTTATCTTCATTTTCATTGTCCTCGGAAGCGGCAGCGACAGGGGCAACGGCAGGAGCAGCGGTGGTGGTAGCGGTAGTAGTCGTACTGGTGATCGTAGTGATGATGGCCGCAGCAGCCGCGTCTGCCGCGTCGTGGTCAGCAGCAGGCTGATCAGCATCTGCAGCAGGAGCGACAGGAGCGGCAGTCTTATCCGACTCTTCGGTAACGGTCGTAGGCGGTACCGTAGCTTCCTTGACCTCCGTGATGATTTCCGTGACCACAGCCTTTACGGCCTCTGGTTCGGTGGCAGGCTTGGCAGCTTCCACGACTTCCTCCGCCGGCTTCGATGGCGCCTCCACTGCCTCCTCTGGTTCCTCGACAATTGTATCGTCATTGTCATCCGCCGTTTCCGTTTCCGGCTCCGGCGTAGCAGCCTTTTCGACTTCTGCGGGAGGTTTGGCCGGAGCGTCAAGGTTGGATGCAGGCGGAGACTCGGGCTCAGGCTCAGTTTCCTTGGCCGGCTCGGGCTCGGGCTCGGCCTCCTTTGCTTCGGGTTGAGGGGTGGTGGCTTTCTCTTGCTTGCGTTCCTGCTCCGGCTCCTTCTCTTGCTTATTCTCCTTCTCAGGCTCCGGCTCACCAGTCTTTTCCACCTCCTTATCTTCTTCGACCGTCTTTGAGGTTTCTGTTGCCTCATCCTCAGCAGGCTTATCGGTCATCTCGACATCCTCCTTTTCACCATCAGCTTTCTCTTTCTCCTTTTCTTGACTCTTCTCCTTTTCCTGCGCCGGTTGAGTCTCCGGCTCCAACTCCATCGTCACATCCCCGTCCTGGTCTTCCTCTCTCTGCTCCTCCGGTTCCTTCTCCGGCTCCTTCTCTCCCTCCTTCTCCTTCCCCTTGGGCGCCTCGACACTCTCGCCCGGCTGATGGTTCTCCTTATCCTCATCAGCCGCAGCCTTCCTGCCAGTCCCGGCCGACGGCCACCACTTGCTACTCTGCTGGCCCTCATCAGATTCCTTCTCACGCTGCTCCTGCGGCGTCCCGCTCAGTCTGATCTGTCCCAACTTATTGAAACTCGAGAATGGCGGGCTTTGCGCGATCTCCCGAAGAGCCTTGTTTATTCTATCACGTCTGGCCTTGCCTCTCAGTCGGTTCACGGGCTGCGCGCCATTGACGAGCCAGCGAATGTCCATGATGGCGAAGCTGAGGCCGTCGTGCGACGAGCGTGAGTAAATACCATCGCCTTCTTCGAGGACGCTGCCCCATTCGCGGCTCTTGATGCCGAAGCGCGTGGTGGAGGCGTACTTTTCGAGCTTGGGGAGTATGAGAAGGGTAACGTGGAGATCGCGGTTGGCTGGTACAGCCATGGGGCCGTTCTGAGGGGGTTCAGAGTACACCTCCGAGCCAGCCTCGTCTTTGACCGTCTGAGGACCATTACGCATGCTTGTAAGGATGTCGGAGGCGTTACTAACTGCCTCGTCCAAGCCCAAAAAGGTTGTGTCCACCTCCTCTGGCCACTCGCCTCTGAACCAACCAGCATGGATGCAGGCAGCAATTACATCCGAGTCATCAGTGTATATGTCGGTACCCCAGAGAGCTCTCCGAGAAGTGATCTCCTCCCGGGCTTCAGGGGTGAGATGGGCCTTGCTAATCTTCACCGTCAAGGTGCAATTTTCCTTGCCCTGGATCAAATCCCATGGCAGAGGCTGTGGGGTCGACTTGAAAGGTTGGCGAGGTGGCCGTTTAGTGCGTGAATCCTGCCTCCGCGATGGCGCCAGCTTGGGATCGTACACAACCTCACCCAAGTGTGACCGCGGAAGATTGGCCACGCTTTTCAGCACCTCTTTTGATTTGACCTCATGCTTGGGCTTGGGGAGTTGGACCGGAGGCGGACTCGGCGGTTGTACCGGAGCCACTTTGGCTGGACCGTTGTTGGGATGCGGCAACGATCGAGGAACGACATGGTGATGATGGTGAGTTGTCGGCAAGTCCTTGGCGAGCATCGCGTTGGGCGGAGGCACGGATGTCGCACCAGTCACGTTCTTGAACGGAGTATTCCCCATGAGCGCAGGCCCAGGGCCTTGCTGGAGATCATGCCGATGATGATGGTGGTGATGGCTGGGTTTGTTAGTAGCTCCCTGGGACAAGAATGATATAACATCAACGTACTGATGATGGTGGTGGGTATGATGGGTCTTGGCTTTTTTGCCGCGACCCCCCACGGGAGTCAACCTCCCTGTGCTATCCTCATCTATTCTGGACTCGTCGTCCTTGAGCTTTCTACGTTTACCACGGCCGGGGCCCTTGGCTCCAGGCTCGGCAAGTTCTTGGGGCTGTGGGACTCCGTCGGAATCCTCACGACGCATCAAGCTGGCTCCAGTGAAGGGAAGCTGCTGCATTCCAGTGGGAATTGGGCTCATGGCGCCAACGCCGGTACCGATTCCCGAAAACATACGTCCGAATTCGCTCTTGATACCAGGTTCGCCTGTTGGGCCGGCCAGCTGGGGTTGGGCACCCTGGACAGCCTGGGGCAAGGGCGAAATGCGGCCCTTGCGGTTTATCTCCTGAATGCCTAACAAGTTCCGCTGGTGTCCAGGGGGGGCCAGTTCTTCCATATGACGACTCCTCGGGGAACCGTACAGCGAGCCCGTACCCACGCCACTATAGGCGACTGACGGAGGGGGCACCGGCTGGTCTTCTCTGCTACGAGGGGGGAGCTGCTGGTGTTGCATGTAATAGGGATGCTGATGTTGCTGCTGCTGCTGCTGCTGTTGCCGCTGCTCCATATGCATCATATTCATCCTTTGTCGTTGTTCCGGAGACTCAAACTGCATAGGACCCGGGCCATGAGCAGCCATGGAGTGTTGCTGATGGGGCGGGAGCGATGACGGAGGATACCGATCCGGCGGCGGACCCGTAGCGTACGACGGGTGGCCATTGTACGGGGGCGCAGTGGTCACCGGATGCTCGTGCGGATGCCTGGCCATGTGTCCGGGCTGATCGTAAGGGCCTCGTGGCTGTTCAAAGCTCGGCCTATGCCAATGACCTTGCTCTCGTGGATCAGGAGGTCGACCAAACTGAGGAGGCGCTCTCTGATGCTCCATCTGGCGAGCATATTCGGCTTGTTGCATCGGGTGTGGCCGTCCAGCGTCACTCCCCGACATGGTCCTCTCGCGGCGCTCCCTCTCACGCATCTCCTGAAATTCTCTTTCCTGGCGCTCCCTCTCTTGTCGTTCCCTTTCAGTCATGAACCGCTGTTCCTCGTAGTTGGGCACTCGAATGGGACGCTCGGGGTTGTATTCTTCGACCGCTCTCCTGTCCTCCCTATGCCCATACATGTCGTTTGGCGGTGGTCTACCCATTTCCATGGGACGTGGCGGAGGAGCGTTCGGGAAGGATTTGGGCTGACTGTTGGGCCGCGGCGGCACCCCGGTCCCAGCCATACGTGCCTGCTCCCTTGCTTGTTCTGCAGCAGTTAGTGGCGGTCCCCTATTGCTATAGACCTGCGGTGTACCATAACGCTGCACCTCCGGGGTGTAGCCACCCGAAGGCGACGCAGCGATGCCCGTCCTAGGGTCCCTGGGATCTCCCCTAGGATCTCGGGGGTCTCTAGGATCACGCGGGTCTCGAGGATCGCGGCCATCGAACAGTCTATGACGGTCGGGTGTCTGTGGTCGGCGGAAGCCAAAGTCGGGGCCTGGACCGCCCATCGTGTGCATTCGGGGGGATGCATGCATGGGTTGGTTATACGGCGGACCTGACACACCCGAGGGGGGCCCAGGCGGGTATGGACCGGCAGGAACGCCGGGATCGCGAGCTGGGGGAGGGCCGCCGAGCATAGAGGAGATGGACATGCTGCTGCCGGAGCCGGTCCTTGGCAGAGTCTCTAAGGCAGGGAGCTGGCGGTCCCTAGGAAACGCGTTCGGTGGCCCGATCGCGACCGGAGGAGCTCGAGGAGGCGGGATGCCATAGGATCCACCCATCTGGTGCGCATTCGGCGGCGGGCCTTGTTGAGAAGGGTGTGGCGGCTGCGGCGGCTGCTGCTGTTGTTGATGAGGACCCGGATGTTGTTGCATGTGTTGCTGGGGGTGTTGCGGATGCGCTTGCGGCGGGGGTTGTTGAAGCTGCTGCTGGTGCGACGGCGGCGGGGGACCCTGAGGAGGCGGCCCCTGCTGAGGAGGTGATGTGGGCGGCGGCATCGCGCGATTAACGGGACCGGGCCCTGATGTAATCGAAGAAGCGCTCGGGTGTCGCGAATGTGCCGGGGGCATCATCGGGCCGGATTCGTGTCGCAAATGCCGGGGCGGACCAGCGTAGTACTGGATCGGATCGGAGTGTTTGCGCGTGTGCAGATCCGCATGAAAAGTCGAGTGCGACGGGTGGGCAGAGGGCGAATAGTGCTGCGACTGCGGCGGGGGTGGTTGCTGATGCGCTGGTTGCGGCGGGGAACGATGCGATGGTGGTTGATGTTGCTGGTGCTGCTGCTGATGATGATGAGGATGAGGATGTTGCGCGTGTGGTTGAAGTGGCGGCTGTGGTGGTGGCTGCGATGACGCGGGCGGGAATGGTGGGCGACCAAAGGCGGTGGTGGTGTTCGTGTTTTGGGCAGAACCTGGAGCAGCGTTCCCGTTCCGTGAAAACGGGAGCTGTGGCGGCGGCTGCTGCTGCTGGTGTCTTGGATCCATCGTGTTGAAAAAGTGGAATGCTTGCTGGGAAAATGGGCGGAGAGGGCGGACGGACGCTCGGCTACAGGTACCCGCGGATCTCCAGTTTTAAAAAAGTCGAGAAGTGGAAATAAAAAAAAACAATGACGACTTTTTTTTTTCAAGTCCCTGCGCCTAGACCACCTCACGATCCTTGACTAGGGCTGCACAGCGGCTGGACACCGACAAGGTGAAGAGAGCACAGAGCAACCTGGCAATCTGAAGAGCCTCAACACAACTTGACTGGCGGACGAAGACTCGGGAGTCTCCTGTCTTCACTTTTTCGAGACGCCTTAGTTGGACTGATGGAAGGTGGATGGATGAAGCTGACAAAGTTGCTAACCTGGCTGGGTCCTGGAGTTGACCTGTGACCCTGTGACGGCGCGCCCAGACGAGTGACGGGGATGCAACTTGAAGAAAACGCGGTTTGATGGGAGGATCAGTCAGGACCCCGACTCTGTCAACTGACTTGGCGGCACTGAGTAGTCCAAGCAACAACCAACAACGGTGACTTGAAAGAGACGGGAGATTGTCAAGATGTGATGATGATGTGTGCCCAACGAGGGAAAAGAGCACAAGGGCGAAGAGGAAGAACGGGGAGTTGTTGGTTTGTTGCAAGGAAGGTGTGCCAGGCCAGGTTCGAATGATGGAAGTGATGAATGGATGGACAGATCGATGTGCCCGCGGTCTCAGCTTGGCTGGGGGAAAAGCATAAATTTTGGTGTGTGGTGCCTGCGGTGCCTGTGCTGTGTGGTGCTGTGGTGTGCTTGGCCCTGTGCCTTCTCTGGAGAGATGGAAAGCGGGTGCGTCAGGTCGTGCGCACTTTGTTGTGTGTACCTGTGGTACGCCCAGAAGTGCGTCGTGCCCCCCAGTCACCCACCCCAGCTTCACAAGCTCACCAAATGCACGACTGGAACGGTCACCCCTGGACGTTGCCCACGGCCTGGTCCCCGCCGGCCAGGCTAAGTTATTCTGGGGAAAGGTTGGTCGGGGCAAGCTGCGTGACCGCCCGACGAACCTGCATTCGGTTTTTTATGCCACTCGTCTTTTTTTGTTGTGTTTTTTTCTCCAACAACCGTCCAACCGCAGAGGCTCTTTTTTGCTTCTTGTTCGTCTGTCCCCTTTCTCTTCGGTTCGTTGGAGACAACAAAGGCACAGTTGGCTCAGTGTGCGCCGGTCCCCCAGCCGTCTTTATATACTGTAAAGACTTGGAACCCAGAGACTGGACCGGTGGACACAAGGAAATAACAACAAACAGCACGTGGTCTGAGCTTTATCTGTACAATGGGATGAAAGCAGTTGTTATTGGGTAGTCACACATGCGGAGTTGAAGCAGATGACCGGAAAGGAAGGCGGACAGCGAATTCGCGAAATTCAATTCAAGAGGTCGCGAGAGAAAAAAAGAAGACGAAAATTTTGAACAGAAATAGGAAAGCAGCCGAAGTACTCCGTACCACGGTAGCCAAAACAGGGATTTGGGGCGGACGCTAGCGGTTGCGGTGGGTGTGTTTGACAACCGGGGCAGCGGGGACGACAGGGATCATTGGATGAATTCTTTTCACAGGTGATGATGTGGCTTGAGCGCCTTTCCCGGACTTCAGGGTCTTTTTTTACATTTCAGTTGGTGAAGATGATGAAAGGTCTTATCAAAATTTCATCAGCCGTTAGTTATTGTGTTTGTATGTGAGCTTCAGATCAAAGTCGGATCAAAGACAACCTTCAGATCAGACGGAAAACCAAGGTTGGTCGGATGAAAGCTGGAACCCCCAACCCCAACCCCAAGACAACGTCGCAACCGAAAGGCGGCATTGACAAGAAAAAACCATGTCGATCCTGTCACGACAATCAGGGCAGGCACGGCACAAGAAGCGGCCAACCACACCAAACCAAACACGGCAAGGCACCACTCGCCAGGGGACCCGCTCCATCATATCGTCCACTTTCTTCTCAGGGGAAGAGCGCCTCCTCCAACAGAACAATGAGGGGTAGAAACTCTCGACTGTCGAGGAATGCGGGCAGGTGCGGGCAACAAAGCAGCGAGACCCGAAGGAGGAGTCGTTGGGCCGTCAAATGCAACCTTCCACTTTCCTTCTATTCATCCCGCCAGATCTTGTCCCAGTTCAGATCTTTCGATTGTCGAGTCGAGTCATTCCCTTGCTACAATCCCCTTGCTACAATCAACCCTCGCTTTTTGCGCCATGAAAACGACAAACATCATCAACCCCCATCATCCCATGTTCCCCTGATGCCTTCTCGGCCCTTGCCTTGTATCATGTTATCCCGTTACCTCTCGGGACTTGGCTGAGAACCACAGCCCGAATGCCCCGAATGCTCCCGCGATGCGATGCGTCACGGCCATGCCGCTGCAGTGCTCTGAGGCACAGATATACCACCATATGGCATTTGACTGCGCACAGTCGGATGCTACGGAAGAGGATGACCATGCCACCATCCCACAGGCTCGGAACCTTATCGACCGATATCTTATCAGCCACCTCCTACTAAACTTCAGACACAAAACACACGAATCACGTTGACAAGGTAAACGGTTTCGGGATTCTCTTATCATTCGGAATGCTTCCATTTGTTAACAAACACTTTTCTTCGACGCAGCTAAGACGGACTTTCCCCCGTTTCCCTCCCTCCCGAAACCTGTGGGGACGGCACGCCAGGCACAGCAATCCCATCTCATCCCTACCAGCTTCGTACCACATGGGGCATATGCCAATTTAACATCGACCTCGGTGACGAGCCAACAATGAAGAGAGGACCGGAAACTCAGCTGATGAGTGCCCGATTTTACGGGATGGGGGCTATCATGGCTAGGCGTGAAAGATACCGACAAGTTCGGTGCCGAAACCGAGGACTGAGGACTCAAGACATCAAGTGGCCGTTTGCTCAGCTTTCATCACCTTGGAACATCTCATCCTTCTCTTGCAGAGGAGGAGCACGATAAGGCAGGGCAAGATAAACAACTTGAAGGTAAGGCTAGGTGGTGTAGGAAACATGAGGTAAGTTGCATAGGTCCATGTCTGCTCTGCGCCGCGTTACACAACTCACACTTTGAAAGAGTGTTTGGGTCATAGGTAAACCTCTAACCTGGGAGGAAAAGAGGTAATGTTGTCTTCCCAGTTTCTCAACTTCGAATGCCTTGAACAGATGGGAAAAAGACACTCAGGCTGCAACAGGGACGACATGAAGCAACAGTGCATATGTTGACAACAGCGTACGCACAAATCCCGCTGCAAGGCAATGCATCCCCATCCCGTTGCTCATGCACTTGACTAACTCGCATCGTGCGGGAAACCTGCATAAGCAGTCATAGATACAGCAGGCATCAAGGTCGGCATGCTCAAAGAATTTCGATACATACCGTATAGACTCGGGGCATCCATTTTTAGGTTCCAAGGCCTAACTGGCAGAATTTATGTATCAGGTGCCTTAGGGTTTGGGTTTTGGTAGAGAATTCGAGCATATGCAATACTAGAGGTGCCTCAAGTGTACAGATTATGCCTGATTTCCCTGGAACCTAAAAACGGATGCCCCGAGTCTATACGGTAGGTACACAGGCAGGCCGATATCATCATACGCTTCCGGGTCATATATGTCTGTCTTCAACATATCACCAGCGTAAATCGACCAAACCATTTCCTTCTCGACACCGGGCTTATTCGACCGTCTGTTACTCTGGAAATCTCCTCCTGGTGACAATATCGCGAAGTTGGACCCAGTGGAAAAGCCGGAGATAAGAATGCACCTACCTGTGCTTTCCAAGTCTAAGGCTCACGAGTGCATTTCATGAATGTTGTCGGTGGCATTTGAGCACCACGTCACGTATGTGCATCAATGTTGGAACCAGCAGCCTGTGGTATGCACCTGTAACAGCCGATATACTTGGACATAAGGTAAACATGGCAGCAACGTAGCAGAAGGAGCAGCAACAGCAACATCACCTTCAGCTCGGAAGTGATGCAATGCAAGATGCCAGTTCCTCGGTCTGTAATCCAGTTTCCCTACAGTCTGCACTCCGCACTCTGCACTCTTGACTTGATCTGCTCACGTGCGACATATGCGTCTCTGTAAAGTTGACAACTCCATGTAAACAAGGCTCTTCCCCTTCCCACCCGCATATCGACATCGGATCCGGGTTGCTTGACTCACGCTGCCAAACAGCCTGGCACCCTGGCCCTGGCACCATTCATTGAATAACCTGAAAACTATACCTACCTAACCACCAACCCTGTCCGTTGCGTCCGTACAGGAGGTTTACACCCAGCAAACTAAGACATCCTGATCAATTCTCTCCTTGCAAGACAGCTGAAGTCCTTGAAAACTTTACTGAGACACGAAGAGTGAGAATCCCATCCTTCACAATCAAATACCGTTTTGTTTTTGAGTGTTGTCTCATGCTGTGATACATGAATGAGGTATGCTTATTTCGATTTCGAGTTTTTGGGTTTTTGAGGACGAGTCCACCTGGGTTGAGACAGGGACTAGAATCTTACCAATAGTGAGTATCGTACCTAAACAAAAGAATTTAGCTTCCAAGAATAACAAATAGTAATCGATTAGATCAGGTGGTCTTTTAGAGCTTTGAGCCTTGAAAATCATCAACGATGTCGAGGTTGAAGTTGAAGTCAAGTCCGAGTCCTGAACGGGGGCTCCACTATCGGGAAATCTGACCAATCAACTAACACGGTTTTGGCTCCGTCGCCGACTTCCTCATGAGGACAAAGAGTTCACGGACTACTGGTAGAAGTTTTCTTGCAAGTCGAGTTCATAACCATCCACACCAACAGGTAGTATAGGATCATCAACATAGGGATTCAAGTCATTAGGTATTACCGTCCACTAACAATGAACAAAATATCCTAGGTAGGTAGGTACTACCACTGCATTGCACTAACCCCCACCGCATCACTCATCACATTCATATCCTCATCAATACCTCATCATTACACCCCCTCTTCAATACCGACCCATCGATACGCATTTAAGCATTCTTAACCCCCGGCGCCGCCAGCGCCAACAACTTCTCAAACTTGGGCGTTCCCAACCCGGTAACGGGATCCCACCCCTCCGTCGCATTCCACTTGGCACTGCCCCCCTCATCAGCCGCAAACTCCGGTCTACCCTGGCAGCCCGTACCCGCACCATCAACGATATCAGTAAACGCGCTCGGGGCAGCATAAAGCAAGGGGTTAATGAATCCCAAGCTCGGCATGCCATGGCTCTTGCGGGCAGCATTGAGCAGCGCAACGACACCAGCGAACGCGGGGGCGGAGGCAGAGGTTCCCGAAACGCCGGCCAGACGACCGCCGATGTAGACGGCGTACTTGTACGCCTGCGCGCTCACGTCGGGGAAGCCACGGCCTTGTTGGTCGAAGAATTGGGAGTAGGTGGAGCCGATCTTGCTGAGGTACTTCTTGACGGCGAGGTCTTGGTAGAGAGGACGCTTGTGGTACATGGAGAATCCTCCCGAAGAGAAATAGACGGCCTTTTCGGGGGCGGTTTGGTAGGTTCCTCCGACCGAGGTAACCCACGGGCAGGCGCCGGGGAAGGTGGGCTCGAAGTAAGTAGCATTAGTGCCGTCGTTGCGGATGCAGGCGTCGCCGGGGCCGGAGTCGCCCGAGGAGAAGATGACGGATACGCCGCGCGCGCCGAGCTGGCCGATCATGGAGCACACCTTTTCGGCGTACTCGCGGGGCACGGATTGCTCTTCTTCGCCGTACGAGGTGGAGAGGGTCTGGGGGAGCTCGGAGTTCTTGAGGGAGAGGAGGTATTGGAAGAAGTCGAGGTAAGGCTCGTTGGAGATTTCAGGGCCGGGCTGGTTGGCTGTGGGGACCAAGGGACCGCGGCCGCCGATGGAGTACTCGCGGATCGGGATGGGGTTGGAGACGGCGAGGATGTATTGGAGGTCGAGGTTGGCCTCGACTGTGGGGAGGGGGTTAGTGTTCTGATGCCAGGTAAAGGGGAAGAGGGGGTGAAAGCTTACCTCCGATCTTATCGGGAGACTGATCATGGAGACCACCCTTGACGAGCTTGACGGTATAGTTGCGGTCAGCAGCCTCGGGGACGAAAGCCTCGGCGAACGAGGTGAAATCCGCATAGTTGGAGTACTGCTCGAGGTACGAGGCGAAAGCGACAGTGTTCTTCTCGGAGGCAGAGGGCTTGTACTTGATGTTGTACAGGGAGCGGATCTCGTCGGGGTAGATGCAGCCGGTGCAAGTGGGGTGGCCCTCATCGGCAGCAACCTTGACGTTGGCGACACCCTGGGTCTCGGGCTCCTCGTAGATCTCGAAGATGGTGGAGGCCTTGGCGGCGAGCTTGCCGAAGCGGGTGGTGGGCTGGATCATGTCGACGTGGACATCCAGCTCATCGGGAACGCTGTACTGGAGAGTGCGGAGCTTGGGGCCGGTCTTGTCGCCATCCTGCTGGTACCAGGCGAAGGTGGTGTCGAGCAGGTTGTTGGCCTTGGCGACCGAGGTGGTGAAGGAGACCCAGTCGTTGTCGACCTTGCCCTTGATGCCGTTGCGGTTGAGCCACGAGGTGACGGCATCCGTGGTCTCGTCCGAGGGGGCGACTAGAGAGCGAACCTCTTCGCTGCTCAGGTGCATGCCATACTGAGGGTGGTTGGGGGTAGACACGCGGAGGATGGCCGCCTCAAGAGCATCGGGCTGGTGGGCGGGGAGGGCGATCTTGAGCGAGACGCTCTCGTCGGCCGAGGCGGCGCGAACCTTCTTCCAGCCCGAGGGGACGGAAGGGAGGCTGCTCTTGACATGGGCAGAGGCGCCCGCGGCGAGGAGGAGGACGGACCAAAGCATGATGATGATGGTCGACTAGGGCCTGGTCTGGTTGGACTGAGGTGCGACTGGAAGGAGGGGGGAAAAGGAAGAGAGGGGGAGGATGGGAATGTTATATACTCGGAGCTACATTATGTGTGGTGGTGGCGATCTGTGTGTCCACGCAACTCCCACTCTCTTGCAGATATTTTGGAGTGGCAGTCACAACGTATAGACCACTGGTCGTACGCCGTACAGAAAAAGCGGTAGAGACAGTCTGAGGTCTGTGATAAGGGAACGCGTTGAGCTCCTCCCTTATTGGGTTAACGTGCTCCCTGCACATATTGGACCATTGAACCTAGCAATATGCAAAACCGGTTCGGAAGGAATTCGTAGCTCAACGTGTTTCCGGGCGGTGGATGGACAATTGGGAAGGGCAAGCTGGCAAGGTAACGTCAGGAACCAAACAGAGTGACAGCCAGGAAAAGGCGTGTTTGCTCCACTGGGTAGTCACTGACGACGATCGGAATGGGCTCCCCCAGTCCCATGTCCCATTAACTGGATGTGGTTACTTGGGGGGCGGCCCATTGGCGAATAAGGGCAGGTCGATAGGCCGTCGCTCAGGCCAAAAGATCATCGCGACCATCGCGAAGGGCAGTTGCCTACGGAGTATTGTCAGCAATTGCGGATTGTTGGATGCTGGCCGATGCTAGTCGATGCGGATCTGTTGATGGAAAGAGGAAGGTCGAACGGACGCCGGCAAGACCACGGGCCGGGAGAGGGTGTCATTGGCCAATCGCACTAAGGTAGGTACACGGAAAACTGTCACCGTATGCCCACGCGCCATACGAGATCTCTTATGCAGAGTGCTACAGAGTGCAAAGTTACAGTTTATGCAACAGAACAATGCTACCGTTGGGCTGGCGAAGGCTGGTGTATTTTCTGCGGTCAGTGCCAGAAGACGAAGGTGGTAGTCATGGGAATAATGGGATGCTGTTGGTTCATGTTGTTGCTGGCTGTAATTTTATTTTGTTGACAAAGTTTGTGATCCGTCATCTCATCATGACAAGATAAGTGAAACGGTTGTACGCCGTTGGCGTTTGCAACATTGTCCTTCCTGATGGTGACAGTGGTGGTGCTGATGAGTTCACGATGGCCTCCATCGCATTGACTCACTGCTGCCACTGGTGTGCCTCGGCATCTGCTTGGCAAAGCTTAACCCGACGGAGCAATCCTTCTGTCAACTGTCAAAGTGTCTTGTCAATGCAATTCCCCATCGCAGCTTACCATTTCAGCGGGGACTATTGAATCTGACATTTTCCTTCTCGAAGAACATGAATGTCGATCCGAGATGTGCATATGTAGCCATCGTCGCGCGAGTTTTTGGGATTGAAGTCTCTGTTGGTTGATGACTGACAGAGCAAGATCTTCATATTGTCCTTGACAATATTTTGTATGGCATGCCTCCCATACGTGCCGGCGCGATGGAATGACATGCCAACGCTGACATCCGGTCCCCACTTTGGTGATGGTTGACCTTCCTCGTTGGGACATGGTTCTCCGCCATCTCTTTTTCCAAGGTCCTCTTTTTCGATTCTCACGATTGGGTTCTTTTGCAAAATCGAATCATCATGGTCGATGGCGCAAGAGACTATCGTATGGGAAGGCGGAATTGCCCGACCGATGCGGTGCCGCTGCCGACGGAGAAGAGGGAGAGACGGAAGAGACGAAGGAAGGGAGAAAAAGGTTCGGAGAGTCGGCATCCGTGTCTAGATGAAACCGCCATCACCCAAAGTCGTTCTTGTCCTTCGTTTATAAATTGCTTCCTCGCCCCTTTGCCTCCTCCTCACTCGAGCTGAGTAACGACCACATTTTACTTGGTGACGGTAACGGTCTCTTGGGTGGTGCGGTTGGCTGCTTGGCTGCTTGCCTTCTTGCTTGGCGGTCAGGGTTCGGTGGCTGCTGTGCCGCGAGAATCGCAAACTCAAACATCAAGAAAAGGTTTGTTTTGTCCAGCTGCTTATTTTCAACGGTTGACGAAACCGATGCGATTTCGGTTCCAAGGTCCGGAGAGTTATTTTTGTGCTCCTCGACCGTCGACGGGATGGGATGCCCTCCGGGCCGTTCGGCGGTGTTTTCCAGGGGACCAGGCCCACCCCGCCCACAGTGGACCATGGCTGCAAACGGTCCGGAACGCTACCGGATATTTCGGCAGCGGCCTGGATCTCGCTTCCCTCCGGACCGCGGTCGTCTCTCCGATCACAGCGGGTCATAACGGGCCGTCACGACTCAAGCAAAGTCCACCGCCGTCTCCGGGCCATGGCAGCCTTCACCGTCCCACGGACGGACTGATGTCCGCAGTGGAGTCGGACCCATTAGCCCGGATGCGCACGGCTAAGAATGGGACAAGGCAATTTTGCGACGAAAAAAAGGACCGAGGCACAGGGCCGGGAAATGCCTGTCAGCCCCATCAACACGCCGCAGGGAATTCCCTGGATTCATCCCGTCTGGATGATTTCTTGACAGGCACAGAACCAGCAGCAGAAAGCAGACACTGTCGCGCTCTTGGCAGGCACCAAACGACGCCGGCAGCCGAAAGGAAGCTCACGAGAGACTGGTTCATGTGAGGACGCGGGTTGGGCCTGTACGATGTCAGGGAGATGAAGATAATCAGCTCGATAATTAGTGGTTCATCTTGCTCGCTCTCACTGACCCTCACTGACGACCGCGGGTGCGAGACTGCGAGATTGGGGAGATTGAGGCCGGTCCAGGGGTGGGAGGGTACACACAGGTAGGCAAGTGGCCATCCATTGGTGGTGTCTGATTGGCGTGGTGCCTTGTGGTCTGTGTGCCACAGCAGTGCTACCGTGAGGGCGTGAGGAGGAGAGCATGACCTTTAACCACAACCGTTGCTACCGCCAGCCGAACCGCCGTCATGCCGCCCGTTGTGATGGTTGAGGTTGATGGCTGATGGTAGTGGTGGTGATACTTGGTCTTGGTTTCTTTGTCCCACGTTGGACAAGCCAACTTACCTGCAGCAAGAATAAGATAGGCATGTGCTCACTTGCAGATGGAACTGATAGGGCCATGATAGGTACAGAGTCAGGTCCTGGGACGTCAGTGGTGCAAATTTGGTAACACTCCTCTGCTCTGGTGTTCATCTTCCTCTGGGCTCTGGGATTTGATTTCAAGATCTCGGACATGTAATCCGTTTTACTATCTACTGCCTGTTGTTGACCTGGTTGACCGTTGACCACGAGGGGTATTTCACCGGATGTTTACCTGGCTCACATCACCAACCAGAGGATGAAAGATGGGGGGAAAGAGACCGAAGTGGTCCGTGCACAGTCACCCCCAAGACAAACCAATCGACCAACGCTCACTGTCTCCGGTGAGGCGGGAGGGGAGTCGAAAAGGGATGATATGTACTATCTTTCGAGCTTATCTCCAAGAAGAGTGAGAAGCTAGTGAGAAGAGATTAGAAGAGCCGACAGTTAATCTGCTACCCGAACCCTTTTTTTACCGGCTGTCATGGTGTTGTTATTTTCGGTTCCTTTTAGCATTCTTGGCAACTTGGCTCTCCCCTGAGACGGTAAAAAGGTAGGTTGTATTTACGCTTTCGTTGGTATGTAAAGTACAGCATCGGATCCGACAACACCACGGCACACAGCTTCATCGTCAGAGGGAATGCAGCATCGTGAGAGAGGAAAAAGGGCGAGAAAGAGGAGAAGACAAAAAGAGGAAGATCCTTGCTGAGGCATCTTGATCTGGAACCCCAATTTCTGCGAAACCCGGGACCAGCACTCTATTTTCTTAAATTTGGCTCTCCACCCGCTGCATCCACTCGTCTCGTCGGGTCTTGGACCCTAGGTCAACTCCAAATTGTCTATCAATCTGGTACATTTTGTACGCATCTGGCAGTGTTGTAGAGTCGTGCCGGGGCGGCTTCCGGCAGTCGCTAGGACGATGGACACGACGGACCACCATGTAATGGAATTAAACGTGGTTTCGGTGTTTTACCTCCTGTGTGTTGCTTGCCGGGGCCGTCATGTCAGAATTGCGGACTGTGTCTTGATTGACTGTGTCTGTGTCTTGGGATAGGGAGAGTCTTGTCTTGACTCCATCTCAGAATTCGATTGTTTTCCTTGCATCTCTTCACCCCCTAACAATTTAACATTTTCTACACCTTTTGGCCATTTCTCCTCCTCAGTCCTCTGGGGTCTGATCCGACTTCTCTTTGTCCTTCTTTCTTTCTTTCCTTTCCGTCCCTTCCTCGTTCCATTGTTTGCGCTCTGCCGTGTCCGGGGTCTAGATCAGCCTCTCTCCGGTCGAGGAACGTAACCATACCGGAGCGGTACCTCTATCTCCAACCACATTCGCTCACCACCACTCACACATCCCGTCACTCGTTATCCCATCCTTTTTTGCTTCTTTTAGTCTTTACAATTCCGAGATACCGCACCTCACCGCACAACGATCGATAACGCAGTACGTCCTCACTCTTGGTCGTACACTGTATACCGCCCAAGCAGGTACCATCATCAACGTCGTCGTCTAACTCGCTCCAGAGCTGCAGCAACTCCCCAGTGTTGTGCAGTGCCTAGAGCCCCTAAAGCACTCCAAGCAAGCAAAGACCCCACATTATTACATCCCACTTTCCAGCAACTTGGTCTCTTTGGCACTGCTTTTCTCGATATCGACGCCGCCATTCGCTTCCAGCTTTCAAGGCCCCTACATACTCGTGCCTTATCACAGAGAGTCGCGGACCCTGTTTTGACGTCCTCAGCTGAAATCGCGGTGTCCTCGTGGGAATTTGCAACTTCTAGCCCGACAGGGTGAATTGCCAACTCCACAGCTGCATCGAGATCTCTTTTAAGTCCTAGTATAAACTAGACAGACTCCCCCTCTCTTGGTTCATCATCACCAGACTGAGGTGCCCACTGGATGCTGCTGTTGTCCCTCACGACTTGAAGGAAAAAAAGAGGCATGCCACCAAGTCTGACCTACCACATGACTGCCGCCTGACCTATTGCGTTCCTTGTCCCCGGGTCAACCGACATCAACTGCATCACAATAGGGTATAAGAAGCAAAACACATCGCCAACACCAACTGGAACACCAACATGGCCAGCAACTACAGCGCCCTGGGCCCAGGCGATGACGACATCTCCGACTCGTTGGGCTATCATGATGTGGATGGGACGAGTAAACAAGTCCAACAAGGCCCAACATCAACACTAGAAAATACTCCCACTACAACAACAACTCCCAGTGTCGAGGTCCAGCAGGTATTATCTCCTGCGCAGTCTCCCAGGTCTCCAGCGTTGTCCCACTCCACCGCCACCGTCAGCACGGCGACGCCAGTAACCATGGCCACGACACCGTCCCCGTCCGCCTTTTTGTCACTGGCCGATCAGACCTTGGCTCCACTTGACGACAAGACAGTTCCTGGCGATCATGATGGAAATCATGGAAATCATGGAAATCAACAACTGGGCCTGGAAAGGGATCCTCCATCCCGGCTGTTGAGCCCGGCGGGAATCGTTAGGCGCGCCAGCAGCACGAGCAGCATCAGATCGGCCGGCTCCAGCGCTAGCAATACTCCGTTAACCGCTGGGGCTGGAGCTCAGGCCCTCCTGCCACCCCCAGGCGCACCTGCCATCCCGGCACTCGCAGAGTTGGCAGCACGCGGCGCAACCACGGTCAGCTACATGGTCCAATCTTACGAGGCGTTACGAGCGGCCAGGATTGCCGCCGGATACGATCTGGTGCAGGTGTCGTCCAAGGCGAGTGCCACTGGAGGTCCAGCTGGGAGTCAGCTGGGCGCATCACCATCACCATCGCCGTCGCCGTCGCCATCGGGATCCCGATCGTCGTCCATTGTCCAAATCCCCAATCAACAAGATAACAACACCGATAACACGCGATCGACAAACAACAGGGAGGATAAAGTTGGCTACGAAAACAGCGACAACGACGGGGCTGCAGCTAACGACCAATACGACATTAACGATCCCAGTCCCGATAACGAGCGTAACCAACTTCGGCCTGTGCCGCAACCCACAGCCGCCGTCACGACAGGGGATCATTGCTTTTCACGATCAACCGACAACCAACACGACCTTTCTACCACTTTAAACAACTTTTCACTGCCTCCGCCACCGTCTGCTTCTACAACAACCACCGCTATCGCCAACACGACCGTTGTCCGACCAACGCCCGAGAGTCCCAAAACACAGCGATCGCGTAGCTCCACAGTAGCGCTTCAGCAGACTCCGCCGCCGAGAACATCCTCGACCGCCAGCATCCCCCTGAGCCACCCTACACCAGACACTACCAAGCGATCACGATCGGGTGCCTACGTTGGTAATATCGCTGCTCTCGAGGCCACCGCCGAACGATTCTCTTTGACCAGTTCAATTGAAGAGGCCATTCGAAACGAACACAACGAGCTCAAGCGCAGCGACAGTCGCCGATCGGCTATCCTACAAGCGAACAGCCCGAAGAACAAGTCGCCAAGATCAGACACCGGATCGTCCCCCAATCGACCGCGAGTATCGACGAGCAGGACCAATTCCATTCGGGCATTGAACTCTGCGGCGCGCTTGGGAGGCTACTCGCCTGGAGGTTATGTTATGACGCCCAACCACTCTTTGTCGGGCCGCGCTCGCTCCGGAAGCAAGTCGGGGTCCATTGGAGAGTTGTCGCCCAAGTCTCCTCCAGTTGAGACTTCAAACGCCCAAAATCCCGAGTTCATCGAAGCCGGTACTGGAGAAGAGTTCCCATTTGCCCGCCATGGACCGGGAAAGAGTTCGGTCAGGGAGGCTTCAAGGAGACTCTCTCTTGCACAGATCGCCGAGTTGGACCACCCAATAACGATTACCCAGGATGCTATCGACGAGGCAGATCGTGCTGCGGCCGCCGGGGCGGTCCTTGATGACGACGAAGTCATCGCAGCCCGTGCCCATCAGCAAATCGAGCCGCAATATGCAGATGAGATGGATGACGTGGACCTCAATGGACCAAGCGACACAGCGCGACAGCCAATGCTTGACCATGGATTCTTCGACCAGCCCACTCCCCGGTTACAGCTTCACCAACCCGTCGACTACCAGCCCTACGAGGATCACCATGCTCATCAGCAATATGACGGCAGGCCACTGACCTCCGAGTCCCGCAACACCTTCCAACAAGCACACGATGCATTTGGTGATTTTGATGGCGTCCACTGCGATCCTGATGTAGATAACTTTGCGGGGCTCCCGCAGCCGGCACAACCCGCTCCTCAGCCAAGGAGGCGTCGCGAGACATTGCAACCACGACCAAAGTCCTACTTTGACCCTTCCACCGGCCAGGAGATGCTTTACTATCCTGCGCCAGTTCCCGCGATGCTCAACCTTCCGCCCAAACTGGCCAAGAACCCCAAGGCTGGTGCCCGGAACATGCGTCGGTCTCAGGTCCTCAGTGTCATGCAGCAGTCATCAGTTTATGGTGGAAGCCGAGACAACCTGCCAATGATGGCAGGCGGTGCGGGGGACGCGCCACCTCAGCTTCCCCAAATTGATGGCTTGCCGTATGCGGAGGGACCGTCTGGGACAGGCGCATTCCCGGCGCAGCCAGAGCGGGAAATTCGCCGACCGCAACGGTTGACCGAGACTGACAGGCGCAAGTCGCGCGCCACGATGCTCAACGGTCTTCCACCGCAGCTCCGGGCCAGTGCCTTTTTCGACTTGCCGTCGTCTACTACGCCTCACATAGAGCTGAAGGATGGGTCTGCCACGGCGACCTTGGATACCATTCTGGATGCCTCAGCTACAGCACCCGTCAGCGCGTTCACGGATCACGCCTTTGCTGGAAAGTTGGGCACCGAGGTGTATGGTGTTGAGAGGAAGAAAATCAAGAAGTCGGTCACCGATGTTGAGATCCCCACAGCTCCGGCCAAGACTCGCAAGAAGCTGGTCAAGAGGAATTCGAGCAGTAATCTGCTTGATGTCAAGGCCAACAAGGATAGTGATGAGGATGAGGGATGGACGAGTGTTGGCCTTGACGCCGATGAGCCTGGGCCAAGCAGTCGGCGGTCTCCCGAGATGGGTCAGCACACACCGAACCCCCAGGAGGAGGAAGAGGAGGAGGAACTTGTCGACGGAGAGCCAGTGTTCAACGGCCCACCCACGACGCTCCTCGCCGAGTTGCAGATGCGCAAGCAGAAGGACAAGATGATGATGCGTCCCGCAGCAGCCATTAACCCCCATGGCTTGCACGCCACTTTGCTCGAGCTCAATGCCGTGGCTGAGATGGAACGCAAGCAACGTATTAACAAGCGCGTTAACCTTGCTTGGGAAGATCCTACCCAGAACCCTACACCCGAGTCTGACGATGAAGACGTCCCTCTTGGCATGCTATACGCGGCCAAGGCCGTGGGCGCCAAGGATCCTCACTCTACCGACATTGCTGTCCTCATGAGCGAGGTTAACCGCCCTCTCGGCTTGATGGAGCGTCGTGAACTGGAAGAGAACGAGCCGCTCAGTCAACGCCGCAACAGGCTCAGGGGCAGCGAAAGCCAACCGTCCATGTCTCTGAACCAGATGCAGAAGCGCATGTCCCACATGACGCTGACTCCCCTCGGAGGTCCAAACGCCCTCGGCAACCGCTCACAATCCAGACTGACCCTGCCTTTGCCGCGCGGTTCGGCAGGCCTCGAAGCAGAAGGGAGCGACGCCGAAGGCGAAGGTGAGACCCTCGCGGCTCGCAAGGCCCGTCTAACAGCCGAGAACCCTCTCCCCCGCGCCCGTCCCGTCAGCGCCGGCTTCTCTTCCGAACTCCTCGGCGAGTTCGGCGTCGATCCCAATGACCGTCCGACCTCCTCATCCAAGGACTCCAAGGGCAAAGCCCCAGCAACCGGCGGCGATGCCGTCCCAGAAGAAGAAGAAACCCTCGGCCAGCGCCGGAGGAGAATCCAAGCCGAGCGCGAGGCTCGCGAGCGGGAAATGGCCGCCGGCGCTCTCCCCGGTGCTACTCAGCCCGCCATGCTCGCGGCTCCTCCCCAACTGCGTGACCGCCGTGACTCCGCCACGTTGATCCCCTTCGATCCCAACGCCAACGCCTCCCGCCTCTCCACCTTAACCCCCTTCGACCCCAACGCCAACGCCAACAACGCCCGCCTCTCCCGCCGCCTTTCCCTCTCCGACGTGCTCAACTCGAACCCCGTCGGCAACACCGCCCTCGGCAACCCCAACATCAGCCCACTCGAACAGGAACGTCTCCGCCGCGAAGCCGAAGGCCTCCGCCAGCAGCGCGCGCAGGAAGCCAAGATGGCTGCTATCCGCGCGCAGATGCCGCAGGCGCTTGCTGCGCCCGCAATCGGCGCCAGGACCGGCGGGTTCATGGGCGGCATTTACAACGGTGGTAACCGGAGTAACCCGGCCCTGGGTCAGGGATTGGGGATCGGGTTTGATCCGAATGCTAATGCTATCCAGCCGAGGGGTCTCTTGGCGCAGCAGCAGGAGATGGAGAAGCCGATGGCTAGGAGGGCTAGTACCATGACTGTTGGTGTGCCTATGCCTATGGGTGGTGTTGGTGCTCAGTATGGTGCTGCTGCCGGTGCTGCTGGTGGGTATGGAATGGGAATGGGTGGTTATGTTCAGCCGCCGCAGCAGTATGGTGCTCCCGGTTACGGTCAGCCGATGGCGATGAACATGGGTATGAACGGCATGCCAATGGGCGCCGCCGTGTCGAACTATGGTGCTTATGGCGCGCCGATGCAGTTCCAGACGGGACCGGGACAGATGGGACAGATGGGAATGCTGCAGCAGCAGGGGGGCGGGGATATGGTTGAGAGGTGGAGGCAGAGTGTTATGCCTTAGGGGACGTTCAATTTTTCTTGTTTGTTTTCTGGATGGAGTTCATTCTTGAATAACATCACACATACATCGCATCGCAGCATATTGGCGTGGGTTAAGGAACTTGGAAGACAAAACTGTCGTTCTTGCTTACATACAATTCCATGGCCAACTACTAGTTCGGTTATTGGCTCTTCTCATTGGCTTTTTACACACCTTCGCTTCTCGGTTGTTATTAAAACCTTGAGCTGTCGTTATAGCATACATTACATAGTATAGTCATAGTAGTTAAACTTGGGGATGGAAGGGGAAGAGATGAAAGAGGAGGTGGAGACGGAGAGTGAGAAGATCAGAAGACAGCGGAGGAAAAGCGGTCGTTTTATTTGCATATAGATAGATGGCGGAGAGGAGAGCGTGAGGGAGATGTAAGCGAAGAGAACAAAACAAGATACTGAAATATGTACGAAAGAGCAAGTGTTGATCTCTGTGTGCGTGATCCAAAGCACTTGTCTGGATTACATTATCTCCCTGACTGGTGGTCCCGAGTCGTTGTGTGAAATTGTGAAGTTATATCTCTTTTGGATCATTTGATAAACGGTATCATTGGTACTCTCGGGTTAACAGACGTATAGCGATTGAATGGATGCTAAGAAAGCGAAACGGATTCAACTGCTAGAGCTGCTGTTACTTTCGAGTCGGCCAACGCAGAATATACTTGGATACTATAACCGAAAAATAAACCCAAAAATGCGAGTAGATGACAATGAAAGGAGATGTCCTTGCGCGAAGTTGTTTGACATGTCTCTATTGGCTGAGGAACTACCGAGAAAAGGATGTTGGGCGTGAGATCGTGAAATTCAATGTTCTTTTGGATTTATTCAATAGCACCACTGTTACTCGAGTGTGGACGAAGAGAGAACTTCTGAAAACCCGAACAACTGAAGCCAAACATCATGTAGAACAAATAATGATAGCGAAGGACACAAGTGTATGTAGGCGATATTGACATGTCTCTATTTACCGAGTAACTATTGAGCCAAGGATATTGAACGCGAGATTATTAAGTTCTATGTCTCTTGGTAGTTATCTAAGTGTCGCCATTACTCCAGTGTTGACAAATTGAAAACTCATGAATACCAAGAAACTGAGACCAAACATGAAGTACAACGAGAAACTGACAACAACAAAAGGACACAAGTGTCTATAGGCGATGTTGACCTGTCTCTATTTACCGAGTAACTATTTCACCCAAGGATGTATGTTTAACACCACTAGTTACTCAAAGTCCCCTTTTTACTACAAAAATACACAAAACCATGATAAAACAAAAACACGATTATAAACTCCTTAACCCCAAGGATGCGAAACCTGACGGGATATGTGACGACGACAACAAATGGCCCACCAGCTTTTACCTTTACTTGACAGACAGCAATACACCCTCCTTTACATCTCACTCCCGCCATCCTCCTCGACCTCATCGAAAGCCTCCTACTTCCTCTTTACGAATTTCCCCGAAGACGACGACACCTTCTGCACCTTGGCTGGTGGCGCCTCATCCTCCTCGTCGTCCTCATCATCATCCTCCTCATCCTCATCGCCGCTCTCCTCAACATCATCATGATCAACCTCATCCTCATCAAGGCTCTCAGCATCATCAAACTCCTCATCGTCCTCCTCATCCTCATCATCCTCATCACCCTCCTCCTCATCCGACTCGCCATCAGCACCGACATCTATAAGCGCAAAGTCTTCCTCGGCACCATTGGTAATCTTACCCTCAGTCTCCTCATCACCCTCCACATACACCACACCGGGCTCATCAACATCCTCCTCTTCTTCATCACTCTGCTCACCACCCTCTTCCTGGGTAGCAGCCGACGCAGACGCACCACCCTGCTTCACAAACTTCCTCCACCGCATCTGCTGATCCAACATATCCAGCTTTCCCTTAAGCGCCAACAGCGCAGGCAATCCCCTCGCCCGCTCCTCCAGCACGCGGTTGAGCTCGCCCAGCCTGGCCACAACCTCGGGCTGCGCGACCAAGCTTCCGCCGTGCGCGACGAGTGTGGTCTGGATCCACTTCATCAGCCCAAAGGCGCGGCCGGGACGGCGGTGCATGCGGGCCGCGAGCTTGGACAACAAGACGCCGGCGAGCGCCGAGTCCATGCGCGTGATGGTGTTGGTGATGATCTTGGGATCCGAGGTCTGCAGGCACGATTCGAGGAGGTCCGAGTCGTCGGTGCGCAGGGCTTGGTTGAGCACGGTGCCGAGGGAGGTGGCGGAGATTGTGGTCTGGCTGCCGTTGGGGCGCTGGATGGTAACGGTGTTCTTGGTAGAGGAGGCATCGGCGGCGGCAGCTTCTTGGGCGGCCAGGGCGGAGGCAACGTCGATGGTGGCGTTGCCGCGGGCGAGATCGCCAAATGTGGGGGAGGCGTCGTCGTCGTCGTCGTTCTCGGCGTCGGAGGCTTCGTCTTGTTGGGCAGCGGGCTCGGAGGTCTTCTTGGTCTCGGTGGTCTGCTTCTTCTCGGGAGCGGCTTCAGCCTCGTTGTCGCTGTTCACGTCTTCATTGTCGGAGTCGCTGTAGTGGCTGGAGGAGTCGCTGGAAATCTCAATGGTCTCTGGGGCGGCCTTGGTGGCCGACTTCAGTGCTGGGCCGGTCGAGACGGCCGTCCTTGTCTCGTCGATCTTGGACTTGGTTGCGACTTTGGCGCTGGGCTTCACCACCGGCTTGACCAGGGCGAGCGCTTTCCTCTTGGTAGACATGGTTGGTAGTGGTTGTGTGTTGTTGGGGGGTGGAGGGATACTGAGGTTGTCGTGAGGAAGGAAGGAGAGGGTCGAAGTGGAAGTCGAGGAATGTCGCGTGGGGAAGAATCTCTTCCTTTTTCCTTATCGATTGAAAATTATATGGACCTGATAAAGGGTATCTGATGCTGCCAATTGGTCGGATGGATTATGATAAATAGGTGAATTGTACCACGGCAATGGTAATTCTGTATGGTCCTTGACTATGCAAGATGCAGGAATGCAAGATAATCGAGTGAATCGGCGAATTCACTTTCAGTTGCAGGTTGGATTTGGCTGTTCGAAAAGCTGTTCGAAAGCTGCTGCAAAAAAATTTGGGATCGCGGCCAAACTTTTTTTTCTTTCAAGTGGAAGTCGCTGCAGTCCACCGGGCCCCTGCCACGGTCCCCCACTTTGGGGTACAAGGTACCTGGGTGACTTCTTGGCATTTGATGATGGGTGGCCCGTGCTGTTGCTGGCTCTTCCTCGTGACTTCTCATGTGACAGCATCTGCGACGCACAGTCCATCTGCTGTGGTGAGTCAAGACCTGTGTGGCTGCGTGGCTGTGCGTTACGGGAGCGGATTCCTGCGTGATTAATTTGCCTTGAGGCTGCACAATACCGTGACGCTGATTACGGCCAAGAGGGGTCTGTTTCATTGGCCAGGGCAGAGCTTCAACAGCACAACAGGAAACTTTTTGGATCAAACTCGAACTCACTGTTGCCTTGTTGCTGCCTGTCTCATTTCCAACATTCAACACCATTCGTCTTATTGAGAAAAGCACTTTCACACTTCGACACTTTCAGACCTCGAAGGATATCGTCGGGATTTGCACCCCTTCATTGCAGTGTTCCATCCGTTTCGACATGCGTCCTTCTGTCGCGGTGTGAGAGAAATGGAAGGTGAAATCGAGCTGGACACGCGACGGGCTGAACAGCAGCTACCCTTGCACCCAGAGTGGATTATGCCGCATGCGATTGGCTTGTGGAAGCCAGATCCTTGTCATCGATTTTGCGACGCTGTTGACTCTCTCGAGCTTCTTTTCGAGAAAAAGAAGAGTCGAGACAACGGAATTTCGACGACGAAGGGAACGCCTGGAGAATGCCACAGTGGAAAGCAAGCGCGACATGGCCCAAAACGACAAGGCTCGCCTGTCCAAATAGCAATGCTACCTACGATGGGAAAGGGCTCGGTCGGTCTGATTTCGCACCCCCTCCTACGAACCCACCTTCCCGTCTTCTGTTTCTGCATCTTCCCCTCCGGCGCCCGCCTTCTCCGCCAAAACAAGAAATTCAAAAGGCATGCACTTGCATGTCAACATGGTCGGCCAAGTTCTTACCCCGGAAAAGCCATGCGATAGCCTTGGACTTCTTCACTCTCTCTGGCCGACTATCCTCACTTTCATTACAACGTACCTATGGTAGCCAACAGCTTCTCAGAACCATCAACATTATGGTGTAAGTCGTCGCGTCATTGTCGCGTACCCCAAATCCAGTCGTGGTGGCATGCCGTTTGCAACCGAGTTGCAGTCGAGTGCAACAAACGTTTCACATATCGGAATGCCCCCGTCACAACATCCAAGGTTCAGTCCCGTCCGTCGTTCCAAGAGTCGGCCGTGGTTGCTACCGCAGGCTCCCATTGTCCAGCGACAAGAAAGATGCCTTTTTTCATCGTCCCGTTGCCGTTGCCGTTTGCTTGTTTTGCTTGCTGCAATTTGCTGGGTTCTCTGCGATGGCCTTTGAACTTCCATACGAAACCGAGGCAGGAGGAGGCTGTGTGCTTTGTTGCTTGTCGATATCTTCCTCCTTCGCCAGATTTCCTTGACCCTTTTCCTTTTCTGAAGCATCATGGCCACCGAGGTCATCAAACCAGTCGTATCCGGGCTTGTACTTGCACCAATGCAATATCCCCGACGCGCGGAGTCTGTCTGAGCCCAACAAGTTGTTTGCGCCAGTGCTTGGACATCTTTGCATCGAGGGTGAACGACCTGATGAGCGACAGACGACTCAGTTGAGAAGGTGAAAAGAGGATGAACCGGCGAAGATGAGGACAACTGGCCGATATATGTACCACGATGAAAAGATCAAAGCCGTCCAAGGTCTTCGTGATACGGACGCATGTTCTTGCAACTCAAGAGTCCCTGGTGTCGATCGCGCACGGCCCACAATGCGACAGAGTGGCCAACCAGACGCTCGAAAGCCGCCTCCACCGACCAAGGGAGCCAGTCAGAAGGCGGAGCCACCCGCAGGGCCTCGTCGCTGCTGGGGAGCTCGGACAGCTTTCATAAATAGCGTCGAGCTGCCGACCGGGACGGACATGTGTTCTCACCCCCGAATTTTTGGAAAAAAAGGGAGACTGCGACGCGCAACACAAACAAGACACCCCCCCGCTACCGACCATCCGGCCAATCAGCAGCCCCGAACAACACAGAAGCCACGACCCCCCTCACAGGCTGCTTGACTCTGACGCGACGCCAGCCGCTTTCTCCCCACTCCCCCCCATCCGTCGTTTCTTGTGACTTGTACAAGAGAACCTGCGAACCCTCCGTCCAAAAAGTTCCAACCCTTGACTAAAAAATATCTTTTTTGCTGTTGCCCGCCCAACCAGCCAGCCCAGCCCAGCCACACCTTTAAAATCAGCGGCCTGCACCACGCACTGCACTCCAGCCCCGACCGTCTGATTTTACGACGTTTTTCCACCCCCGACATCGTCATCTCACACACTGCAACGCAAGGCTGAAGGCCCACTCCAAGACTTGATCATTCTCAGCCTCGAACCCCCCTGGCCCGCGCAACTTCGCAAACTTGTGAGTGGTGGCAACCAATTTTTTTTTTTTTTCTTTCCATCTTCTTTTCCGATTTTCTTTCCCCTCATCCCCCGACCTGACCCGACCCGACCGACGCGTGTGCACGTACCACCACTCGCGCCTCTCGCAACCCCAACCCTCGCGCAATCCCGACTTTCGAGTACTCCCACTCCACCTCAATTGTCGTCGTCGCGCGCGCATCGCAAACGCCACTATTCGCAGTCGCATCCAGGTCGCAATTGCGTGCACTTGCGGTGGTTTAACAGCTGTTGTCGTGGCACACAACACTGCAACCTCACTGCACTCGTGCAATAGCACCGCAACATCCATTTGATAAACTTATATACCAACTCTGGCTATCGAATCAACTACTTTTGCATCAAGTGCACGGCGTTCGCTGACACGGTTTCTTCAGTTGTTTTTGATGCCCCAAATCGTTGCTTAGATACCCCCCTTTCAGTTGCGCGCACACACAGGCTCAGAGCATATCCACGTGGATATCCTTTCATCTCGTCTTCTAGCTTTTCCTCAATCTTACTGTATGGCAGTTATGACAAGTCAACAAGCTGACGGCGGCGCGGTTCTCCCCGAGAAGCCCGTCACCATGGCTACTGAGGCTCCTACCACCGCTCCAGATGCGCCAGTGGCAGATGCACCCAAGAGTGATGCTGCTGCTGCTACTGCTGATGCTGTTGCGGCAACAACCCCTGATGCGCCAGTGAAGGATGTTGCAAATGGTGATCAAAAAGAAACAGATGTGAATGGGTAAGTTACCTTACCAGTTACCTTGCCAATCTTGTCTCAGATACCCTTCACCTGAAGATGACGCATTCACTTGCGCCGCTTCGCCACCCAAACCTTTTTCCCGCCAACCCCTCCAAAACCTGAACCTTGAACGCTAATTTCTTCCCGTAGTCACGCCGACGTCTCCCCTAAAACTCTTATGCCAGAAACCAAAACCGATAGTCTTCCTACTCCTAAAGACGAACCTTCGTTGGAAGAAGCACAGACCACACCAGCAAAGAAGGAAGAAGACGCCCCCAAAGCGGAAAAGTCAGAGGAAGGTGAGGGGAAGAGTGACGAGAAGGGTCAAAAAGAGGACGCAAAGTCCGCTCCGGTAGAGGAGGAAAAGATGACCGAGGAACCGGCAAAGGCAGAGGAGGCAAAGGACGAGGGCGAAAAGATGGAGATCGATGCACCAGAGGTACCGGCGGGCGATGCGCCCAAGGAGCCGATTGCATCGCCTGCGGAGGACAAGGCTCCTGAACCGGCCGCCGAAGAAAAGAGCAAGGAAGAGAAGCCTGCCGCTGCCGAGGAGGCCGAGGAGGCCAAAGAGGACAAGCCGGCCGAACCAGAAGCTGACGTAGCCACGGAAGCGAAACCGGAAGACGGACCCGCAGCTAAGGAGGAAGCCCCTGCTCCTTCCACAACTGAAACCCCCGCCACCGAGCCCGCGTCAAAACCTCCCGCGTCTCCTGCAAAACAACAACAAGTGGAAGAAGACGTGGAGATGGCTGATGCGCCTGCGACCGTCGAGGAGCCCGCCAAAACAGAAGAGTCGAAGCCCGCCGAGGCGACACCCACAGCGACCCAACAGGAGACACAAGACACTGCTGTCAGTGACGTACCGCCCCCCACACCCGCTGAAGACGAGAAAAAGGAGAAAGACGCGCCTCGGCCCTCCCCAGCCGCCCCCGTCACTGCAGACACCAGCATGTCGGACGCGCCCCCGCCATCGTCCAAGCCCTACAGGGAACGCGAGGAAGACAGCGAAGATGAGCCCGTCGCCAAACGCGCAAAGGTGTCCCCTGTCGCAGACCAGGCCAACGCTAAGAGCGAGGCCAAGAGGGAGGACAAGATGGACGTCGACAGTAAGCCTGCCGCGTCATCTGCATCCACCCCGGTCCACGACAGGAGCGAACCCAAGTCGCTGGCTGATGACTCGCTGAACAACTTGCCCATCTCGGACTTCATGAATCGCCAGATCCGTCAGGTGCTGGCTGGCGTCAAGAAGACCAAAGCGGGCTATCACTTCCGTCTCCCCGTGTCGGAGCTCTGGCCGGGTCTGTGGAATGAATACTCGGCCAAGGTTAAGGACCCTACCGATATTCAGACCATGGAGAAGCGGCTCCGCGGGAACCTGGCTAAGTACCAGACCCTAGGAGACTTCAAGCGCGACCTGGACAAGCTGGTGCAAAACTCCATCGCCTTCAACG
Source organism: Neurospora sp. CHS-2018a (assembly GCA_009802275.1). Lineage (NCBI taxonomy): Eukaryota > Fungi > Ascomycota > Sordariomycetes > Sordariales > Sordariaceae > Neurospora > Neurospora sp. CHS-2018a. Next base: position 139,877 of record RAKG01000093.1, read on the forward strand.
GAGAGTACCACGACGTCACTGCGGCCGCCAAGTCCTGTCGCGATACTATCCTGTCTCGACTAGGTGGCTGCTCAGCCTTTGAGCCGTCAAGACCCGAGAAGAAGGACTTCGCGAAGCACCCGACCCGTCATGCGGAACCGAGAGCGGCTACTCACTACTCTTCTCCATCGGCGCCTCTCCCCCAGCGCCCCCAACAGCCCCGCGTCAATACCGCTGCTGTGCCCGCTCCCTCCTCGTCAAAGCCCATCGAGTCTCCTGCCTTCGCCATCCCTGCCAACAACAATGGCATGCCCTTGATCCGTCGCGACTCAACCAAGCCTGACAGCCGCGCCAAGCGCCCCGTGAAGCCCGCCCACCCGAAGGACCTCGTCTATGACACCAAGCGCAAGAAGCTCATCCCCGAACTCCGTTTCTGCGAAGAGGTGCTCACTGAACTCCGCAAGCAGAGATACTATGAGTTCAACGAGGCCTTCCAGAAGCCAGTTGATCCTGTTGCCCTCAACATCCCGACTTACCACAAGATCGTCAAGAAGCCGATGGACTTGTCGACGATGCAGAGCAAGCTCAACGCGGGCGACTACGCCAACGCGAAGGAGTTTGAGCGGGACTTTGACCTGATCATCAAGAACTGCAGGCTGTTTAACGGCGAGCAGCACATTGTGTATGAGCAGGCCCTGCGACTGCAAAGCCTTTACCGCCGTGAGATGTCTAAGAAAGATGAATGGCTGGCTAAACATGCGCCCGCACCTGCGCCGCATCGTTCTTCGAACACTAGTCCTAGGATGAAGGACGAGTCGGACTGGGAGGAGCCCGAATCGGAGGGCGAGCCGGAAGTGGATGAGGAACTTAAGGGGGCCCAACAACGACTGGCGAGCTACATGAAGCGCTTGGAGGAAGAGCAGAAGAAGATTAACGACATCATGCTCGAGATGAACCCGAATATGGCGGACGTCGAGATTGCTCAGTCTGTCGTGGCGATGCTTCAAAAGCAAATCATCACGGAGAGGTCCAAGATTGCTTCCATGCAGCCGACGAAGAAGGCGGCGCCTGCGAAGTCGCATCATGCTAAGCCTGCGGCTAGCAAGCCCAAGAAGGCCATGCCGACCGGTGGCAGCTCTCACCACGCTGGTGGTAATGCCGCCAAGAAGGCTAGCGGCGGCCATTCAAGCATGGGCGGTCATGGAGGTGGAATGGGAGGCATGCCCAAGAAGGCGGCGGCTCGGAAGCCCGCACCGAAGCGCAAGATGGGTACGGTCGAGAAGGAAGTTATTGCAGCCGGTATTGCCGAGCTGGAAGGCGCCCAACTTGAGCGTGCTATCGAGATAATCAAGAGCGACACCGGCACGGGTGAGAACGACTCGGGCGAATTGGAGCTGGATATTGATCAGCTTTCCCAAGACGCCCTCACTCAGCTGTACGACCTCGCCATCAAGGCGTTCCCCCACCTGCAAAGGGAAAAGGAACGCACCATGGCCGCGCAGGCGCCTCCTCCCCCACCTGCCGCGCAGCGGTCCAAACCGGTGCAGAAGACCAAGAAGAACAAGCCGATGAGCAAGATGGAGCAGGAGCGTAGACTGCAGCAGTTGAACGAGCTTCGCGCCCAGGCCGGCCGCCAAGGCTCCGGTAGTCAAGAGCCTATGGAGTCGATCGAGGGTACGGGAAGGGCTTCTGTTGACCCCGCTCCGCAGCACCATCGCGAGGAGGACAGCGAGGATGAGGAGAGTTCCGAGGAGGAGTAAAGGGTTCCCGTCCACTTGATCTGCTCGCTCTCCAGCCCGACACTTGCCCACCACTCGCCTAGAAGGTGGTCTCGCTCGCGTTACCAGGGCTCAGAGGGGTCCGATGTGCTATCTTCTTGCTCGACATCCATACTTTATGGATAACCTATATGTGCCATGTCATGCTCCCGCCTATTCTCTCTTCAGCTTGCTCAGGCATACCTTTTCTGTGGGGGCACTTACCTGATGGCTTGCCGCCGATTTGCGCGGCTTTTCCAACTTTGAAGGGCAACATTGAGACTTTACCTCGAGACTTTGACCATTCGGGTTTGGCACCCCATGAGTCATCGTCGTCTCCTTCCCTCTCCCTTTCCGTAGCAAAATCAGTTAGCATCGTATTTTACCAGCGGCCGCATTTGTGTGTCCGCTTGGACCTAGCAAAGAATGGTGGCTATGGTTGATCGTTCGTCTCTCGGCACGGGGTAGAGAGAATGAATGGACAGCGCTAGTCCATTGTTCTTTGCTTGCTTTCTTCCAAACTCATAACAACATGAGGTAGCGGAGGATGGGAGCGGCGGATGAAAAACATTGAAGGTGTTAACGGGAAAAAACAGAGATAAAATAATAGGAGGACATTGCAAGGAAACGGAGTTTTTTGCTGCGTTATGCGTGTTGCTTGGTGATGATGATGGAATGATTCGTGATGAAGTTGCTTTTTTCTCTCAGTTTTTTTGCTTTGCGCCTTGCGCTTTTAGCAAGATGGGGATGGAGAATGCATGATGGTTTGGGGTGTTAGTAGGTAGACAATGGAATGCTTCTTACTTACCCTTGTGCTAGGACGAGAGAGTCCTCGGTGTTGTCGGTAATCGTGACTCACGATGCTTTTGGCCATTGTATCGTCTGTGTTGGCCCCCATAGACGTATCAGGTGGATGTTAAAGTTGACGTCGTCTTCGATGGCTGTCATTGTTGTCGCTGAAGACTCGTCCTTTCTTCTCGAGTCCGTGTCGTCGTGTCTCTTGCATGCAGTGAAATGCTTCAAAAATGGTTCCTGTCGCTGGATGTCCCCGTCTTCCTGAAATCTTTTCATCGGCTTCAGACCTTTTCGCCCCTCAAGGCCCCAACTGGCCAAGCCACTCAGTGGATCGATCAGATAAGGGTGAAGAGCAGGTGGGCCACGACTTCGAGCCATGTGCGATTGTGGATCAGCCGCCCTGACTAGGGATGCCCGCCTACTGAGAACGGGATGTGTGATGCTCCGAATGTGATGTCCCTCGACTGCCTGCTCACCTGGTCTCCCATGAGGGTATGGAGGTTAAGGCTTCCCGCGGCTTTGAAGGTAGTTGCGGGCGAGAATCGTGAGCGTGTGACGACTTGATCTTGTCTTGGTCGGTTGTCGGGTTGTGAACAAATTGGGTTGGCGACTGGTTATGGGCGGCTTCTGCTTCGGCCTCCGGGAAACGTCCAGGCGAGGAATTGCAGAGCGAAGGAATCCAGCTTGGACTTGATTATTCATTGTTACCTGTGGTACATTGTTCTCGGGTGGTAAATATCTCGAAATTGTCTCTCGCAATGGACGGGCGATGTCCTGATATGAGTTGACGAAGATTGATGTTGGGATGAAGTGTTGAGGTGATTCCCCGTCACTGGGGGTGCACATTTCTAGGGCGGAATTAGCAGTGTGACAGTGCCCATGGGGACTCCCGTCATGGGGGACTCGTGGAGGACTCGTGGGCTACGGCCTGGGGTTGGCGGGCAGTGGGTTGGTTGCAGGAACCCCGCTGCACTAACAGCGGCTCGTGACACTGACGTCCGGATACTTGAGGTGCCAGGCCTCTTGAGAGCGCCATTTGCGCCGAAGAGGGTTGTGGCATGTCGAATCACTCGTCGTGATTTCGTAATTGTGTATTTGGCGGCTTTGTGCCCTGGTGAAAGCACATTTCTAAAGCGTCCAAGATATCCTTGTCTTTCGAGGGACAGCGACCTCGAGCCAGCTTACACGAGACGGAGACGAGACCCGAGAGACGCCCGTCAATGGAATATCCTCCGTCTGGGCAATCGCTAGATCGTCTCGAAAATAATCGACTGTCAAATCCTGCTGGAAAGCGTTCGAAGTCAGCTTTCTTGTGTATCAAAAGCCATGATGGACGAGGTGTCGTTGGGGATACTCACCGTCGCTCTTGCTCCAGACGGGTACCTATCTTCCGCGCGGGCCATCGAGGTTCTTGCGCAGAAGGAGAGGTGTGGAAGAATCAACGGAGGGAACGCCAGTAATGGACAGCAGGAAAAGATATCAGAAGGCCGATAGATCAATTCCTAAGTATCAAAGGCGAACGTTCTCCAGCATCAACAAAAGAGGGAGGATGGGTTGTTGGTTGTCTGGTGGTTCGTTGTTGGTCGGTTGGCAGCGTGGGTTTTGGGTTGGTTTTGAACATTTTGCGGGGGCCCGGCGGGAGGAAGGCGGCACCGCCTTCAGCCTCCAGCGGAGGGGTGGCTAGCCCACAGCGCAATCCGCCCAAGTTGTGGCAGACTTTAGGGCTTCACGCACCACCTCCCGTTCAACCACTCGGCCATCTGGCACGAGGTCTTGTCCCATTCACAGAACCTTGATGACTTCTCGCAGTCCTGCTTTCTGCTCGTGGATCAGAGAACCCATTCACCGACTCTGGCGCAATTCAGATGGATTCCTCGTGGGCAATGGATTGTTTGTTTAGCCGCCCGGCTCGGGGCATCAAAACCACGCTGAATGCCTTCACTGGCCATCCCGTGGAACTGCCGTGATGACCTTGCCGAAGGCCCAGGGCATCGCTCACGATTACACTAGCGAGCTGATGTTTTGACCACTGGTGATTCTTTGGGACCCTTTTCTGAACTTCCTTAGGTAGGTAAACTGACCCCGGTGACAATGTTGGCAACGTTGATGGGGACGATGATCGCTTTCGGTACATCATGCTAGAGGTACTCTTGATGGACTCCCGACGGCAGGAATACCATATGCATCATTACAGGCAAAACAATGCATGGGAGATTCAACATCTATGACGGCATGAATCCACCGTCAGTGCCGTTGTTCGTGACATAAAGGGAAGTAGCTGGTTTGCAGTTTCCATGTTTACGTTCTTGCCGAGTAACCGGACACAGAAACCCGACGACCACCATTGTACTCGACGTCGCATCTTCTTTTGAACAGCTAACTACCAACATAGACCACCTAGATTACATACAAACAAACGACTAAACAGCATCTCCATCATCACCATGCTCGGAAAGATACTCCTAACCATCGACGCCCTCTTCCTCCTCTTCGCTGCCCCGGCGGTCGACTACAGCAAAACCCACATCTTTAATCCGGCCTGGAAGCCACATGCAAAGTATGTACCACTCCACGCCCTTGTCACACACTTACATTACTGAACCAGCCTTGACAGATTCCATTGCGGGCAAACCATCACTATATCCGTGGTCATGGGTCTCGCAACCCTCTTCTACACCTGGCTACCATCCGGCCGTGTTCCCAAATCAGGCCCGGTCCCCACACCGGCCGTACTGGCCGAGAGGCGTGAGCGGATGAAGGAATCTTTTCAAACGGCGGGCTTCCTCGGAAGTGTCTACTGGTTGGCAGGTGTGACAGCCATCTTGTATCCCAACACTGCAGGGACGGATCCCGAGTTCGGCAAGATCACAGATTTCCCGCAAGGAAAGCTATTCCCGGTATTGGCTGCTTTGGCTATCTTGGGGGCATGGCTCGAGGCGAGGCGTCTTAGATGAACATTGCAAGGCTGATGAGAAACCGAGGACGGAGGGTGACGAAGCGCGTGTTTCAAGTTTCATGATGGAAAACAGAATCGGTATCGGTATCGGTATAGCACTGCGTCTCGCTCCCCGCGGTGCAGACATGGTGCTCTCCATGCGGAGATCACTTACGCGGCCTTGACCCTGGCTACCGATACATGACGCGTCCGGGCGCCGCTGGTGTGGCTTCGAAGGGGGTCCGGGAATAGGAGGGCCATGGGGGTATGGATCCGCTCTCGGATCGATTCATTTTACAAGTTTGACTCGGCGCTTGGACAGTGCATTGTATGTGCCTACTTTTACTCAGCTTCTCGCCCATGGCATTTCATTTGTCATGAATGCATACTCTATCCCTTCTCTTTGTCTTATGGAATGAACTCTACTGAAACCACTAATCCCCAGCCGAGTTCCATCACCGCTAGCTTCCGGATCTACGCCGATTTCCAGGACTTGGCGACCGCTGAGGCCCCGTAGGTTATCCCTGAAGCTCCGTCTTGGCAGGGACTTGGCACCGGCCGTCCCCCGGAGCACTGATCCAGACCCGGACCTTTACGTCACAGACACTCTAATCTCACGGTCGTTTCAACCCAACTCTCAGGTCAGTTACCGAGTGAATCGTCCCGTCCGAGGCCAGGCTTGAGCGGGACACCCTAACATCTCCAGCAGAACTCCATCTTGTTCCCTAATTCCCGGCAACTAGCCCCTCCGGCGCTCTCGTTTTGGATCGAACCTTGACACTATCTCTCTTGCTGCATTATACCCCACGTTGATTCCTCACCTTGAAATCATTTTTGCTTTCTACATTCTGAGAGTCGCGCTTCGAAACTTACCAATTACTCTCGCTTGTCAAGTCATCTGTACCCAGCAGCGCACCACGACTACGAATCCTCGAGGACACTCTGCGATCACCACCGCCAACCCAATTCGCCCACAGCGGCATGGTTCTTCATGGCCAGCCCTCCGGCACAATGAAGCCATGTGATTTTCAGGCGCTCCTCTCTTTCTTCTCAGCGCGAGTGCTACACAGAGGACCGAGACTTCTACTGCAATTAATCATCGGTTCGACTCTCACCTTCGCCCTTATACTCGTCATCAGGAGGGGCTTTGGCGAGGACCTATCCTCAAACGATCTCTTCCGATGGTCTGACAACGAAAGCGAAGACATCAAGGACGAAAAGGTACACTACGAGTTCCAGTCGCAACAACACGCTGGCGGACTCCGGGTGGTTGTCTTTGGAGAGGACGATGTAGCGACTCCTGCTTGGACGCGGGGAGAGAAGGAGATGCGGTCTCCTGGGTGGACGGAGGTTATGTGCCGGGAGGTTAGTCTGTTACCATTGCCCGCTTTTCCTTTTGTTCTTTGCTAACGCGTATCTTCCCAGTTAAACTGCTCCCACTACCTCTCTTTCATTCCTCCCAACCTCCACCCACCCGCACACCCCCTCATCTCGAACGATATCTATGTCGAAGCCGTTAGACAAACGATCAAAAACACGACGAAACTGAAGAAGACCCAAGGTCCAGGGTACGATTACACCTTTCAACCTCGACTGTTCCCCGTGTCCAAAGCGTTGCCAGACCTGAGCGCCCAAGTGACGGCCTTCCTAAACCTACAAAACACAACTACCCTTCCCAAAGCCAACGAGACACTCTGGGTCTTCAACTTGGGTCAATGGGACGTGTGGTCGCTAGCCACGCTCCCCATTGCCACAGGCAAAGCAGTTATTGACCAGCTAACCGACCACGTTATCGAGCAAATGGAGCGTCTCTATCAGAGCACCATACTAAATGACGCCACGGTTGTCTCTAACAACTCCAAACTCCTCCCACGCAAGACCAAGACGGGCCCGATGAAAATCATAGACCCAGAAGTCTACAAAGTCAAATCCGGCGCTGCCAATGCCCCTGTCTCGGCTTCCGCAAACACGAAGACACAAAAACCAAAACCTGAAACCTTCCGTGTCTTCTTTCCCGCTCTGTTCGATATCTCCATGACGCCCTCGTGGAACTCCAACCGCCCGGAAACGCCGCCACCGCACTCCAAAGCCGAGCAGATGCGCAACGCGGCGAAGCTGACGGACACGTGGAACCAAGTCATGGGCGACAAGCTTTACGCGTGGGTGGAAAGGTCGGATGTCATTGCCTTGGAGGAGTTCTATCTTAACACCGACACAGACATGGACAAATCACTCGATGGCCAGAACACTGACACGAACAAGAAGCGAGCTCCTCCAAGCCAAAGCATAAAGGCGAAACAGGCAGAGAAAGAAAATGTCGTCAACTCGAAGCCGAAGTCGACCCCGAAGCCAAAGCAGCCGCCAGTACGTGACTTCATCACCTACGACATGGCCAGCTACCTCACCTCGGCCTTAATAGAAGGGCAGCTGCACAGCTTAGGACTCAGTGACGGGAATGGCTTGGGCCAATTACCGATGAATAACTGGTACAAAGAGGTTTGGGAGCCTTGTGTCAAGCCGGTTAAATCGGAGACGGAGCTGGTGGACTTGGAGGAGGAGGGGTTGGTGCAGCAGTCGACTGCGAATTCTACAGACTCAACGGACTCTACGGAAACTGCTACGGGGTTGATGAAGGCTGTTGCTGCTGCTGCTGCTGCTGGCCAAGCCAAGGCAGCAACGGCAAAGAGGAGGAAAGAAAGAACCACAGAAGCTGCAGGCGAAGAAGCAGGAGAAGAGAAGACAACAACGGTTTGCAACATCCCGGATGATTACCTCTTTTATACACCCTTTACTCTGGGGTCGAGAGCCATTAGGGAAATAGCTAGGGAGGCAGCGGAGAAAGTAAGGAGGGGGGAGTCGTTTAGCGCCGAGGGGGAAGATGATGGGCTTTGGGCGGGTGTTCAGGGACATCAAACATAATGAAGGAGGCTTGGATTGGAAGTGAATCGTGTCGCTGAGGGAAGGTGGTCGGGAAGGTGGTGGACACTAATGGTGTAGGACAATCCATAATTTTTCGTTTATTTGTTTATCTTGTTTTATGCTTTCGGAACCTCGTCGTCGTTGTTGTAAGTTGTGTTGATGTTGATGTTGCAGTGTGTGGTGTCGTTAAACCCGGACAATCACCGACCGGCCAAGGCCAAGACCGTTGGCGTCGTCGGTGTCAGGATACCTGACCAACCTGACCGACCAACCGACCAACCGATTTCGGGAAAGGCTCAGGGTTCGATAAATGGGACGCGTCATATAAAGGATCTCGCCGATAGGGTTAACGGTGGTGAAAGTGAGATTGAAATTGGTGATCGCCGGTTCGGCTCCGAGCGGAGAAGGAATGGTGGATCTTCAACGTCGTTGAGTCAACCTCGTCTGTCAACCTCGTCTGTTTTTGATATATACCTACATCGTCGCTATATATATTTTTGAAATACGCTTTGCTTTTGCTTCATTATCTTTTGGCATCATTTAGTCGACATCTACCATTTTTGGCCTTCTCTGGCTTGAAGTCATTCCCTGACGTCCATCTCTTCATTTCACCTGGGTCACGCGACACGCCCGGGTACGATACCCTACCTAACATCAACATCTCACCGAGTCACCACGGCCACTTCGACCACCAACACCTCAATAAGACTAAACCAAACATGCCGCCGCCAGACCCCTCCGACACTCCCCGGCTAGAGGTACCCAAAATGACCACCCTCAGCCACCGCCTCTACGCCCTAACAGGCCTCCCCTCCCTCCTCTCCACCCCCTCCGACGCCCTCCTCATAATCCTCAACCGCACAACCCGCATGCTCTCCTACGGCGCCTCCTCGCTGATCCTCGCCCTCTTTTTTTCTTCCCTCGACTTCTCCGACAGCCAAATCGGGTTATTCATGACCTTGACTCTCCTCGGGGACGTTATCTTATCCCTCTTGCTTACGCTGGTAGCGGACCGGCTAGGGAGGAGAAAGACGTTGTTAATAGGGGCTGTGATGATGATTTGTTCTGGTACTGTCTTTGCTACTTGTGAGCGGTATTGGGTGTTGTTAGCAGCGGCTGTGGTCGGGGTGATTAGTGCTACGGGAGGGGATTTTGGACCGTTTAGAGCGATAGAGGAGAGTATGGTTAGTGAATTGACGGGCAGTGAGACGAGGGCCGAGGTGTTGGGGTGGTATGTGGCTATGAGTAGTGCGGGCAGTTGCGCGGGGACGGCGGTGGCGGGACGGGTGGTGCAGTGGTTGGTTGATGGCCCGAAAAAATGGGAGGCGAGGGAGGCGTATCATGCGGTTTTTTGGGGGTATGTGGGTATGGGTGTTGTTAATGTTTTGGGGGTTTGGGGGATGACTGACAAGTGTGAGTTGGGAGGGGGCAAGGGGGGAGGAAGGGGGGTAAAGGGGCCGGTGGTGCAGCAGGTGTTGGAGCCGGAGACGGATGGGACGAGGGAGACGGAGCCTTTGCTTGCGGCGGAGGCGGGGCCGTCGGGGGATGTTGTTGTGGGGGGAGAAGAGGAGGAGGAGGAAGAACCGAAGAAGAAGGAGAAGGGGTGGTTCAAGGTGGAGATTTCCCGGTCGACTCTTTCCGTCATGATCATCCTTTGGGCTCTGCTCATGGTTGACTGTGTCGCCGATGGTATGGTCTCTATGTCTTTGACGACTTACTACATGGACCAGAAGTTCCATCTGCCCAAGTCGATGCTTGGTGACTTCCTGTCAGTCGCCTACTTCCTCGCCGCTCTGTCATCCGTCTTTGCTGGTCCCATGGCACGACACATCGGTCTCGTCAACACCATGGTCTTCACACACATCCCTTCATCGGCTGCGGTACTCTTCTTCCCGTTGCCCAAGAGCGTAACGGCAACCTTTGCCTTGCTGTTGGTCAGAGTCGGGCTGAACAACATGGATCAGGCGCCAAGGGCGGCGCTGATTGCCGCGGTAGTTAAGCCCGAAGAGAGGACGGCGGTCATGGGCATCACGGGCACTTTGAGGACGCTCGCAGCAACTATGGGACCGAGTATCACGGGAGTATTGGCGGACGGAGGAAGGTTTTGGGTGGCGTTTGTGGTGGCAGGTGCGCTGAGGTTGACGTATGATTTGGGGATTTTTACCATGTTTATCAATATCAAGTTGAACAAGCATGAGGAGGAGGAGCAGGTTGCGAGGGAGGGGGACGAGGAGGAGATTGATCGAAGGAGGGAGTGATCGATATGGCTATTCGAGAAATCCGAAAAGGCATCAGGCCGACATTAAAACAACACGAAGATCGTTCAACAGCATCTAGCCCGAAATCCAGCCCTTGTAGTAGGGTATATGTATTACTTCACCCGTGGTTATTTTCGTGGCAAGTTGGTAGGATGGCGTAGCGAGCACGGTTGTCGATGTGCCCACTCCCCGTCCTTTCCTTCCCCCGGCTCTCATGTACGCTCCGCGTTCGAACCCGGTAGCTGTAAGTCCACTTTTTTTTTTTTTGGTTTTTTTTTGCGCACCTTTCTTTCTAGGTTATTATGATCGCTGTTACATGCGCTTGCTCACTTGCGAGTTCACTTGCGAGATAGGCATGGGCCGACCCCGTTGAAGGCCGTCGCTGTTGAAGTTGCCTGGAGCCAAAAGCTGGGCGGCCGTCACCTTTCTGTGCCAGGGGCAACAAAAGGACAAACTTCCATTCACTTGTGATTAAAGTCCTCCATGCTACTAGTTCGGCCGGTTGGTGTGGTGATGGTCTCAAGAGATCTTTTCTCCCACGTCAATCCGCCTCTTTCCTAGACACAATAGCGCCGTGGTAGGGTAGTAGTGGACAATATACACCCGAGCAGTAAACTTGCTTCTGGGTATATAGCTGGAGGGTTTTGTAGTCTGCTTCGTGGCCCGTTAGTGCAACTAGAAACATCGTGGAGAATACGTTAAGATTGTATCGAGCGTATCAGTACTGACACCAGTGGGTTACAGGTTCGCCTCAAGCCAAGTTTCGGTCATTACCTCCCATTTGCATCAGAATCGCAAGTTTTAGTTCACATTGATACCTACAGGTACACTAGCTACCTAATCCAAATCATACCATTCATCCCCAGCCTCATCCACCCTCCTGTTGAACTCATCATCTACGTCCTCATAGGCACCCCCGGCCGGTCGGGGCGGTCGGGTCACGGAGCCCCCAGAGACACTCCTGCTAGGGTTAGCCACCGCTGAGCTCGTGTCAGGGTCAGTCTCATCCCACAAACGACGCCGCACCTCCCTCCAGGCACTCCGTAAGTCAGCCCCTCTCACGGTATACGCGGCCGGTCGGGGCATGGAGCTCCCAGAGACACTCCTAGGATTGGGCACCGTCAAGCTCATGTCCAGGTTAGTCTCAATCTCAAGACGCCGCAGCGCCTCTGAGACTCTCCGGGCTTCCGATACTCTCCGCGCCTCAGCCATTCCCTCACCACCAAGCCTGGCATCTTCCTCCCAGTCCTTTGCTACGATTTCTTCCAACATTGCCGTTGCCGCTTTTACTTTCCCCAAGGCATCAATGCCAGTGTACCTCTTCCTTTCCCTCTCCATCCTCTCTCTCTCTTCCTTCTCTCTTTCTCTGTACCTCTCCGCCCTGTCTTCCTTCGTCCTGTAGTTCCACTTCACCACTTGTTCCTCTTCCTCCTTTTCATTCTCTTCCCCCTTCTCTTTTTCCTCCCCCTTCCCCTGTTCCTCCGCCACCCTCTTCTCCCTCTCCTCGTCCAGCGTCAAGTTCTTCAACCCCTCATCCACCCATCCCAGCCCACTCTCACGCACCTCTTCCAAAGCCCGCTCCACCTTCAAACCTTCCGTCCTCGCCCTCTCACGGGCATCCAACACCGCCCTCACATGCATCCTCTCATTCGCATCCATCCCATCCACCATTCCATCCCCATTCCCATTTCCATTTCCACTCCCATTCCCATTCTCAACCACCCCTTCCTCCCTAATCAACCCCAACCCCAAACCCATCTCTCTATCCCTGCTATCCCTACTAACCCTCCTCCTCTCCTTCTTCTCCCGCTCCTCCCTCTCCTTTTCCAACTCCCTCCTCCTCTCCCTTTCTTTTTGCTCCCTCCTCTTCTCTCTCTGCAAATTATCCTCCATCTCCTTGCGATGCTTAGCACACCTCCCCGTGCAGACAATCTGCGTGTAGCTGSCCGCGGSCAGCTCGACGGGACAGAGTTCGGGTTCGCCGGTTCGATGAAGGTTGCGCTCGCGGGCGATGGGGCAGAAATAGAGGTCGTTGCGGGAGACTTCGGATTCGTGGGGGCAGTTGGGCTCGATGCAGTTTCGGCGGCCGGCGCGGCGGCAGCCGCACGGGAGGTGTTGCATTGGTGGGTGGGTGGTGATTGGTGATGGGACTTACTGTGGTGGATGGAGGGGAGGGTGAAAAGGTGTGGGTAGGCGAACGGAGGGCAGTGGTCGTAAGCCAGGAGTGATATGAGCATCAGATTAAATACGGTAGCAGATGTTAGTTTCCATCCTGTGCTGTTTTCCAGTTGTGATCTGATGGTGAGATGATTTCGAAAACAACCCCAAACTCCCAAACACCAAGCTTCTGAAGAGTCCAAAACATCGAACCGCTCCCGCAACTCTTGCCAAACATGCTCATCCCCATCACCGCAAAGTCATGTTAATGTTCGTCCCGCAGACCTTACCCACGCATCCTCATCCCCATCACCAAAAATTCAAGTTGATGTTCAGCGTTTTAAGATCGTTGAGGGTAGCATCGTTCGTTAAATCGTCCCAATCGTCATCGTCCGCAATGCTATCTTCCCCATCATCCGTCGAGTTATCCTCCTTGTCATTGTCCTCGCCTTCATCTTCCTCCTCATCCCCCTTCTCCCTATCCACATACGCCACCTCCTCCAAGTCCTGCTCAACTTCCGCAGGCGGCAAATCCTCATTCGGCGGCAGTTTGACACTCTCCGGATCGACCTTCCCCGGCGTTCCATCCAGCGTCGTGTTTTTCCTATACACACATTGTTAGCATCATCACCACCAAGAACAAAGCCACCCCTCCCCCCAAACCCAAACAATACCCAGGGGTAGGTAACTCACAAACAAACATCCTCACTACCCTCCACCTCCCCCCTCACCAACTCCTTCCACATCCCCTCACACTCTTTAATCACCCCCTCCGCATACCTCCTCCCCATCCACCTCCCGCCCATCGCATACTTATTCCTCCTCCTCCCCTCCGGCACCCCATACCACTTAAACCAATCCCTCGTCGCCTCCAACAGTCCCGGACACTCCCTCTCCACATCCCCCACATCATTTAGTTTCCCCGCAAGTTTATCCCTAACATCAACAACCAAAACCTTCCAATCCGTCTCCCCCTCATCCAACAGTCCCAGTATCCCAAGAACCTTCACCTGCTTCACCTCTCCCACGTAAGCCACGCGAGTCCCAATCTCACAAGCATCAATCGGATCGTTATCCCCCCTTGCCCCCCCATCCGTATCCGGATCATTATAATGCGGAGACTCCCAGGTCTGCGGCAAGGCGCCGTAGTTCCAGAGGTATCCCTTGTAAGGGAACAGATTGGGTACAAATCGGGGAGACCCAGAAGAAGATAAGGTGTCTTGGGTTATCGGGTTGAGCGGGAGGGAACGGGAGATTTCGAATTTGGCTTGGGACCAGCGGGGGATTTCGACGATCATGTTGTAGATGCGGCGGGAGCGGGAGTGGAAGAGGGGGATGTCGTGGAAGGGGGAGATGGGGATCGGGGGATGGTCAGGGGATTGTTTGAGGAGGAAGTGGATTTTGTGGGAGAGGGTGTAGGGACGGCCGGATTTGGTGAGGGTGTATTTGTTTTCTGTGTCGCTGTCACTGTCATGATCGTTGTCATGGTGTTTCTCTTGAGCATGGTGTTTACCACCGTGGTGCTGGGGGGAGGGGGCTTGGTTTAGGAAAGCCATGTTGGTTTGATGAGCCACTCAAGTTGCTGTGAGTTGTTGGCTGGTTGACGGAGTGTTTGTTTTTGTTTACATTATTGAGGTGATGGAGGAGTGGAGAGGATGCGGTTAGGTTGAGGTTGAGGTTGAGGTTGGAAAAAGGTTGTGAGCTTTGTTCGGTTACGTCATAGACTTCCCCATTGTTTCACTGCGAATTAGTGGTTACAGCGGTCCAAGATTGGCCAATGACCGCTATTTGTCAGGTGCCCTATCAGGACAACCAGATACGGTTCACGATGTAACTTGTCGTTTCATCAACCACCTTATGTCGAATGTCACTCCTCGATCAAATTCGACGAAAACTAATTCAAACTCCGGAATTCAGCGCTCTTGCCATTTAAAATCCAGATTATTCAGCTATGGAACTGACAGCATTTGCTTGTGGCTCAACGAAGTTGAGTGGCTGACATGAATCCATACCAGCTCTCCGAGACTGCCGAGAATCCTCGTTTCATCAAGCCATCATCTTTTCTCACGACACTTATTGGAGTGTCTGCACATCACCGTGATGCGATAGCTCGTGAAACAGGAAATTACACCGCTGAACGACATTGTGGCCACCTGGTCACGGATATTCCCCGAGATAGTAAGTCACTCATGGATAGAACGACGGAGTCTATCTTAGACAACGAGAGCTTCGCCGCAAGGAAGAGGGGCTTGGTACGATGTATTGGGTATGTCGATTCAACCTTACTCCTAGAAAATGTAATAACTTCAGAAAACCGATGGCGTTTTCCCTAGTATTCAAATCACCCGTCCTCATCAATCCTCACCCTGTCTCCACATTCTCTCTTTCCCTTGAAGGGACCTGTGAAAGTTCCGAACAGCAACCTCTTCAGCTACACGGTGTCTGGTACTGCCTTTCCCAGTATCAAGGTCGAATCCCCACCGTCGATCCCTTTGTTGCACTTGTGATGATCGAAGACGGGTTCTGTTGGCGGTCAGCTTTTGAACAAGCTAGGATGTGATGTTACTTACCCGTGGAGAAGTTCCAGCCATTGGAGTGTAAGAATTGGCGCTCGCCCCGTCCCAGGAGAACTCTAGACAGACTAAGGATCAGGACGGCGACGAGGGTCTAGCAGTTATCTCACCATTGCACCTCAAGAGAGAGGTGTAAGGACCATGACTTGGAACTCCCGACGTCCCTTCGATCATCTGCAGCACATGTGATGGAATCCGGCTGAGGGATGCTTGTGTCGATTGGGGTGGTGATGAGCTAGACATTTCAAAAGGTATTTTGGGTTATTGATCTGTTTGAGTGGCTGTATTCTAGATGGTGAATAAAGTGGCGGAGATCCTAGGACTCTGATCACTGACTTCTGCTCAGTTGATCCCATTGTTCGGCAACATCGATACCATCTCGATTTATATATGCCACCAACGTTCATGAAGACACCGCCAAGTGCTACTGAATGCCATGACGACTTCGCGGGATCGTGAGCCGGAAGATGGATGAAGATACGACATTTCCTGCTTCGAAAATCCTGAAAACCATGGCAGAGGAGACAACCAAATCACCAAGGGGCCATGTGAGCGATGATCTCTTCGGTGTAGGTTCAAAATCGGCCCATTCCGTTGTTCGTTTTCGGGTATCTTTTCTCATTGTTGTCCGCGACGTCAATCGAACTGGTACAGAGTCGCGGTGTTGAAGCGCCGGCCACGTGGGCAAGACAACAACCCAACACAGAATCCCTCGATGTTAGCGTCTCGAAAAGGTACGACTATGACGGAAGGGGTCCCTGAAGGCTGATTATGGCGGTCGCGTGTCCGGGTTGATCTGCCGGAGCGAGGAGCTGGTGGTGAACATGCGAACCAGAGGACGCCTTAAACGGCGTTGGACTACTGGCAGTGTTCCCAAGTCCCCATGTAGAAACTGGCGAGGCAGAATCACGGGCGAACCAGTTCCATGTCGATAATCCAATGCGGCTCTGTCGGGTCTAGACCATTCTATGAACAGGCCGAATTGAAGGGTTGATAATATACAGTCGAACCCCCTGAAACTGCATCCTCCACATACTGCATAACCGCCAGTTAGTGCATAGGATTTGGCTGGCAGAATTGTTTCCCAGCTACAACTACATAACTGCATACTGCATATGGTTTTCGGACAATTTTTGGTGCGTATGCACAGTCGAACCCCCTGAAACTGCATCCTCCACATACTGCATAACCGCCAGTTAGTGCATAGGATTTGGCTGGCAGAATTGTTTCCCAGCTACAACTACATAACTGCATACTGCATATGGTTTTCGGACAATTTTTGGTGCGTATGCACTTATAGAACCGGTCCTGATCAGTGAGTTTCTTAGCAGAGGGTCGGAATTTGGTGTCTCGGCCTCGAGTTGGCCCCTGGCTGGCTTCCCTTTTGGGCCTAGCTCCGGTCTAGAAACTGTATATATGCCACTTAGTGCATAGAAATCCCAGGTCTGAATTACATGCAGTTTCAGGGGGTTCGACTGTAAAATGTCGTCCGTTGCTGACGTAGGTGGCATTGGAGGGAAGAAGATCGACGGTCAGGGGTCCCGTTGGGTCGGGTTCAGGGTCCTGCTTGGATCTGACTTCAGGGGATGCGGCCCGTGGGGTTTGTGCGTGGAAACCCCAATTTGGCGGCGACTGGTCCCCTAAAAGCTTCGCGATGGCACGCTGCATGTCAGCACAAAATAGCCTGGAAAGGGACTGATTGGATGGATATGAAGCTTATCTGGCCGGCAGCACCCGAAAAGGGTCTTTCAGCTCCCCGTGACCCAGGCATTCCAGGCTGCAATTGGCGATCTAGGGGCTTCCGTCGAAGGCGTCCTCGGTTGGGCCGTCAAAGTTCCTCGCAATCAAGGAAGTGAAGAGAAAAGTCGAACCATTATGGCGTAGATGGGGACTCGAGAAATCGCAGCCTTCCTTCGGCTGGGGACGCGGTGCCATTTCTGGATTGCCCATGGGCTGACGGATGCCATTTCCATGTTGCCGCCATGTCCTCGAACTGGACGCGGCTGGGGAACGGAAGTTCAGAAGGAGCGGCAGAAAAGAGTCGCGTGGTGGCAGTGTCGTGGGCGCCCTAGAGGTATGGTCGATTTGAGGATGGCGTGCCCATCCTTTTGGGCGGTTGCGCATTTCTGCGCATCTGAACGGCCATTGCCGCGTTCGTTGGTTGGATCGGCATCGCGACATTGCTGAGCAGAGGTAGCTGACAGGGGAAAAGGTCCGTGACTCCATTGACACAGCGAGAAGGAAGGGGCGCAAAGGGGGGGGGAATGAAGGCGATGAGAGCTGTCGCAGTGTCTTGTCGTCGGCGTCCCTCACTCCTTCCAATCACACTCCGTCCCTTCAGTTCCCTGCCTCACTTCCACACCTTCCCTTTCAAAATCCGAATCTTGCGATTCGACAGAGTTTTCAGTGCGTCCCGTCATTACCGAAATGGCACAAAGCGCTGTGAGGCTGGAGATTGGAAGGTGCTGGACGCCAGCCCTCCAGGTCGGCTGAGGAAGGAACAACTGCCGTGAGGGCTTTTGACCATGATGAGAGAGAGTGAAAGTGACAAGTGGAAAAAACCCATTGGGCTCTTGCTTCTGCTGCCAGTGGAATAGTCACCTGCTAGATCTCGGCTTCAACAACTGAACACAACACAACCATGGCATTCTTGCGGACAATTTAGTATCAGCTATTTTGTCACAGCCCCCTTGAGCAATTCGACTAGAGCTCTCAGCAACATTCGGACATATTCGTCGACGACCCATGTCCATTTGTCTCGCCAGGCAATCGAACTGCACCCAGCAATGCCTCAACTGGTTTTATCGGCGAGGACAACGCCTGTCAGGAGCAACCGCAATGGCCATATCGCCGACGGTTCCTCTCCCTTAACCTTGAGCTACCTTCGATCCGTCTTTCTCTCTGTCCACAGTCACATAACATGAGAACCCTGCTCCACGCGAATCCCGAGGTATGGACCATTTCCAGTTCTTCCGCCATGCCCATATCCAAATACGTCGCTTAAGCCCTTCCTCTTGGCGGATACCCCAACTGTTGGTGTTCCATTTGCTAACATCTATCGTCATCAGAGTCACTCCTTCAGTTTCTTGGACTGCAGCATCCTGAAGACAATCAAATTACCGGAAATCGATACTACTCCCCGCCAAAGCCATAAAGTCCTAGGGCAAAGATCGACCTACCATCTGCCATGCCGCTGACTTTCCGGAATACCGATGGAACTTCGAACAAAGTCCCTCCTGAGGATACGTCAAGCACATTGAGCCTTGAGAGCATTTTAAGCGTTCCGAACAAGACATGAGTACGAGTCGGACTTTCGAACTGTCTGAAGGAAATCAACAATATTTGTCCGTCAAGGGTAAATCTCCCCATCATGCATCAACCCGAGAGGGACCGGACAAATCAAGAGACTCGATCTCCTGGCGAAGGCTCATTGGTCACAGCTAGTCGCTTCTGCGCCATCAATACTACCTTCACTCAGCCCCTCTCGTGGGTCAAGTTTTCATGGTTGGCGCCGGTGGCTACGTGATTAACTTCCCCTCCTTCACACCAAATCCTCAATACCCACACGCTGGCTCATCGCGCACATTCTCACCACCATGGAGCCAGCCGGTTTGGCCTTGGGCGTCATTGGACTGGCAGGCATATTCAAGAGCTGCGTCGAGCTTTTTGGGTATTTCTCTACTTATCGTTCCTACGGCCACGACTACAATCTTTTAGACGCCAAGCTTCATGTTGAGAAAGCTGTCTTACTGCAATGGGCAGACCGCGTGCGTCTGCTTCACGAAGACTATGACCGACGACTCGACAACCCTATCACCCGAGAAGCTGTATCTGAGATACTCTCCTGCATCATACACCTGCTGAGTGAGAGTTCCTCCCTTCAACAGCGATATGGTATGAAGAAGCCGGATGCACCTCCTCCACATCCACTCAAACCTCAGAACCAAACAATTGGCGGATCTCTCATGGAAAAGTTTATGGATGACTACAATGCCATGCAAGTCCGAATGCACCAACGGAAAGCCACCACATCCACCTCGAGCAAGTTGAAGTGGATGATCGTGGACAAGGACAAATTCAACACCCTGATTGAGGAGTTGTCCCATTTCAATTCCAGGTTAGATGTCCTTCTTCCCGGACATTCCTCTGAGGGGGCCGTCTCTCTATTGGCGTCGCTGATGAGACACGAGATGATGTCTATTTACCAGGAGAATGCCAAGGCGGTCCTTCAACAAGCAGTCGACGACCGCTTGGGAAAAAGTGCCATACTCGAGGAGGCCCGTGACCAAGATAGAGCCTTAAAGAGCCTATGGTTTCGCTGCATGGGTGACAGAAAGGACAGTGTTGAACCTGCCCACGTCAAGACCCTTCAATGGGCGCTGAAGCCCGCTTGCGAGAGGGAAGGAAGGGAAGCGGAGTGGGACGATCTGTCTGAATGGCTTCGATCGGGGACAGGCTTATACTGGATTTGCGGTAAAGCTGGCAGCGGAAAGTCCACGCTGATGAAATACCTTCATGACAACCCTGAGACGAGGGTCCCATTGAGTGCTTGGGCAGGAGACTTGCCACTTACAGTCGGTTCCTTCTTTTTCTGGGGACTTGGAACGCAAGAGCAGAAATCTCTCGAGGGACTTTCTCGAGCAGTCCTGTACCAGCTTTTGGAGGCCGAATCTTCATATATCCCCTCGGCTCTGCCGCGGCTATGGCAGGAAATCCGGACTGATCTTGAAAAGGTGCCCGAGCCACCCTCAAGCGGAGAGCTGCGGGCCGCATCTGAGTTCATGGTCAAGAAGTTCCAACCTAAACGCCGATTTTGCTTGTTCATCGACGGGCTAGACGAATTTGAAGGGAACTTCCACGACGCCATCAAGTTGATTAGGGGTCTCAGCTCCAACTCAGTAATCAAAGTCATCGTCTCCAGCCGGCCTATAGCGATCTGTTACGATGCCTTCTCCCGCGTGCCCCAGCTTCACATGGAGAGTCTCACGAGGAATGATATCAAGGAGTACATATACGATGTCGTGGGGTCACACGATTACATGGAAGTTCTTACGACCTCTGGCGAACAATCCCCAAACATGATTACAAACAAGCTCATTGAAAAGGCTTCAGGTGTTTTTCTGTGGGTCATATTGGCTTGTCGATCGATTCTAGATGGTTTTGCGGCACATGACACTGTCGCAGAGCTGTGTCGACGAGTTGACGACCTCCCACCGGAGCTGGAGGACCTTTTTGTGCACATGCTCAATAGTGTCGACCGTCGTTACCACGAACAGATGGCGAAGACCTTGAAGCTAGTTTACACAGATTTACGAGACGGTGATAACGATCGGAGTACTCGCTATGAATCTGGATTGACGACCCTCGAACTCGCTTGTTTTGACAGGAATAACATGGACTGTACATCAAACATTCCGCTTGAAAACTTTCCGGTACACGAAGCGCGCAAGATTTGTTCTGCAATGGTGGCAAGATTGCGAAGTCGCTGCGGCGGCCTTTTACAGGCAGAGCCTTGTCAGGATTGGGGTCATGGAGCACTTAAATCCAACGATTGTCTCCCATTGCCAGGATTGCAGTCGCCCAAAAGCCTGAAGTCTAATGCTGAACCGCGGAAGGTCGTCGACCTCTGCTGGTGCCCTCGAAAGGAAAATTGTCACCGCGTCCATGGGGGAAGATTCACAAGTAAAAGTGAAGATTTTCCGGAACATTCCAAGATCCAGTTCATCCATCGGGCTGTCTTTGAATTTTTGAAAAACCCTGACGTTTGGAATCTGGCCCCGCTCCGGATATCAGACCTTACCTTTAATGCGGCTTGCGCATTGGAGGGCATGGGGTTGCAGCTGTCCTATTTGTATTGCAAAAACGGTGCCATGACGTATGTGCCACTAGAAGGGCTACGCATGATTGACGATGAACCGCTCAACTGTGTTCTTCCGGTGCTTACGAAACTTGTGGACTACTTAAGGCTGAGAATTACACAAAAAGACTACGAAACCGAAGGACCAGTATGCTTCTCCCCATTCCTGGGTTTAGGCTATAATCGGTCATCACCTCAACTATCACTACTCATAGCAGTAGAGTTGGACTTGGTAAACACTGTCGGTAGTCTGCTTGCAGCAGCGCGGCCGCTGGGTCTACCTTATTTTCCGTTTCCCATCCTTTACCATTCATTGAGATCGCCCGTTCTCTATCCCCCGTTCAACGGGGTTCTTATACAGAAGGAATGGTACGAGTATAGAGTTACAGGGTACTTGCTGTCGCAAGGCTTCTCCCCGAACGAGGTTTTTGTGAACGAGCGGGGACTGTTCACTACACCATGGAGAGAACTCATATTGCTTCAGAAGGGACTGTGGGAAAAGGATAACGCACACCTTAGTGGTAATCCCGTTCGATTCTTAAGAACATTGGATATTCTAGACGCCATGGGGTCATTTATTAAGCACGGGGCAGAGCTGGACAATGTCCTCCCGGCGAACCCAACTATGGAGGAATGCTTGGACGATGAATTCGCCCGTCTTCTGCCTGAGGATCCGAGTTCAGATAGTAAGATTAGCGAACCATATTTCCGACCGAAGCGAGCTATGGGTAGAAAATTGCAATACGTATTTATTTTACTAATCTGGATACACTAGATTCGTTCTCTTCGAAACTTCGACAGGTCAAGAATGACCTCATGGCAGCCATAGCGGAAAGAAGAAGGTACGGCATAATCCGAACTGCCAATTGCCCTGATAAACTCACTAACACTTGGCTCCTTGCGCTTGGTCAGGTTCATGGCGGCTGAAAGGCTTGCATCATCGGCCGCTTCAGAACAGGATAAGGAAACGGTCACTCAGCTTGACGACAGCCTTGATACCCAAGCTGACAAGAAGGTGGACGGCAACGGCAACAAGTCTGACACCGGAAGTAACTCCAAGACCGATAAAGGTCGCAAAGTCAACCTCAAAGCCGTACAAGAACCGCTGTGGTGGATTTTGCTCATTGTCATACTCGCGCTGAGTATATACATGAAGTCTGGTTTGCTGAGTCAAGCGGATTCATAGGAATAGGCTCGAGGTGGGATGGATGAGGTTGGGCATTCTCTTTGTATACAGGGTTGATAACCAACAATGCATCTATGTGCAAGTTTTCAAATCTGGAACTATCAGAAGACAACCACTGCTCAAAACCATGTTCGAATAGAGTGTCCATTGATCCGCTCCATGTCTTTTTGAAGTCAAACAATGCTATGCCAACATGTACAATCCACACAAACGCCAGCCGCCAACAAGCAAACCAATCCATAACCGTTATAACGCTCCAAATGCACATCAATCATTCATCCCTTGCAACCCAAACCAAACATCATATTCCAACAAAACCACACCCACCCCATCAACGAAACCAACCCTACGCCATCCCATTCCCATTAACCTCCCCCTCCCCATCCCCCTCCCCCATCTCAACATCAGGATCCACCTCCGTCCCCAAATCCCTCTCCTCCAAAAACCTCCTCCCCACCAGTTCCCCCGGCAAATACTCCTGCCTGACCCTTCCCCCCCTATAATTAGGCGGATACTTATACTCAGCTCCATACCCCATCTCCCTCATCAACCTCGTCGGCGCATTCCTTAAATGCAACGGAACCGGCAAACTAGCCACCCCGGGTTCCCTCAACGCTGAAAAAGCATTATTCAATCCCCTATACGCCCTCGTCGATTTGGGAGCGAGACATAAAGCGACGGTGCAGTGAGCTAAAGGGATGCGAGCTTCGGGCATGCCGATTTGTTGTGTAGCGGTATAAGTTGCGGTGGCCAGGGGGAGTAAGGTGTTATCGGCTAAGCCGACGTCTTCTGAGGCGATGACTACCAGGCGGCGGGCGATAAAAAGGGGGTCTTCGCCTGATTGGAGCATGCGCGCTAGGTAGTAGAGGGAGGCGTCGGCGTCGGAGCCGCGGATGGATTTGTGGAAGGCGGAGATGGTGTCGTAGTGTTGGTCGGAGGCGCGGTCGTAGACGAGGGTTTTGGTTAGGGAGTTCTTTATCGACTCTTTGGTGAGGGGCTGGTCTGAGGGGGGTGAAGTGGTGGTAGTGAGGGAAAGGGTGAGTTCCAAAAGGTTAAGAGCGGTGCGAGCATCGCCGTCGGCAAAGGCGCAGAGGTAGGAGAGCAGTTCGTCGTCTATTAGTGGGGATAAGGGGAGGTGTTGGTCGGTTATTTCCTGTTTTAGGGCGCGCAACAGAATGCGCTGGAGGTCGTCGCGCGACAAAGGTTGAAGAGTAAAAGTCCGGCACCGGGAGAGCAAAGCGGGCACGACTTTGAAGGATGGGTTTTCCGTGGTGGCGCCGATGAGCGTGATGGTGCCTGCTTCGACGGGTTTTAGGAAAATGTCCTGTTGCGCCTTGGTGAAGCGGTGGATCTCGTCGCAGAAGATGATGGTGCGACGACCTGTTAGTTGGAGCTCGTTGGCTGCTTCCCCGAAATACTTCTTGCACTCGGCCACGCCCGAGCTGGTCGCGTTCAGCTCGATGAAGCGGCTGCCCGTTCGTTGGGCGATGCAGCGCGCTATGGTCGTCTTGCCGGTTCCCGAACCGCCCCAGAGGATCATGGAGGGGACTCGGTCGGTTTCGATCAGCGCGCGCAAGACGCCGTTGGGCCCGACTAGGTCTTGGCCGAAGACGTCGTCGAGAGAGCCGGGGCGCATGCGTTCGGCTAGGGGAGCGGATCGGTTGTTCGTTTTTGTGCGCTTTACTAGCGGTTGGATCGGTGGACTGGGTTCGGCATTTCCTTCTTCTCCTCCTCCTCCAGCATTTCCGTTATGATGTGGTGTCTCCCCATTCCCATTGACTCCATTCTTATTCCTCGCCGCGTCTACCGAAGGCGAATCCAATCCCGGTCCATCATCAAACCTCCTCTTGGTCCCCGTCCTTGGTGTTTGCGCAGCAGTCGAAGCAGCACTGCCATGAACTGGTATTGGTGTTGAAGCAATGGGTATCTTTGACCCCCCCGCTAGTCGTTTAGCAGGAGTCTGGAAGAAGTCGGCGGCTGTTCGTTTCTTTTGGGTTGAACTTGGTGGTAGATTTCCGTTCTGGGTACTTTGTTGTCCACTACTTTGGGGTTCAGCTTGGGTGGCGCTGTCGGCGGCTGTCTCGAGGAATGACTGGCATCCGGAGTCGATGTGGCTGTTGATCTTGTCGAGGCCCTTGACGGCCTGGTTACAGATCGGACAAGTGACTGCCATGGCGTCGCATGTGCCAGTGGGTAGGATGAAAGCAAAGTGGAAGCAAGTTCGAATCTTCTCAATGTCGCAAAATAGTGAGTTTCCAAGAAGTCACCTTAGAGGAAGCAAAAATGGGTTGTCGGGGGATAAATTCGAGGTGACGGGAGACGCGTTTGTAAGGCGTAAATTGATTTTCGAACGCGTTAACAGCAGATGTCCCTGCCGCTGCAGTGTTCGCTGTCGCCCACGGAACTGCCCTATGCGGATAGGACCATGTGGGGTAACTCCCGCTGGACCGTTGGCAGTTGACAGGTGCCCGCATTTGAGCCGCACTAACAGAAGCCGCGGGAAGTCATGATTAATCAGCCATCAAAAAACCACAGGATGCGTCATGGAGAGCATCGCGGCAAAGGTAAGGCATGTAGTGATGATAACCAGATGGAAGGGAATATGAGATGAAACATTTTATGCGTGCGAACATCTTGAATATGATGATGAGCCTCTCCATTTCTCTCCGTTGTCTAAATGGTTGTGATACAAGAAAAGAATGAGAAAAATTATACACAACTACCGACAAGTAAAACGCCCTTTATAGACCCGTCCATATCTGAGTGACAAGAGGCAAATAAGAAACAAGAAAGGGAATAATGCTCTCTACCCAAACGCCAATACTCATGCTTTCGCCGAAAGAAACAAAACCCATGCGCGCGAGCGCTAACAAATGACGCAAAAGACTCTTCAAAGCCCACACACAACTCTTCGATCCGTCGTTCTAGATCCGCCAGAGGGTCACTGCAGTGAAGACCGTTACTCTGATGTCATGCCGTTTCGCGACTGACAGGCTGAAAGGCGGCTTCGGCATCCACGGCTCGCCCCTAGCTTAACCGAGATTTCAATCTCATATCCATCCCCTCTATACCATGAACGACTCTCCACAACCACATTGCTCCTCTGTAATATCTAGTCAGCTCCTTGCCCAACCATATCCAGGACACACAGGGGAAAGGGGGATACTCACTAATATTAGGATTCCTAAAAACAAACCTCTGACTCAACTTATCCTCCACCCAATCCATCTCGGTCCCAATAATGCTAAACAGCGCCTTGCTGTCAATCAGCACTTTCACGCCGTCTTGCTCCACCGTCTCGTCAAACGCCCCCGCCTTGTCCACGTACTGCAGGTCGTACGCCAGCCCGCTGCACCCCCGGTTGCGCACGCCGACCTTGATCAGCTTCGGGTCCGGCTGGTCCAGCATCGCGCGCAAGTGCTCGACGGCTGCCGGAGTGAGCTTCATGGCGGCCTTGCGCGGGGCGCGCAGGCGGGAGGCGCGGGGGGCGGGCTTGGAGGGCGTTGGTTGCGTGGGGGCCGAGGAGGGTTGTGGTGCGGCGGCCTTTGTTTGTTCTTGCTTGGGGACGGCGGGAGTGGGTTGAGCAGGAGATGATGATGTAGGAGATGGTGATGTTTGCGCAAAGTTGTTGTTTAGTTGTTGTTGTTGCGGTGGCGACGCAATCTTGTGAGGTCTGGTCTCGTGTACCCTCGGCATAGGCGGCTGGACGGGGAAAGCCATGGAATCATTGCCGGAGCGCGGCGGCGATGGCGGATGCGAGGGGAGAGTGTAGGACTGGAAAGCGGTGACGGCGGGCGAGGGCGTCGTGCTGAATTGGTGGCGCTGAGCGTGAGCGACGTTGCGGTTGCTGTTGCAGAGGGCGGACGAGAGCGTCCTCCTCGAAAGGATCCTTTGCGCGTTCATCTTGAGTGGTGGTGTTGTTGTTCTTGTTGTGTGATGATGTATCGCAGACAGGAAGGCCGGCGATAGTATGGCGGTGGAAGTTATATGATGTACGGAAGAAGAAAGGGGAATTGCAAGAGGTCGGAATCATAGGGCTGTGACAAGACCAGGATTCGGTGGTTGAGTGTCAAGTTGGGAAAAAGACGGGGCAATTCTTCTGTTGATGATTGTGGTTGGCGGGAATTCGATTGCGAAGAACAGTTGGGGCGGCCAAGTTCAACTGAAGTCAGCCGAGCAAGCAAACTGAACTGGTACGTATGACATGATGGCAATCAACTTGGCCCTCGGAGCCGCCCGGTAACCGACACAGCCAATCAGCATTGGTCCATTAGGAATCCCTCTGAAATTCTGACTGTCTCGAAAGATCCACACCTTCCGTAAGCCACGAGGGGGTCCACTTAATTTGCGGGATCCATCCACTCACAACCATCGGATTTGCCGTCTCGACTTTTGAACTCGCATCTCACGCTCCTGTCATTCCACGTCTTTTGCATATTGCTGCCCCAGACAGCGAGGACCCTGAAAGTCACAGCCCTGACAGGAAGCGGGCTGACCTGCACCTGAAACGCAAGGTACGCAGTACACACGTAGGGCAGCGTACCTTGATGGCCACCTCAGCGGCAAGGCAGAGGTCCCTGGGGATCCTGAAGCAAGGGGAAGCGGAAAGGGGGAGGACAAATGCGCCTTACCTGGTTGGTCGCCTTATCACTTTCAGCCCTGGATTCTGGAAGGGGGATTGCTTCGAACCCCTTGTTGAGGATGGACCCTTTGTTTACTTTGAGTCTTGATTCGGTCAAGTCAGGGGCCCGATAAGAACGGCTGGGTCCATCGTGCTCAGGGGAAATGACATCACCCCTCTCTGTGTGTCCCCTCCACAAAGTTGAAGTCTGGGGACAGCTGAGAAGAAGGCTCCATCCGCACGATCGTACCATGTTCCACTCGGCCAGGCACAAGAATGTCTCTCTCATCCGTTCAGTTCATCTCTTTGAATATCGGCCGTTTCGACATTAAGCCTAAAGTCGCAAAGTATATCATCAAACACAATCTATCCCATCTATCGCTAACAGAACAATCAACAAAACGCCTTTTCCATACTCATTACTATTACAACCTCAAACGCACAACCAACCCCAGGCTATTCACCCCCACCAACCAACCCCCTAACATCCCCCACCGCCTCCCTCGCCATCTTCTTCAACAACCCCCTCTCATCCGCCTCCCTAAACCTCTCCCAGCTATCCAGCCCCTCCTTAGCCTGAATACTCAACGTCTCATACCCCTGCTTAATCACCTCCGCAACCTGCACGCTCGTCAACTTCTCTTTATTTACGCCCGAAGCCAACATGTCCTTGTAATGCGCCGAAACGTTCACCAACGTCTCGATGCTATTACTCTGTCTCTTCTTCAGCCCGTACACATCCCTAAACTTAACCAGGACATCCCCCACCTCAACGATCTTGTAAAACAAATCGTCGTAGGCTGCTGACGTCGGGAGGAAGGACTCGCCTGACGAGAGGCCGAGGGCGAGGGTGTTGACTACCAGATCCAAAAGCGTGTCGAGCTGGCCTTGTTGTTGTCCACCTAACAAAGTCTTGAGGTCGGAGGCGTAGGTGGTCAGGAAGCGGATCAAGGACAAAAGAGAGCGGAAGAGTTCGTGCCAGTGGTACTTGAGGCGGGTGCGGGAGCGGGACATGTAGCTTATGAGCCGGAGGAGGATGCCGACGCATAGGGTGTACAGACCGACGTCGAGCCGGCGGCGGAGGTTGTGGTTGACGGCGTCGATCATGGTGTCGAGGACGGCGGTGGCGAGGACGCGGTCCCCGGGCACGTGGGGGAGGTAGGGGGAGCGTTGTCGGCAGAGACGGACGGGGTGCTTGTGTTCGGGATCGGAGCTGCAGAGGCGTTTGCAGAGGACGGGGTCTTCGATTAGGAGGCGGATGATCATGAGGTTGAGGTGGCTGTAGAGGGTGGTGCGTTGTGACAAGTGGGCGTGTTGGAGCATGTAGGAGGTTAGGGAGAGGAAGCTCGAGAAGGGTGGTTCGTCGCCTTTGGCAAGTGGTGGGAGGGTGACGAGGTTGTGGCAGAAGAGCTTGTTGGCGTGGGTAAAGTCGTAGGTTGCTAGGAGGACAGCTGCTTCTTTGCCGGGTCTGCTGTCGTTAGTCCTTTCTTCTCAACTCCAAGGTGGATAGTGACTTACAGCGCCGCAAACATCCTCTTTTGGGTCTCCGCATCATACACCGGCTTCTTGTGTTTATTCAACCTCACCAACCCAATCATACTCAGCGTGCCCGCTATCGACCATCCCTCAGGCAGATCCTCTTGTACCGCGACATACTGCCCTCGTAGCGTCAAACACGCCTGTCCCACGGCTCTGATAATCTTCTGTATCGTTTGCTCATTGACAAAGTCGTTCAACCGCATCTGGTACGGATTTTGAAACTCGAATTTGTTGTAATTAGCAAGAAGTCCGACCAGCGTAAACGGCAGGACAACACCTTGCGTCGTCTCGGTGTCTTGTATAAGCTGTTGTTTTCAGTTGTCAGCCTTTTGCTCTCTCTCCCCTTCTTTCCCTCTTTCTCTCTTTCCCCATCCGCTTCCATCCACCCACACCACCAACCCAGGCCGCTCAAAACTCACCTTCATCAAAGCAGGAAACATATCCCTCTGAATGAAATAACTCCCCAACCCCGTCCCCCACGCCCCCGCCGTAACCGCCATCGCCACCTCCACCGCCTTGCGCCGCACCTCTATACTTGTTGTTGTCGCGCCGCCATATCCACCGCTGCCACCGCGCACAATCCCATCCAACGCCCCCACAAACTCCCCAAACACAGTATCGACACTATCCAACCCCGCCAAAACCTCAATGATATCCGAGCTAGGATTCGTGTATTTCTTCCCTAATACGCTGACCAAAAACACCGATAGCGTGTCGAGCGCATTCGCTTGCTTGTTCTGACTCTGACTCTGACTAGAGGCAGCGGCGGAGGAGGAGGAAGGCCTGGCGGGTTTGAGCGCGCTCACGGCGCGGGAAAAGAGTTGTCGGGTTTGCGAAGAGTACAGATGGAGCAAGTCGGAGGCGGAGATGGGGTCGAGGATTTGGCGGAGGGAAGAGCGGGCGGGTTTGAGGATGAAGAATTCGGTCCAGAAACCTTCGGTTTGGGTGGGGGAGTGGTAGTGCGAGTCGAGGTCTTCGTCTTGGTCGTGGTCCTGTTGGTCGGTGGGAGAATAGGTCAGTATGCGAGGGGTTCCTGCATCATGAGCGGTGTTGTTCGTCTGGTCATATTGCGCGCGCAAGGGTTGGGAGGGTCACGTTGTGTCGGGCTTGACGGGTGTTATGGAAACAGCGAGGCGGGGATCGCAACATCGCAACTATCGAGGCGCGCGCCGGGGCGCATGTGATGGAGTACGGAAAGGGAGAGAGTTGACGACGGTGATGTTAACTAACTAACCTACAGCGCAATTGACGTCAGCTTCTCCTTTTTCCCATTCCATTACAACACAACCAAACAGCAACAGAAGCGCAAGAAGCTACACACCTTAAACAACTCCTGATAAAGCTGCACAATCTTGGCCTGGAACGCCTCCGGCCGAGGCTGTTGCGTAAGGGGGGATTGCTCCATCCCGTTCCGCTGCCTTGCGCTGGCGTCGCAATTACTCGTTCGTTGTAGGTAGGTAGTGGTAACAGTAACCGTAACCGTGGCCGGTCGGAATTGACGGTTTTATCGAGAAGAGGCGCAAAGTAGGTGACGACGTGAAGCAATGAAAAGGGTTGAATTTGGGTGTTCGCGGGACGGAGCACGGAGCGGAGGGATGACGATGATAAGCTGTTGTTTAGCGAACGATAACTGAACACAGTGATGCCGCGCGCGGCGCCCCTGCTGCCCTGGTCGTTCCGGCAGCGGCAATGAAATTGTGAGAACCTCCCTGGCTGGCAAAGGTGGGTCACCCGTCCAATGTTCGAACTCCCACAGTACTTATAACACTGTGTCTCTCAGCCCGGCCCCGGCCCCCCTTTTCCTATAGGTACGGTGGCCCAAGTGTGCGTTAGGTCGGATATAAAAAAGTTCAATGAAAAAAGGTCTGTGCCAGCTGCAGGTACTAGGTACGCGCCAAAGGGTGTCATTCGAATTCTAAATACTTGGAGGCTATTGGGCGCCAAGCTTCCTTTGCCCCCTCTTATTCTCATTGACTCGTATTGACTCTTATTGACTCTTATTGACTCTCATTGACTCTCATTGACTCTCATTAACTCTCATTGACTCCGGTTGACTCTTATTGAATTTGGTTGCTTCATTGCTTCATTGCTTCATTGCTTCATTGCTTCATTGCTTCATTGCTTTATTGCTTTATTGCTTCATTGCTTCATTGCTTCATTGCTTCATTGCTTTATTGCTTCATTGCTTTATTGCTTCATTGCTTCATTGCCTCTAGCTTTCGGGGAGTTGGAGTCGAGGGAGAGTAAAGAGTCAATGAGAGCTACGAAGTGCCAAGGTTTAGGGTGATAATGCAAATGGACCCTGGTCCTTCTCCAACTTTTGAACCTTGATGAGTTGGGGTAGGGTAACAGTGCAAATGGATCCTTCTACTTCCGTCCTCAAAAAAAAGGAGGAAAAGATAAGGAAGGGAAAGGGGGGGAAAAGAGGAAAAGATATAGTAGAAAAGAGAAAAAAAAGTTGAAAGGTGAAAAAAAAAGTATGGAGTTTGGAAAGGTTCACCTCTAGCGCTTATTGGGTGTAAGTGTTAAATCGTGTAAGTGCAGTAGAGGCGTTGATATAAAACAGCCGACACTTGGTTGCAGCTGAGAGCTCGGACCAGTTTTATATCCGACCTAACGCACACTTGGGCCACCGTATATAGGGCTGAATGTTTTCAGTTCCGATCCTGTTTCCAAAAACACCCGAACCCGAACCCGAAAACAGAATCACCCAACCCGACGGCGGCAGTTTGACAATTCTGACAGCTCCTTGATGGGTTTGACTCGCCTCCTCGCTTATTTCAAGGGCCGTCCCGTCTTTCCGCCTCCCGTGTTAAATTAGCTTGGTTGGTGACATCAGTTGAACTTTTGTCTCATCCTTGACTTTTGTCTCGCAACTCTCGACCTCGGAAGGGCCCGAAAGCTCGAGACGACATGACTCGGTTACAAGACTTGAGGGACGACAATGATTTTGAGATTTGAGGCGACGTGATTTGAGGTGCATGTAAGAATTACTGTAGTAGTTTGATGATTCTTCGAATATGAATACTGAGCATGATGTTAAAGGCTTCATAATCCCTTGTTGTTGACCCATTACTTTCCCCCAACCTTGTGTGTGGTATTAGCCTAGAAGCTCCCCTTTTGTTCTTTTGCTTTTGTGTACCATTATGCCGTCCTCGTTGTCAAACTCAACAAGGCGAACCGCTTACTCCGAAAGAGAAGCCGGACTCCGAGCTCAAAGCACGAGTAACAACTTATCCCAGTACTTCACGACCATGTACAGTTTACTTCCACGATCCATTTTCGTTATCCCATTACCATTCCCACTCAAAACAAACCGCGGCCCGCAAGAAGAGATACTCGTCATAAGTCGTATTCATCGAGATAACAAATAAGGGCAGGTAATGTTATGCCCGTCGTGCAATGCTTTTGTGCCGGAACAGTAATCGTGTTGTCGCTAACAATAGGGAAGTTGTCCCCTCGAATACCATACCAAGAACGCCGAACCCATTAGCATACTCGCGTAGAATTAACAAAGGACGCCCTGAAACAATGACTGGATAAGCTTTGATCGCCACGCTTAAAAAAATGCAACCCAAGAAAAAGTGATCGTCGTCGTGATGTACCGCTCGCTAGGCACACATCGAGTCTCCACTCCGCACGTCATCTTTCCATGTTGTACATACGACTCGTCCAACAGATGAAAGAAAAGCCATAACGCAAAACCCGAGCGTAGGGGGGTAATGTAGCAAAGAGACCCTAGAGTCCCCAACTGCCTCTCCTTTCTCCGACACCCCAAGCCAACGGACTAATGGCGTCCAGATCGGGGTGCTGCCTCGCCCACTCATAGATGTACTTTTTGAGCGCCTTCCACCGGGGACACCTATTCTCCCCCGGCGTATCGTCCTTCTCTTCACTGTCGAGCATGATATGGCCTGTAGCCTTGGGGACACCGTTGCGAGCGAGTTTAGCGTCCCCATTGGTCTTCTTGTCATCGCCACCCCAGAGGTTCTCCATAATCGCGTAGTCGTCGCGCTCCAATTCTTCGATGGGGATCCGACTGATCTTGCTGAGTTCCTCGTCGTACTGTCTTGCCATTGCAGGATACCCAAGTGAAAGGTAGTTGTACACTTGTGTGACAAGATGGTCATCAAACTCAGCGGCAATCTTCTCTTCCAGATCGGCAGCCGCCTTCTCTTTCTTTAGTCTCTCTTCAAGACTTTGCAAAGGAAGCATATGGAGGCCCTTGGGCTCGTTATTCTTGGTGCGATGCTCAGGGTGTGACGTGACCGAAGGAGAGCGGAGGGGGATTTGGAGAGACGCGGTCCTCGTAGAACCATCAGACGGGGCTCCTTCTGCGCTCAGCTCAGCTGGCGCCGACTGTCCAAAGGCTTGCGCAAAGGGATCACGAGGTGATTGTGGAGGGTGAGGGGTGTTGAGATACTGTGGTCGCTCAACCGGGATGATATGCTCGTCCTTATCATGAGCAAAGCAGTATCCACGCCAGAGACCCTGCTGCTCACTGGGGTCCCGATTTTCATCCTCTTTTGTTGTTCCCTTCTCCAGATCCCATAGATGATCTGGTTCCAGCTTGGTCTGTTTAGGGGACTGGCACATCCTAAATACCAAGTCCTGGCCGAGCATCGGAGGTGAACCCTTCACCCGTAGTCGGTGCTGATTCCTCGCGCGTTCCAACGACATGTCTCGCTCGGGCTCGGCGTACGGCTGGAAGGCATATCCATGGTTTCCAAACGCAGTGTCTGGGGGTATCTGGGATGGGGAGGCATAGGGCATATCTGCAGCCTTCCCCAAAGGCGCCGACGGTATGTATGGCATGAAACTCTCGCCTATTGGGCGACGAGGGGGAGATTCGGGTGGGATGTACGGCATGGCGGATTCACCAATGACGTACGGCATGGCGGATTCACCAATGACAGGTAGAGGTGACTCAGACCGTATCAGTGGCATGTGAGATTCACCAATCGGGCCCAGGTTGGCGGGTGAGGGTCGTGATGTCCAGAGAGGGGAACCGGTGAGAGATGGCCTAGCCGTAGATGTCAGGTTCATCACATCGTTGAGTGGCTCGTCAAAGCTCATATTGTCCAACTCGAGGGTCGAGACTCTTTCTGGGTCAAAACCACGTTTGGCCTCGTTCTGTAACATCTCCACATGTTCCTGCATCTCCTTGAACGCCCAACTGATGTCTTCCTCCGACGAGTTCCGACGCGAATGAAGAGTGGCCCATGGACCTCTCGTCAGAGGTCGTCCTCTCGTGGCCATCTCATCGTCCTCCGAGCCTTCGCGAACGTAAAAGTGTTCAGCGCCACCTATGCGCTCACTACTGTTCGGGAAGGCACTCATGGCCATCTCTTGCATTTTCTTAGCCTGGGCATCCCGTGCCACCAGGTCGAAGAAGCCATCGGCAACCTCATCGTCACACGATTCTCGGCGGGCATGACCCTTTTTCCTCTGGGCAGGGGGTGTAGGCGATGCTATCGATGTCCCCTGTTCGAACCTCCTCTTGGCTTTTGGCGCATAGATGTGATTCGTGTAGGGAGTAATGTCTGTTTTATCGGTGGGCTTGGTGGCAGGACCTTCATCGCCAACGCGGCGGGATCTTCGTACGGAGGACTCGACTAGCTGAGGAGCAAATCTTCGTTTCTCGCGGGGTGGCGGTGATGGTGAGCGCGGCGACGGACTAGGTGTAGGCTCGCCATTTGGGAGTGCTTTCCGGTAGCGCTCAAAGGTGGTCTCGACGGGTATGGGCGCAAACTTTCGTCTGGGTCGTTCTCGGGAGGTTGCCATTGTGTCGCTTCAAAGGTTGGATGAAAGGATATAAGACGATACAGCCGAGCTTGCAAGCTTCGTGACGGCTCGTATGTCGCAAGGGGGCACGAACGGTGCGGTTGCGATTTATGGGTGTGTATTTGATCGGGAGGGCGGCGAAATCGCAGTCTCTTGGTGCAGAGATTTGAATCCAACTGCGGAGGTAGCGGAGGTATGGCCGGCTGCTGCTGGTTGGGGGAGTGTTATCTCTGTTGGTCCCCCTCTTTGCGGATGGCGTCGGCAATGGTGGGATTGGTAGTGGTATTGATAATTGATATGGGTGTGGTGGGTGCCGCGTGCACTGATAAGTAGCGATGCAACCAACCCCGGTGATGGCGTGTGCCTGGATGTGGTGGAGGTGGTGGTGATGCTTGTTTTGCTTGGCCGATGACGGGACGGGGGGTTGTGTCCACGGATGAAACAATGAGGAGCGCACGAGGCGGGAATCGTCAAAGAAGTCCAGCGTCTATCGGACAGCGGTGCGGCGGCGCTCGAGACAAAGGGCGGCTTTTGTACTTTTGTCCAGAAAGAAGGAAAAGGGGTCGGCTGATGATGTGGTCGGATCTCGGGATGTCGTCCAGTTGTAAGGTAGCCCTGGTCACTTTAAGGTCGAGGCTGGAAAATAAAGCTGGTAAGGGGAAAGGAAGAGTTAACGGATGACGAGAAGGCGGTCACTGCGTAGTGACGGGGAAAAAAAGTAATTATGGCAACCAACATCCGCTGAGCTAATACGGGGTTTTGACGGGGGAGACCAGGTATTGTACCAGGCAGGACCGGGTTGGTTCTTTAAAGATGAGGTGGTGATTCATGGGGGAAGAGCAACGGGCCCAGTTCGAGTTCCAGGGACCAACGAGTTGTGGGTTTGCGGTGGACTGAGCTGTGGAGAGTCGGGAAAGCTTGACTGTCGCAAGATCGCTGTTCAGGGTCCGACTCTCGTGTACCG
The DNA here is from genome assembly GCA_009802275.1 of Neurospora sp. CHS-2018a. Lineage (NCBI taxonomy): Eukaryota > Fungi > Ascomycota > Sordariomycetes > Sordariales > Sordariaceae > Neurospora > Neurospora sp. CHS-2018a. The sequence continues at coordinate 175,201 of RAKG01000093.1, forward strand.
TATGGTAAGGTAACTTTTAGGTGGTCATCATCCGTGGGAGCCGAGATCGCTTCGACTTGTTTACGTTGTGCGACCTTTGTCTGATATTGATGGAAGGAAAAGAAGAGAAGAGACGACAATGACGACGGCTTGTGGGACTCGACATAAAAGTACACGATACTTTTTATTCGTGTTGTGTAGTAAGGCGCCACCGCAACAGCCACTCCAACCTACCTCTATCTGTGTCGCAGTACAAATGGATGTCGGATGCAGTCGTGAATGCTGCCGACAGTGAAATATCAGCGCAATTCATTAGATGGAAGTGGAAATAACGAACACAGAGAAGGAACTGACGGGCGCCGCGGGATGGAGTGGGCTGGCTGGCGTCATCCAATGTTTCCTCACAGTGCAAAACGCAAAAGTTGAATCTAGAACTACCCCGCGTGACCGGCGTAATCATGCATGGTCAGGCCTGTTCCAGAAGAGCTTTAGGCCAAGGGAAGGCGGTCAGCCGGCAGCGGATCTGAGCCCTGCTACAGTGTTGTGATGAATACACACATGGCGGCTACTTTGACACAGTCAGATTCGTTGTAGTCCTCTTCAGTTGTGCCTGCCATCGCCTCCACGCCTCCTGCTGCAGCCAGTGGTGCTCTTCTTCTCCTGTGATCACCAAAACCCTCATGCAGGGCAACAACGGCACCATGGATTTTCAGGCGGGGACTGTCGTATCTTTACCATATTGATGAGCACGTGACTTCGTGTGGGTCCTTGTCTCTGGCTTCTGGCACCCCGCACTCGCATCTAGATTCTTAGTATTATACAACACACATACACTACTAGATTGATCAATACTATTACTACCCTTCTTAGTACTCTTAGTTCTATCTATCAAAATAATAAGGATTATTGTTATTCCTAACCTCTATCTACCTGTTTTTTTCTGGAGGTCGTACCTGGAAAATCTGTTCTACCTCCTATCGGTACGTAGGACTAGGCGTGTCGGAGAAGACTGCTTTCTCTATATCTCCGGCCTATTTTGTGTATAGGAATTAATTATTATTTAAGGCAAGATACATTACTCCTCCTTAGAAGGATTTAGACTATTATTCTATTACCCTATCCTTGCTCCGAAATACGCGGTATTTCCTTATAACCGATAGCTTGCCATATACTTCTACTTTTATACCTCTAATACTTTCCGAAATTATTAACTATACGTTACTAGCTTCCAATTATTAGTTTCTAATTACTAATTACGAGTCCTAGATACTTACTTATAATTATTAGTTACTAGTTACTACAATACTACTTATCTTCCCTCTATAGATAGTTTCGGCTTCCTTACTCTACAGTTGAATTGCCCCCTTTCGATTATATTGTGCCCAATTCCTATATACGAATTCGAAACGCGACTTTAGGATTGACGCGTCCTTCTTATATATACCGGAAAAATAGAGGTATATTAGAGTATATATAAAAAAGGCTAGGCTGGCTTCGAAGAATATTGGAAGGTAAGATAGAGGGAACCCGACGTCCCGTTTACGAATATAAAATAAGCTTCCCCCCGCTCCCTTAAAACCTTTTCTCTCAATTATCAAACTATACTTTTCTAGTTTTAGACCCTATATTTAAAATTTTTTAGATTATAATAATAATTAAGCTTATTAAAATAAGCAACGTAAATACTATACCCTACTTCAATTTTTTCTATTACTTCAAACCTATATTAGAACTGAGTTCTATCCTCTCGATTTCCTATACGCGAACTAAATTTTATAATAATCGAATAATATTTTAGGGCCGTCCGATTTGCCGACCTACCCCTAAATCCCTGGGCTGATACTTTTTAAAATATATTATTCGACGACCTTAATTTAGATAGTAGATTAAGCCGAACTTTATATTAGTCGTTATCCTTTGTCCTCCCTAATTCTATCCTCTCCGATTTTATAATATAGCATTTAGGACCCTATATAGGAGGCGTTCGAATTCTTACTCCCCCGATATATATTAGTTATACCCGTTTATTTAGCTTTATTTCTTCTAGGATTATTCGGTTAATACTTAATACTTAACGCTTTAGATATTTTAATAGTCGCTCTATAGCTACCTATTAGTTAAGCCGTATTTATTGGGAATTCCAACGGTCTAGATATGGATCTACTAAATTACTACCTAATTTAGTGATTTCGGCTATTAATATAATATATATAGGCGAAGCCGCTATTTATCTTAATAGTAATTATTAAACCGTAGCCATTATAGAAAAATCTTATTTAGGTATAACTATTAAAGAAGATATTACTACGTTAGAAGACTCTCTTATTAAAAGGTTCCCCTACTTAATTTTTGATAATACCTTTAAAGACCCCTATATAGAAATTAGAAATTTGAGTTAGAAGGAGGACGAATCCCTTATAGCCTATTTTTTAAGAACTTCTAGTCTCTTGAGTCGTATTGGCTATAGGGATATACCTAAAGATTTAACTATAGCTATAGGATCGAGGCTTACCAACCTAGAGGAATATATGCTTAAAAATATTATTGAGCGTTTTACCTTAGGTCTTCGTCGTCCTAACCTAAAATAGGAGGCTATTAATAAGGGTATTTTTAATTATAGAGCCTTATAGTAATGTTATAAGACTATTCGTATTTGTATTAAAATGTTAGATTAGAAGGAAATTGTTCGTCGTTAATATAAGAGCGAGATATAGGTTTAAGCATTTAAATATTATATTTCTCAAACTTCTTTAAAGCCGATAAAGGAGGTCTTTGTTTAGTATTACCCTAGTTATGCCTTTACTTAGTCGTTCCTTCTTTGGGTATACGGCTAGAATATTAGATTTAGCCCTATATTTCCGATTGCCCTTTATTTAGTAATACTAGTATTTTTAACGTTGTATTATAGTAGAATTTTTGTTACTCCGTTTGTAATTAGTTAATAGTTTAACGTTATAGTATTATTTTAGCCTCCTATTTTAAAGCTGTATGCTCCTCCGGCTACGGTATTTGCGATATTAAAATTGCTTATATCGATTGCTTTTGTTATAGCCCTTATATTAAAACCCTTCGGCTTTAGTTCGATTTTAAGCGATGCCCGCCTTTTTTAAAAACCCCCGTTATTTGAATAGATTGGTCCTTACCCCCTCTTACCTCGTAAAATTTCTAACTACTTAATTGTAAATAGTAGTAAAATATTAAGAGGTCCGGAGAAATATTGTTAAGTCTATAGTAAAGTTGGCTATACCTTTTAAATATATATAGTTTAGGATTATATTGCCCCTCTTAATTAGAGGCTTACTAAGTAGGAATTATTTTATTTAAGGAAGGATTTATTAGAAATTATAGAGAGAATTAAAGTTAGGAGAGAATAGTAGGAGGCGGCTATTGCGTTAAATAGTAATTTTACGGGTTTATTAGTTAGTGGTTCCTAAGGTATTACTAATAGAAAAATAGAGGCGATAGAATTAAGGGTAATTTTATTTAGTGCTTCCTAATATTAGGCTTCTTATAAAATAGAGGAAGAGTTTAATAATAAAGGTTTAGTTATTTTTTAATCGGTGTTCTATTTGGATTTTATTTATTTAACGGTAGAGAAGGATGAAGATTTTAATTTTAGGGATGAATTTTTTAGAATATTTGCTAATATTTCTTCTAAGTTGGCCGATATTGTAATAAAGAAGAGAAGGAGATAGGACGGTACGTATATCTTAATAGAATTTTACTTAAATATAAATAGCGATGAAGGTTTAGCCGATACTAGTTTAAAGAGGAAGGTTAAGGGAAAGGAGAGAGAGGTTATTTTAATATTAGTTTCGACGAAACCGATTATTAAATTACTACTTATTTAGTAAGAATATTTTTAATTTAAATATTTCCCTTATAATTTTATAAGAGAATAAGCTGTACGATAGTAAGCTCTTTAGTAGTAAATTCCTTAATAATAAGCTCCTTAATAATAAATTCTTTAATAGTAAGCTCTTTAATAGTAGATTCCTTTCTAGCCCTAATAGTAAGCTCCCATCCAATTTTAATAATAAGCTCTCGTTTAACCTTAATAGTAAACTCCCGTCCAATTTCAATAGTAAGTTCCCGTTTAATTTTAATAGTAAGCTCCCGTCCAACTTTAATAGTAAGTTCCCGTTTAATTTTAATAGCGAATTCCCGTTTAACCTTAATAATAAGTTCTAGTTTATTAAATCCCGATTAGAGGTGTTCCTAAGGTTTTTAAGTTGCTTAATAGGGACGAGGAATCTTCTTCTGACGTTATTTTAAAGCCGAGACTTAAAGTTAGGGTTATTAGAAGGCGTCGATTTAGATTTAGAAAAATTAAAGGTAGGAAGGGAGAGGGTCCTTTTAATTATAAGGGATTGCTCGAAAAAATATCGGTATATTTAATATTAATAGAGTTTTTATAAGTATATTTTAATAGAACGAAGAATATCCGTATATTAGGGACCCGAATTCTAGAGAAAGCTATTAAGGTTATAAAGAAATATATAGAGTTTTATTTAGTTAAATTTATTAATATGCTAGGTATATATCGTTTAATTAAAAATAAATTTTCGAATATGCTGGCTCTAAATTATAAAGATATAAAGGCCTTTCGCTTTAATGGTATTTTATTTTATAAAGTTGAGAATAAATGGCTTTCCTATAGGTTAGAGCGTGCTATTTAGGCTAATTAGGGCTCTAATATTAATGTTATTAACTATAATTTAGCGTTTAAATTGGGTCTCCCCTTTCTTAATTTGGCTGAGGTTGGCTATAATAGTATATTATTAAATACCTTTAATAATAAGAGGTCGAAAATAGTTTGGTATATAATGTTTAGGATTGATATTAAAAGTATTAAGAGAGATATATAGGTATTAATTTTTTAACTAGTGGATAGGGAATTTGATAGGTTATTGCTAGGAATATTATAGTTATACAACGTTAATATAATATTAGATATTAAGGGTAGTTAATTACGTATTGGATTAGAGGAAGAGGAGGAATTTCGAGTTTGGTTATAGGGTTTTAAGTTGAAGTTTGTGTCTACTTAGAAATTTACCCTATAGTTTATTAATATAGTAATGGATAGTAAAGAGGTAAATAATGAGTTTGGAAGTGTGATAGAGTTAGAGTCGGACTATAAGAATACGGATGAGAGTGTGATTACGGATGTTTCGGGAAATTAAGTTGTTAGGTTGGACTTGAGTAAGTCCTTAAATTGCCCGATTCGATAATTTTATTGAGTTTATCCTTTATATTCGATAGACCCGAATAAGGGAGGTTATGCCCCCTTATAGCCGTGTTAGAGGATTTAACGTTCTTGAGGACCTTAGTACCTTATATTAATTTGATAAACCCTTAGAATTGTGAATATTATTTTCTTATGTCCTTGTTTGCGATTATTAATATAGAATATATGCTGGCGGCTTTATTTAGAATATAAGCGAATTCTATACTTAATATTACGATACCGATTTTATATAAGAAGGCGAATTTCCCGACCGATCGACGAGTATAAAGAAGGCCTATAGTATTAAATTAAGAAGTATTTAATGAGATTGTGACTATTTGGTTTGAGTCTTGTAGTATATAGTTTGGCCCTTTGGTGCCTGAATTTTAAAGGATGGAGGTTATAAGGGTTTACTATATTTGGAGGGACTTGGATGGGAAATTTATTATGGATATCCCTGCGATAGACCTAATTGAATATAGGGTAATATTGAAGGAGGGAATTAAGTTGTAGAATAAGTCGAAGAGAAAGAGATAATTACTTAGATATTAATATTAAATATAAAAGTTAATATAGGAAGGCTTTAATAATAGTATATTCGAGTTGACGATAGTTGTTAATAGTCGCCCTTCGGAATGGTTAGTTGAGCCAAACCTGGTCGATAAGTCCGATAATACTTTTGAGTAGGATGAACCCCGATTGATTATTAATTATAGTAATGTAGAGGAGGTTATTCCGGGTATTTCTATTATATTGTTATAGGAAGTATATGATTATTTGTTTAACCCGTCTATTGGATGTTTTTTTGGGTTCGATTTTAAGTATGTATATTGGTTTGTTGCGTTGGCGGAAGACTGTCGATATATATTTGCCTTTGAGCCTCCCGGATTTCCCTAGTTGTAATTTATAAGGATGTAATAAGGTTCGAAGATAGCCGGTTTTATTATAATTTCCTTAATGAAGATTCTATTGGGAAGGATTCCGGAATTAAATTTAGAACCGTTATTGATATACCCTTCGAAATTAGGCGAGTTCTTACCTTGTGTTTTTTATATGGATGATTTCTTTACGATATACGGGTTATAGGATGAGTAATGGCTATTTATTCGGGATTATTTGTTCTTACGTATTAGATAGGGAATGTTGAAATTCTTATTTAAGAAGTTGAAATTAGGATTTGACGAACTATTGTGTATAGGTGTGATATATCGAATTAGCGGTGTTACGTTAGTGAAGCTAAAGAGAATAGCCAAATTGAAAATATAGTTTATCCTACGAGACTAAATAGTAGTTAGGGCGTTCTTAGGAGCCTGTAGACTTTATAGATAATAGATTCTAAATTTCGTAGAAATAGCGAGGCTTTTAAACCGACTGATTGGAGACGTGGACTAGAGGTAGTTATTATTAGAAGTATTATTATTTACCTTATTGAAAGAGAGGGTTATTTTTACTATGGAAATATTTGGGTATATTTACGGCTAGATAGTGGAAATGTCTATTAATTCTTCGTTATTTACTTATAGATACTTAATATAATAAATATAGGGAAATAAGGGAAAAGTCTTATTAGTATACGATAGTTTTCTCTTATTTCGGATATAGAGGAATTATAGGATATATAAGAGAGAGTTATTAGCGATTATAGAATTCGCTCGTAAGTATTATTATTATTTTATAGCTTTAGAAATATTAATTATTTAGACGGACTATATGCCTATTATATAGTTATTAGAATTAAATAGGGTAGAAAGTATATATGCGAAATAGGTTTTAGAATTTTAATTATTAAATATTATTATTAAATATATAGAGGGGAAGAGGAATTTAACGGCGGATATACTATCGAGAATTATTTTTAAGGACGTGGACTATGTAGTTAAATAGATTTTAGAGGAAATGGGAGAAATGGTATTAAAGGGAGAATAGATATGGAAAAATAGAAAGGGAAGGTATAAGGAACTATTGGTAAAGCTTTCGAATATTAATAGGGCGAAACTTCTATCGGAGAGATTGAGGAAAGGAGGAAATGGAGAGGTAATAGTCGAGAATTTATATGTAGGGTTGTATAGTATATAAATAAGGAGGGATTAGGAGTGGGGAGATAAGGAAAATTTATAGTTTAGTAAAATTAAGGTAGTTATTGAATCGTTCGTAGTAGAAGTGAATTAGGAGGAAGTTAAAGAGTACTTAGAGTCGGTGTAGTATAGATTTATAGTTAAATTTATAATTATTAAGAAGATTGAAAATAAGAGAAACAAGTATAAGAAGAGACGGGTTAAAAATAATGCGAAGATGTACCGATTCGTTGGGAACGTATTATATTAGAGGTATAGAAACGAGATATAGTTGAGATGTTTTCTTCTTAAATAAGTTTTGAGGGTAGTAAAATAGGTATATAACGAAAAAGGATATTTTAGTACCTATATTACGTTTAGGCGAATATAGAGGGAGGTTTGGTGGCTAAAGATAATGAAGGATATTGCCGATTATATTATAGGTTGCTATCGGTACGCTTAGTACGGACTTTCGAAAATTAAAGCTCCCTTTTAGCCGTCTAATATTACGATACCGTTCTAATTTATAGGTATGGATTATATTAGGCTATTTTATATTATAAAATTAGGATATATATACTTCCTTATTATTATTAATTATTTTTCGAAATATAGTTGGGTTATATTAATTAAGTTTATTAGTGTTGTAATTTTAGTCAAAGTTTTGGAAGATTGGATTTCGATGGTGGGAATTATTCCGATAGCCTTTTATTTGGACCTAATATTAAGGTTTAAGTCGGCCGAATTTAAAAAGGCTACGAGGAAAAAGGGCGTAATAATTATATATTCGCCGGTATAGTTTTACTAATCTATTGGGAAAGTCGAAACTTTTAATCGTATTTATTAGTCGGCCTTAAAAAAGGTTACCGAGTCCCTTGATTTATAGGATGTGCTACTCTTAGGAGTAACCCGAGTAGTTAATACGAGGTGTATATAGTAATTGGAATACTCGCCCTTCGAAATCCTTTACGGTTATAATATTCAATTATTATTATTAAGATATGTAGGAGTTGGCCTAGAATTATTTAGGATAGCTATATCGTTGCTAACTTTTTATTTACCCTTTAATAAAATTTTGGTTAATATTGTATTTAATTACGTCGTTAATAGGGAGAGAATGAGATAATAGGTAGAGGATAAAGATAGGGTAGAAATAGATAAGAAGAGGGTATAATATAAATTAAAGGAATAGAAAATACGAGTAGGAGATTTAGTAATATTAGAATAGGAAGGAAGACTTTTAAAGCTTAGGGTGAAGTTTATAAGACTTTTTAAGGTTAGGGCATATATTAGGAAATTATCCTATTAGATTGAATAGTTAAATAGGAAAGGGATTATAACGAATAAGTATAAGAATTATTTAAAAGTTTATAAGCTAAGGATAGGTTATTTGAGGAAGTCGATTAATAATATATTTCTAATTAATTAGAATATTAGAGCGGTAATAAAGGTATAGAGGAGGGATTTATTTTTTTTTTTTTTTTTTTTTTTTTTTTTTTTTTTTTTTTTTTTTTTTTTTTTTTTTTTTTTTTTTTTTTTTTTTTTTTTTTTTTTTTTTTTTTTTTTTTTTTTTTTTTTTTTTCTCTTTTTTTTCTTACTTTTTTTATCTTATTTTGGTTACTTGTATACTTTCCTTCTTACGTACTGAATTTAATTGATAAATGTGTTTATACTAGTTATTCGTTATCCTTTTAGTATTCGTATTCTTTATTTTCTCTATAATACTATGGAGGTGATTGGCTTGCTAGGAGATAGGAAGGATAATAAGAGAAAAGGGGATATAAGGCGTTTGTTTAAAGATTAGAATGGAAATTTCGAAGGCGGGGTTATTTAGAAGAGTGTTGTTTATCGATATTAGGTTATTGTTTTACTTTTTTTTCGCTCAATTTAATATTATTTTATTTATTTTGATAGTTCCTTCGCTTTAATATTATATTTTTATTTCGACCTTTAACCCTCGCCCTACCGCTATTGCGTTCGAAAACCCTTAATAAACGCTCTTAATATCCCTTACTTATTTATTCCTTTTCCTTTTTGGTAATACCGTTATTTTTATATTATATTATTTTTATTATACGCTTACGGAAGAATTATACCTCTTAAGAAACGGCTATAGGCGCTTAAAAAAAAGAAGTTATAAAATCCGCCTAAGGTGGAAGGGAGTAATAAATAGGTTACTATTAATATTATATATAGAATAGTTTTTAAGTATAGCCCGGTTTCCTATAGACTTATAATAAAGGGGAAGAATATATTTGCTATTCCTTTTAGCTATTCTTTAATAGATGGCATTTTAATTATAATAGTGGCCGACGCGGTATATTTAAAGCGCTTTAATTTAAGACCGAATATTTTAAAATTTTCTAAAATTATGAAAATTGGGGGTAAATAAGTAGGAATTAAATTCTAAGGTATAGGAACGATGAATACGAGAAGTCCTATTCCTATTCAAAATTATTTAAGAGAAGGTTAGGCGGCGGAAATTAAATTGTTTTTGAATGGCGGATTTGAAAATAACGGTAGGGTAGAGAGCTATAATAAAATTTATATAGAGATGTAAAAAATGCTTTAGGAGGGATCCCTAATGATGATCCCTATTAGGGTTGTTAAGAGAGGATAGGTATTTATATCCTTAAATAATATTAAATTTGAAGGGGAAATTTTAGATACTTTCGTATAAGTTTTAATTTTTAAGTTTAACCCTTTAGAAATACCCTTATTAATTTACGGTATATTATAAGATTTTCTTCGATAAAACAAATATAATCTTTTATACTTAAGAGTTTTACTATAGGTGGTATTTAAATAAATATTTTATTAAACGAAGATAAATAAGGGCCGAGAGTTGTTGATTAGATAGAGAGTCCTAAATATAACTTTGAGGGATATATTAATTTATTCTTACTATTACGAAATATTCTACTAGATATATAGATTAACTTTCTATATATATCTTTTTCGCTAGATATACGTTATAGTATTAAATAATAAAGATAAAGTATTTAGGGATTTGAAGTACTATAGACCGAATTTAGGGATGGATCCCGGACTTGAATTTATAGGACTAGATAGATTAGTTGTTTGTTTCGATAGTTTAGTTAAGCCCTTAGGCTAGGTACTTCCAAATTTATATTTTGGCTCGGAAATAGTTAATTTGAACGACCCCCGCTTTCTTCGGCGAAGTGATCCCGTAATAGTCCTTATACGCTTTTTGTATTAGAGAATTCTTAGTAGCCCCTTTATAATTTTAAAATAGACGGGCCTAAGAAGAGGAAGATTTTTAGAAATAAATTTTAATAAGGCGTTCCGAACTATCTTTGTCCTTAAGTATTACTTCCTTGAGTTTATACTACTGTTATACGAAGGAATAGTGGAATCCCCGGAACTTAGTATACGCCCTATGTAATTTAATGATTAGGATATTACTTCGATAATTTTAGACGGTTGCCCTAAAGGCGTATTAGTTATTGGCCCTTAGTATATTAAATTATTAGCGGAGGTGTTAAATAAATTAAAAGAGAGATTTAATAAGGTTTAGGGTATAAAGGATGTATTAGTATACTTTAAGTCCCTATGTATTGAGGGGGAAGAGGAGATATTCTTAGAGAAATTGAAGTTAAAGCCGAAGGCGAAGGCGAAATTAAAATTATAATTAAGGAAGAGGAAAAGATAGGACGAGACGTAGGAATTAGATTACAATTCGGGTATAAACGATAAAGCGGACGAATTTAGCCCTAACCGATCGATAGATATATTCGGACTTAACCCTTATAACGCTTTCGTCCTTATAATACTTTTTGAAAGTATTTTTTTAGAATATTAAATAGTACGATTACGCTACGAGTCGTTGAAATTATTCCGTTAAGTTCCTAAGGAATTAAAAGATAATTTGGTCTTTTATTTAATTATTGGAATATTATCCTGGATATAGAGAGAGGATACCCCGCCCTTTATTCTTAAATTTAATACGCCCGATAGAGATTCTAGTAATATTATAAAGATAATATATTTTGTTAGAGAGGACGGTTCTTTCTACTTATACTTCGTAGAATTTGCCGCTCTTATATTAGTACGTCGTTGTTTGAACGCCGTTAACCTTAAGGAAGTTACGTACGTAATTTAGAATGTATATATAAGATACGTCCGTTTGGCTTATTTTGTGAGAATAATTGTTAATTTTCTTTATTAATTAATTTAAGAGAATTAAATAGAGACCCTTAGGTTGTCCGTTTAGTTAAAGGGGAAGTAAATAATGGGTAAGATTAGTAAATTAATTTTAAAAGTTACCCTATGCGCCGTTATAGGGGTCCTAAAGATTAATAAGTAAATAAAAAGGATTTTCTTCGAGTTTGAGTATAATTTAAAAATAGTATTAGAATTGTTAGAAGAAGTCGTAAAGGGATTTATATACGACTAATTCCTAAGGGTCTTTGACGAATATATATTTTATAATAATCCCCGCTTAGGAGAGCTCTTTAATATATTTAGGGAGGAGTTTGGGGTTTACGCTGAAGGTTAGATAGGCTATGATAAGAAGATCGAGAAATACCTATTGTAGAAATTTGAGTTTGAGGATATAGTTGAGCCGTTTGGCTCTAATTTTAATTCTAATTTTAATTCTAATTTAGACCTTGGTTTTAAATCTCGTGTTAACCCTAAACCGGTAGAATTATAATAAGATGGAATCGTGGTTAGGCCGACGACTATTGGCAAGGTAGCCGATTAGTTAGATTATTTGGGATTATAAGGGAGTTAAATTGGTAGTAAACCGGTGGTTGCTATTTAGATTGGTAGTAAGCTTATAGTTGCTAGAGGCTTAAAATTATAGGAAAACGAAATTAGAGACGATAATTAAGGAGAGTAGTAAAGGATCTATATTTAATATAGAGGGTTATTTATTATTAGTTTATACTTTATTTCCTTGTTTCTTAATAGATGTTTAAGGGCTTATACTGGAGTGTTAATATAGGGTTTTTAAATAGGATGGGGCTCTTATCCTATGTTAGTAGGGGAGATAATGAGTACGTAACTTCGTGTAGGTCCTTGTCTCTAGCTTCTAGTACCCCGTATTCGCATTTAGATTCTTAGCATTATACAATATATACACACTACTAGATTGATTAATACCATCACCACCCTTCTTGGTACTCTTAGTTCCATCTGTTAAAGTAATAAGGATTATCGTTATTCCTGACCTCCATCTACCTGTCTTTTTCTCATATCATTCACGCTATCAGAGGGAAACTGCATTTCCGCTGCATTCGTGTTGCATCTGGCTGCAACTTGTGACGGGTTTGTTGTCTTGGATTTGGAAGACTCCAACGCCTCACTTTGCAGGTCTCATTCCTGTCCCATTCCTCGGCTTAGGTTCCAACGGGAACGTCGTGATTGACATCATCGGACTCCTTGGGACGCGGAATTCGTGTTTCTGGTAGCGAATTGCATTCCTGTCAACGAAGAATCCCACGCACTGGGCAGCAATCAGTGGAATTTCCGTTACACTTTCCACTGTTACCGTAACAGTGACAGTTCGTAAACAACACACCAGAACCCAAAGTCTGGACTCGATTACCGTGCATTTCACCCACCTTACCATCCACATTACCACCCAACCGTAACATCGTGAAGAAGCACGTCAACCTCGAGAAAAGAAAACTTTTTCTCTTCGACATTCCAGCCTTTCCTCGAAGGATCATGGCGGCCTACGCTACGGTAGGTACTGACGGTCTAGCACCTCTTAGCTTGACAACCTTGATGGCCAGCTCAGGTACCAACAAGGCCGCCTCAAGCGCCATTTCAAAACGGGCAATGTGTCGTGATCCCAGTGGGCATTTTTCCCGTCAAGTGACTCGGGATATGGTCACATTGGTTACGGAATCAGATTAGGCGATGCATATTCCGCAATTCTCAAAGCGCCCTTGCAGCCGTTGCCCGTTGCCGTTGCCGTCGGTAGCCCAGAGACTCGGGCTTGCTTCTCATCGTCTTGTTCACACTGAGTTCTTCGCCACGGGAATGAGGAGATTTATGAACGTAAAGCCTCAGAAGCCTCAGAAAGCCTCTTCACACTTTCCCGAGGCAATATGGGCGTCTATCACCTTCCACTATCACCGGCACGCCTAGGCCGTGGTGCTCGCTAATCTCTGGAAGCCCTGGAAGCCTATTGCAGCCCTATCGGTATCCAGACAGCCACGGATTCGCCAACCACTGTCACATCGGGTGGGCCCGTTGGTTGATCTGGACGCCGAAGACGCCAATCTCTTCTTTTTCAGAAGCACCGTGGCAAGTTGAAAAGACGGGAAGGGACGAAACTTGCCGCCAACCACCGGTCTTAACGAGTTGTTTTAGTCGTCTCTTTCACAAGCGTCGATGATCGGTGAAGGAAGCCGAAGGTCTGGGGAAGGTCTAAGAGCGAGACAAGGGGGGCTTAACATATTTTCTGGGGAAACACGGGCAATTTATTGAGGGCGGCTCGTTGTGCTACGCTCGCTACGGTGAGAGACAGTCACTCACAGAGCAGCTACATACCGTGAAGGGCAAGGTCTCCCCAAAGTCTGATGGCCTCGTGGGGGTTTTGAAAGGTCTCGGGAAAGCAGCCGGGATGCAACGTCAACCACCAGACTTTAACAGCCTCCTTTTCTCGCTTCAGGTCACCCCGTGCTCTGGTGTGCTGGTGTGCTGGGAACCCCCCACTTTTTCTCACCGTATCGCCGGGTGGTTGTGGTTTGTGGTTGTGGTTAGGTGTTCGATATTGACGGAATCGGTCATTCCATTTCACCACCTCAGGACATCCCGCTACTGGGTGTGGAAAGGGGGCACTACCAATGAAGCTGACCTCGGCCCCAAGCCTTGGCTCTCCAGGCAAGCCAGGCTCAGCCAAGCTTGGAAAATAATCTCCCGACATCCCACCACCATCGGACAACCACCGGACGTCGGTCGAGTTCCAGTGCAATGGGTCACGAACACTTACTCAGTACGAGTCTCTACCTCTTGTGTCGCGTTACCGACCGAAAAAGGGCATCGTCGCACCAATTCGTGAACAAAAATTCAGGGAACCTCACAGAATCAGCGTACCTGTGTATCACACAAGCACACACAAGCCACACGCAGCATGAGATCCTCTCGTGATGTCTCCCACTCCTTCTCATTGGGCGGAAAACTAACCAAAGGTGTGTGTCTTTGCCATTTAGGAACCAGCCAGCACCAATGGCAAGACCAATTGAACAGAAATCACTACACCTTCCCGAGTGACCTTCTTGTTAGACCTTCCTAGCAGACCGCTCTTTTTTCCGGTTGTCAGGATAATACATGGCGAGACATCGAGGTGTCAGGACCCAACACGCCGATGACATAGGAAAGTGTCCTGGTCCTGGTCCCAGTCGGTACCGATTCTTTACCTCGAGATATAGTCGACACGGAAATGTCCCTGATCGGTACATACAGTCTGGTACTGTAATGTTTCCTTTCAGAGGAAGATGGCTCTGTGCCCGTCTGCCGTCTGTCATTTTCCGCTTCATTTCCTCTCAAGTGGAACTGAAGCCATTCCCACTGGGTATCTTGGTGCCCCTGCTACCAAGTTAGATACCATTGCGCCGTTGCGCCGTTGAAAAACAAGAAACACTGGAGCTTTCGCTTATGCTTCATGGAGTCTTAGCCTCCGTCAAGGCAGACGGACATCAACCAGCGACAGCACCACCAAATGGCGCAGTCTGCTTAGGTACCCAAACGCCAGGAGAAACTGACAGGCAACTCGATGACCAGGCAAGACACTTCCCAGCACTTCCCAGCACTTCCCCTGATCTTCCCCAGATCTTGGCTCAATGCTAAGCTTTGTGGCATTGTGGGGTGTGGATGTGGTGGATTCATTGATCCTCGATCCTCGACCGGCCCGGGACCGTGACTTCCGAGGCAAAGCCGCTTGGAGTCCCACGCATGCTTTGGCGGGGAGTCTGGAGGTGGCGGAGCCCGAAGATTCTGGATCCCGAAGCTTCGGATGAAAGTGGAGAGGGGTTCTAGCCCGGGGCCGGGCTGGGCCGGAGTCTGGGCCGAAGTCTGGGCATTACAGGCCACCAAGGAAACAATGTTGCCACTTCTTCTGGGGTTTCCGAGTTAACGCTTTTCTCGCCATTCATGGGGCTCAAAAGTTCTCTTGAGAGATTCAGCGGCGGTCTCTGATTGACAGGATTGCAAAAATCGTCATATGTGAGTGGTGAGCCCCGGGTTCCGAGCCCCGGGTTCCGAGCCCCGAGCCCCGAGCCCGGTCCCCTTAATTTTTCGGTGCAACCAATGACCGGCGCAACAAGTACCATGACTTCCGCCCTTTGCGACACCATTTCCAGGAGGTCCTGAGTTCCCGTCATCCGTTCCTCAGCCCACGGTTCATCATTAACAAAGCCACAAGTCATCCCCGGCCTTCTTCCGACTTCGAGAAGCGAGTGTTCCACGTCAGTTTCTAGAGGTACTTTGTTCCACTGTTTCAGGTTGATGTCTCGCTACAGACTGCCGTTGCCGAGTATGTAAAATATCCCGTCGGTGAGCATTAGCGGAAGCTGAGCCGTTCTCCACGTCACTGGATGCCGATGGGCGGTTGCACGGAACACGCCGACTCTGTGACGTGAACGGTCAATGATTCGTTGCACGGCAGGTGCTTGGAAGGGGGGAATACTTGCCATATCGGATGGTCGGACAATTGGAGTTCCCGGAGAGCACTCTCCATTCTGGATGGTTGGAATCGGATACCTGGCAGGTACGCCGGAGTCGTGCACCGCAGAGACACTTTCCTTCTTTGCGTTGGAGTGCTCCATCCGATATCGCTGTCATGACAGTTTCTCCGCCTTCGGATTCTGGGTTGCGAGGAACATAGATTCATGAGGAGGACAAGTTGCTTCCATATCTTGACACTCACCCATCTCGCGGAATACCTATGGCGTGGAGGAGGCTCGTAGCCGAAATATCCGAGTGGCATCTCATACTTGACCATTTCTTGGACGACGGGAGTAAAGGAAATCGCGATACAACAGTCGAGCCTTCTCTTTCTACAGGTACTTGTATTTGATCCAGACTCCGGAGAGTCGAAGATTACCGGATTCAATGTGCGATCTGGGAAGGCACATCTCCCTCACCTACCCATGTCCCTTTGCGCCTACCTTTCCGCCTTGTACCATTCATGACTGCCGGTCAAGCTGACGAAATTCACGAGCAGAATTAAGACTCTAAACGACCTATAACGGGTGGTCATCAAAGCATCCGAATCAATAAAGCTATATCGGACTGTCGATGTGAAGCTTGTTCTTACGACTACGCAGTCCAGTTGGTCTCTGGTCGAGACGTAGCACAATGAGGGGGCTTTGCATGATGTGGCGGCGATCGCGCTTATGCCCAAGCCTTCGGGAAAGAACGAAGCAGGAGCAGGCGACCAATCATGACTCATGGAAGCGATTGGACTGGAAAGTGCAGCAAGGTTGGAAGAGCCGTGGATGCCTAAGAAACAGCCCAACGCGTTCTTTCTCCCTCTCACGCAGTTCATTGTTTCTTGGACCTCGAGTGTCTGCTTGAGCATTGGCCTAGCTCCCTGGAGAAGAGGATATCCTGGCGTGACAGCTCTTGACATCAGTCTGTGGATTCGCTTCAGAAATTGCTGCACTATTTAATTCTCCCAGTCAACTTTATCTCAGCTTATCACAACAAACCACGGCCACTAAGCGGCATTCAACAAACCATTGTAATGGGCGAGCATTATGGATTCTACTCTCTCCAGTACCCGCATAGCTGCCCAGCTGGAAAAGATCCGTCAGATACAGCAACAATATCGGCATGCGACCAACTCTGGCGCCCGAAGCGATGGATACGACGCTGGTGTTTCCGATGAGGGCCTTTCGGACCACCAAAGCGAGGACATGACCGACGATATCCACGACGACACATGCGACCATGTTGATGAGGAGCCTGGGGGGTTGGGAAGTAGGAAATGCAGTGATGCGCATAGTGACGGGCCGAGTTGGTCTGGTAATGGGCATTGCATGTCCGACACCGAATCTGATGACGAATCTCGTACTTCGGATTCTGCTTCTGAGGTATCTGACAGTGATTGTGGCGACAACGAGATGGATATAATAGAGGGTCGTGTGTACAGCGATTACCTCAAAGATATTCAGGAAGAATATAGGTGAGTAGATGGACACTATCCTTTACATCGCAGTTTCATTATGAGTCCTCCAGCCCCATCTTCCCTCCCGATCCTTCTGAAATACATGTCTAATCATGAAACGATTCCCAGGGCATTGGCAAGCATCGATCCGCACGGGTACGAACCCCTGAGACATGAAAGACGCGAAATCCGACTCCTCTTCATCATGCCACGCGAGTTTAGACTTGTGACCGGCCGCGAACTAGTCTCTTGCTTTACAGTCGTCCAACAACTCGACAGCGCCGAACCGTTTACGGCACTCTCTTATGTTTGGGGTAATGAGAAAGATACTTTGCCCATCATACTCAACAACAAGGTGGTCCAGGTGACCAGTAATCTCGCTACCGCTTTGAGGCACATAGAGCACGATCGCGGTCGGTTAGGTGTCCGCGTATTCTGGATTGATGCTCTATGCATCAACCAGAAAGACAAGTCTGAAAAATCCTATCAGGTCCAAATGATGAGCGTCATTTACAGACGAGCCACTCGAGTTTTTGCCTGGCTCGGTCGAGCGACACGTCTGACCGTCCTGGTCTTCAGGTGGATGAAAAGGTCGATGGCCAAATCCGTCTTACAGTATGAGAGCAATAACCCCGGCCGAGTATTTGGCCAGGACTTCCGCAACATTCTCAAGCTGCATAACGACCAATCGCTTAAGATCTTTACCGATGTTTACCGTGAATCAATGACCGAAATTGCCCGATCTCAACATGTACGATTGCTTATTGAAGTTATCAAATTATGCAGCAATCCATATTGGCAACGTATATGGATCTTGCAGGAGATGTCGCGTTATTCTTCCGTCAGAATCCATCTCGGATGTAATTCCATAGATCTTTGGTACGTGGACTTGTTCTGTCTGATGTTGAAGACAGGGCCTGCTATATCTCCCTGGCACCTCTCGGACATAAGGAGCCAGGAACATGTGGCCAAGCCTTTGAATTCAATCTGTATTGTTGGAAGGGCACTTACGGGGCAGCCTCTATTCTTTATGCTTGCGGACACAATGGCGGCCAAATGTTCTGCTACAACTCCTTATTTCCAGTCAACCAAACCTGAGGATAGAGTCTATGCATTACTGGGCCTTGCCAGTGATGCACCGGGCTTAGGACTGACGCCTGATTACTCTAAGGGGGTTAAGGAAATTTATACGGAAACAGCTTCTTCTATTCTACGGGTCCACGGAGAACTTAAACTCTTTTCATTCTCCCAGGTACCAAAACTTATTGAAGGCCTCCCCAGTTGGGCGCCGGACTGGTCAATGGTATTGCCGGCTTGGCCTCTCATAAGCTTTTTGGACAGCCTTTGGGAGCGTTTAGGGGTGTCAGGAGCGTGTCTGAAGCAAACAGGTCAAATTCCTGACATTGACGGTAACAACCTGATACTCACTGGTGTGGTCGTCGATACCGTGCATTCAACGCTTAGAAATCAGAATTTGCAGTATGGAGTTCGGCTTGACGACGAAGCTGCAAGGGAAAAACAAGAGTTCATGATATCCGCCTTGGAGTTCATTCACCATCATATTTCCAACCCGACACGGTCTTCCGCAATCGAGATCAATACTTTCGAAGCTCTCTACCACATATGCTTCCTTCATTCAAGCCTCCAGCCGACAATGTCTGCAGGTGCCAGTTACGGATTGTTCGACTTCGTTCGGGACTACGAGGCGTTGGTGGAAACACAGTGGACACGTCCGATACCTGATCATGTTTTCCGAATTTTGATGCGTACTCAAAGTTATCCACACTATGAGCGAAGAATATTTGCGACAAAACGGGGGTTCATTGGCCTGGGTCCTGAATATGTACAGGAAGGAGACGTGGTCGTGATCTTACACGGAGGCAAGATCCCATTCCTACTGCGTCCGGTCAAGGACGGAAGACAAGGACACTATGAGCTCATGGGGGAAGCGTACATGTATGGTATGATGGAGGGCCAGTTCATGTGGACGAACCCACCGACGCAAAAATTCACCCTTGTTTGAGGGATGGTGGATTTCAGGATTGTTAAGATGGTTATAGGGAACAGATCCTGTTTCCAGGTTTGCCAGTTTTCATAGCTACATATGAAGGGTCACAAAGTTGGGACAATTGCTTCGGGAGATTGGAGATACAAGGTTGATCTCATGGAGCGACAGCCTAATATACTTGAACGGGTCTTATGCTGTTCATTGTCAGGGATTTCAAACGCACCTGCACGTTCATTCACGATGCCAGCCTCGAGATGTCGACTGTATCATAATGTGTACGAAGCCATGCAAGGAAATCCGGGAAAACCAAAAAGGAGTAAACAGTAAACACAAGGAAGAAAAAAAAAAAAGGAAGAATTCATGACACCCCGCTGCCATCACATGGATCCGGAAGTACAATGACAAAAAATGGCAAAAACAATTGGGACCTGGGAGGCTCGAACTCCCGACCTCAGGATTACTCTGATGTTAAACCAGATCATACTGTAGTATGAGACCTGCGCGCTAGCCAACTGCGCCAAGGTCCCTATTGTTGAAGTTCCGGTTGGAACAAAGGCCTGATAAGGACACCCGGAAAACCAGGAAAGCCTTTGGAAGTCCTGCAAAACATGCGAAAAGTAGACAAAATGCATTCGGGTCTGGCTCAGCCGCACACATTCCAAGACAATGGTCTTCATCATATGACATTCAAACTTACCAATGTGAATTAATGGGAGAACTGAAACGAGGGCATTCCCAATGCTGAAGTGCTGCATGCCGCGGATGACAAAACTGCCGCCGCTGCACTGTCGCGATTACTGTGCGTTATCGTGCAGTTCGTCATCGACCCGCCCGAAAGTCCCCTGGAGATCGCCTCCGATAACCGCGAACGTTGCCTCTTGATACCCAAAACCTTTTCCATCTTCTTTTGGTCTTGCTTTCTTTCCTTTTTTTACCTTTGGTATAACACCTTCGTTCCCTTAAACCCCCTTGAGCCCTCGCCATGAGCTTCAACCCCATGCTCTACACCCGCTCCCTCCGCGCCGTGCGCACAACCAGCAACCCGATCTCCTCCCTCTCCGCACGACCATTATCACACTCCTCCCGCGCATGCTTCGCCGCCGATAACTCTCCCAAGCCCTCGACGTCCGAACCAGATACCAACTCAAACACCAACCACGATCCAACCCCCTCCAAACCGACCGAACCCCAAAATGCCACCAAACCCCCTTCCCCCGAGAATGAACCCTCTCCCTCTCCCTCACCCGCGCCCTCACCCGAGCAAGAACAAGAACAAGGCCCCATGACCCGCCGCCTCGCCCAAGCAACCGAAGACGCCCTCCTAACCGGCGGCCGCGCCGGCCTCCGCGCCATCGAAGAAGCCGGCTTCGACGAAGACCTGCGCAACCGGCTCCTGGCCAAAGTGGCCTCTGCCAAATTCGCCTCCGAGCACGCCTCCGCGCTCTCCGAAGCCGGACTTACCTCTTCTGGGTCTTCTCGCATCCCTGAGTCAGCGGGACAGGGGACGAGATCGATCGCTTCCTCGCAGGCGTGGACGGGCGAAGAGTCAACGGAGGACGCGGTGTTGAGGATGTTGAATGATAAGCATAAACAGTTGGGCGTGGGAGCGAGGGGGAAGCCGAAGATTCCTACACCGGTGGTGGATATGCGGATTAAGAGGGCACCGCAGATGAGTGCGGGGAGGAGAGTGGCGAGCGCGAGGGAGAAGGCGCAGGCTTATGTGGATATGGAGTTGCCGAAGGCTGATACGATTGGGTTGACCGAGGAGGAGAGGGAGGAGTTGAGGAGGGAGTTCAGGGAACGGTTTACGCCGATTGCGAGGGCGATGCCGAATACGGTTTCGGGACTGGCGGCGTTGGCGAACGAACGGATTGAGAATGCGATTGCGAGGGGCCAGTTTAAGAATATACCGAGGGGGAAAGGGGTGGAGAGGGATGCGAGGGCTGATAATCCTTTTATTGATACTGTGAGTTTTATTTCCAGTGTGTTGTGTTGTTGCTCTCGCTATCTAGGTGCCGTGACTGATGAGAGATGTGAAAAAAACAACAAAAAAAACAGACCGAATACATAATGAACAAAATGATCAAACGCCAAGAAATCGTCCCTCCCTGGATCGAAAAACAACAAGAGCTCATCAAAACCGCCGAGTCCTTCCGCAAACGACTACGCAACGACTGGCTACGCCATGCCGCCCGTACGATATCCAGTCGGGGCGGCACCCTCGAGGACCAAATCCGTCGAGCGAATGAGTACGCCCGCGCCGAAGAGATCCATAACCCCCGACGGCGAAACGTCGATCAGATATCCGTACCGACAAACTCAACAGAAGATCCAGTCATGGTCAAGATACGGCAGCAGACGCCGGACGTTTCTTCTCTATCCTCTTCTGATGCTCAACCACCACCAACAGCGGCTGACGAAACACCAACGCCAAAAACCCAAGAACCCGACATCTCCTTCACCAAACCCTTCCGCGACCCCTCCTGGGAATCAGCCGAGCGCTCCTTCCTCGAACTGTCCATCGCCAACCTCAACACCATCACGCGCTCTTACAACTTGATGGCGCCCGAGCTAGCCAAGAAGCCGTACTTCAACTTGGATCGGGAACTGAACAACTGTTTTGCGGACGTGGCGCCTTTGGTTGCGCAAACGATCAAGGAGAGGGCGACGAGGCCGGCGGGGGGGAATATCGCTGATGCTATGGCGTACAAGAAACCGGATGGGATTTTGGGGAGGTTTACGGGGGATGGAAAGGGGCAGAGGGTGTATGAGAGGAAGGAGCCGCAGTATGGGTTTAGGGAGTTTTGGAGGGATTTGTGGAGGAAGGATAAATAGTCACCTACGGGGGAGAATGGCAACACAGGTTGGCCACTCTGGTTACAACATGGAAGCACATGCGGACATCAGTCTTGGACAGTCAAGATGTTGAGGCCGTCTAAATATTGAGGAGGGGGAAGAGATCATGTTCATTCGTGAGACCGTGAGATGAGGGTATCGGACCAGCCGATGGCGTGCCTCACTGAGTACAATCCGTGCTCTGCGTGCTTTGTGACATCCCAGTCCCAACCTTCCCACCGTCACCGCTCGCCGCCCTCATCATCGCCTGCGCCATGTCCTTGAACAGCTCCATTTTGACCTCTGCCGCCAGCTCCCGTCTCAGCTCCGCCTTCAGTTCCTCCTTGATTTCCCGCCGCATCTCGTCCATTAAGCCATCTCGCATTTCTTCCCACAACTGCGACTGCTGCTCCTCCGTCTTCTCCACCACAAGCTGCTGCGTCTCGCCAAAGACTCTGTCCTCCAACTCCCATTTCACATTATCCATGTCGTTGTCGATTTTATCGTCCACATGACCGATAATGTGCTCCATTTCCTCCGTATCGTATCGGCATGGAGTGTGATCGCATCGAGAGTCGGCCACCATCTTCTCAAGGTGTTCGAAGCGACTTTGCAGATCGGCATGGCGCTTGGCAAGTTGAGCGAAGGCAGTGAGGATGCGCTTGTCGGTGGTTGAGGGAGACGGGGATTCACTTGTGCGCCGACGTTTGCGGTCTGAGAGGCACATGTGTTAGTGGCCAAGGGAGAATGATGATGTAAGTGAGCGTAGACAACATACCGGATGGGGTTATCACTTGTGCCGGACCTTGGAGAGAGCTGTCCTTGGTGTATGTCGGCGGCACCATCTCTTCTATCGTCTGCTGCACAGGTTGCGCAATTGTGGCTTTGCTGGCGCTCATGCTGGGTACGGGAAGAGCTGCACCCAAATCGAAGATCTGGCCACCGGCACCCGCATACAGCCTGTGAAGAGAGCCTCGATTCTCATCTGTCTTGGGTCGATCACAAACAGGAGTCGACGAGAAGATTGACGGAAGCAAGGCCAACTGACTCCGCATCTCTGGCACAAGGCGGAGCCTGTCTAGGTAGAAATCGAAAACTTGGACTGTAGCAAGGGCCTTCATAACATCAAGTCGACCTTGAGATTTGCTCTTCGGTGCTAGCGGGCGATCTTTCGCAAACACGAAAGTAGGCGGCTGTGACAGGCTGAAGCGTAGACGAATCCAGTGATTGGATGTTTCTTCCATGCCAAGTGTTGGTGGACGGGTGCCGCCGTCAAACTCCATTGAGTGAATGGTCTCAGGGTAAACAAACAAATAAAGAGGTACCGAGCTGGTGCTGCCTGTGAGGTATACGAAGTTTGCCAGCACGAAGAGAGCTCGTGTTTCTGAAGTATCGACCAGCATGTCCATACGGACATCCGATGTGTGTTGCATATCATGGTTTGCGTCCTCCCATACGACCACACCATCTCGGTTCAACATGTCGATTTTGCAATGCCCTTCATCGTCGCTCGAGTTGAGTACGGCCGACATGTTGTCGTCATCGTGGTTGACGAGACTGTCGGTTAGTTCGTCACCAAGGTTGTCCCCGCCGTTGAAACCACTCACCTCCCTTGGACTGTTAGCCGTAAGCGCGGTTAAACATCACAGTCTTGGTGCTGGTGTAGTGCTGGTGTAGTGTTGGTGCTGTGCTGGTGCTATGCTAGGCGCACGATGAACATGACAAAGGGGAAGGGGCAGACCCGCCGCTCACCCGTGACGACGCAACTACATCGCCCGGTTGAGACGGAACGGCCAAGTGCCCTGCCGGACACACGGCACCAGATCTGGGTTTAAAAGGGAAAGTCCCGTCGCTCTCGGCTGACAATGTAGCTGTCGAACGGTTCCGCACGTCCGGAGGCAAGACAGCAGAGAACGCGACGGCCAGTCTCGTCTCTGCCCGCGGCCTATCAAGAAAGACCCAGTCCTTTCACCAGGCATTGTCCTGATGATTGGATCCAGTGCTTCTCGACTCGTGCGGCACGGAACTCCAGTGCATCGCCAGTAAGAAACGCTCCGGCCATGCATCCTGCCAGACACATGACCTCGGGGCTGGGGCCTTGGTGGTGATCATCCTGCCGCTCTTGCGTGACATTGAACTGTCGGAGGGTTCCCAACAATTGGAGGTAGACAGAGAGCGCTTGGTCCGCTAACTCTCTATCCACGGCCTATCGAGAACCCCAGTCCTTCCAGCGGGTGGCTAGCCTGTGGGTAGGAGTTGGCAAGTTTTTACGGTTCTCGACTCGTGGGACACATCCTTCCAGCTATTGCCAGGAAGAAACGGGACGGCCGTGTGCCCAAGAACACACAGCACCAGGAGTGGAAGGGGGAGACGGGGAGAGGGGTGGGTTGGTATCAAAAGAGAGAGAAAGACCTGGTGTCGGTGATGATAGTCCCGCCGCTCGTGCTAGCCGACACAGCTGTCTGCGAGTTTCCCACGATCCGATGGCCTGTCAAGAACTCCAGTCCTTCCACCAGCGTACCTGATGGGTAGGAGTTGGTGAACTTGGTATGGCTCTCGAATCATGGGACGCTCACTTTCAGTGTGTCGACGAGAGAAACGGACCGGCTATGCATCCACGCAAGCGTGGACTCACGGCACCGGTACTATCAAGCACTGACCCTAGGGAGGATAATGGTTGTGTTGGGGACGGTTCATCGTCGTCGCGATCATTCGCGTCGCCGTCGGAGCGGTGCGAGGGAGGAGGAGTGCCAAAAAGAGAATAAAAAGAAGAAGAAGTAGAAGAAGGTGAAGTGTGGGTCACCGAGTCCGCCATGGGAAAGGGGAGGAGGAGGAGGGCCGGGATGAAAGGTCGATGGAAGAGATGGAAACTGAAAGGTGGGTGGGATTTGATGACGGAAGCAAATTGAGTGGGAACTGAAGAGAGGCGAGACGGGGAGACCTGGAGAACCCAACTCATTTTGCCCAAGGGGAAGCCCAGCCCTTTTGTGTGGGCTGCTCGTTTGAAATTGGGCTATGATTGGCTCATTTTGGATCCACATGTCGGCTCACCTATGAAAGGAGTGTGCGGTCACTACCAAGTTTCCTTGTTGATCTCTGCATTCTCTGTTAGAGACAGAACGCTCAAATGTTAGTGGGTCGAGCCACTTGGCCTGCAGCGATACTGACGTCCTGTCCCGCGTCCAACATTGCTTGGCACGGCGCATTCCTTTGAAGACTCCAGGCAACCAACTCCCATCAGCAAATCAACCTCATCATTTGACAAACAAAAACACCAGAGTCAATGATCATAATCACGCAAATACCGAGACGCTTCGATGATACGGCCGATTTGATACCGCGTTTCTGCAAACGCCGCAATGGTTGAAGGTGCGCGTGAGTCTCGCTGCCGGGCTGGGCGGCATTATCTTGACGCTGTTCCAAGAGTCACATGACAGCTCACGGGCGGTTTGTTCAGCCACGGGAAAACCACCAGCCACAGGCTTCACTAGCCACTCACCTCCCCCAAGGGACATGTCAGGGTTAGGGTCATTATGATAGCGTCTTGTCACCAACAAGACGATGTCACTCATCACTCGCGAACCATTCCGGCACTAAAACTGAGGGCCGAATCTCCGATGCCCAAGGAGCTCGTCCGGCTGATATGTATGCTGGCGGCCGATGCAGTTACGATCATTCCTTCGCCTTGAGATCTGTTGGTCTTGAGATGGGTGAACAACACCGAGATCAGAGCAAAGCAGCAAAGCACGATACAAAGGTCAGAGCAGCGCTGGACAACACAGCGAACTGGAAAACTCTTCAGCATAGCGCTACGACTCAAGACTCTGTGGCCCACTCCAAACAGTGTCCGTCTCCTGCGAGGTTTACAGCCTGAAAAGCACATGTGTGATCGATCTGGCTTAGCATGTTGCTTTAGTATTCTCACCACGTTGGGAAATGCCAAGTGGCAACAAACGAAGACGCTAAACTGCTCCAACGGACTCTGCGACCTGAAATAGCTTCGCAAGCTTTGCCAGCATTTCCATGACAAGAGCTGTCACCTTGGCCGATCTCAGATGCGAGTTATCTTCGGATTCGACTCAATGTTTGGAGTCTTGATATCGAGGTCACCTACTGTCCGGAAAAACACCATTGGCGGCACAGAGTGACAGTTAATTAGGAGCAGTGTGTGTTCAATGAAGTCAAAACTAAGTTTGGACCAAGGTCTAGACCCATAGTTACAGCCACCAATGGGACAAAGTCCCACCATCCCCAGGAGAAGGACGCCGTCTACGTCCCCACGTGCAACACCATGCTTAAGCTGTCGATTGCGATCCAGCCTTTGCAAGTGAGACAAAGGAATCAGCCCAAGCGGATGCCAAAGCACGGAACCTATCCGCTCCGCCAGTAGGCCAGCTCCAGCCTCTGAATTACAGGTGATAATGGGCATCAACAGAAAGACACCTGGGGCAGGCAGTCAGCGCGGAACAGCAAGCCAGAGAGAAGAAAACATTGCTGACGGTGCTTTGATGCATACAACGGTCACATACAGATTGTTTATCGGGTCTCATTCTACCGCTTTTTCTCACTCGATACGGTTTCACTCAAACCAATCCTATTACTAGATCGTTCCCAAGAAACCCTGCGACCCGCATCACCTCACCAGCAGATTGGCCGAAGCCAGATATACCCGGCGCTATATAGTTGAGTGAAACCGCATTGAGAGAGAAAAAGCGGTAGGCCCCTACAGGGACAAGCTGCCAGTCAACAGATTCACAGTCACGGCGATCTGGTCTACCTGCCACAAGCAGCGGCCGCCCCGCTCTGATGGTCAATATGGCAGAATAGCTACCGGCTGATTGCAACCTCTTCCCCAACCAACCGGCAACAAACAGCGGCATCCACGGTTCAAAAATGGCAACTCCAGGGTCGCGACGTCGATGTTATATGTTCCACAACAGGTGGACTCCCACGGTTCCCGCCCCTGGCACAAATGTCAGATAGGTAAGACCAAGTGCCTCAAGTAGGCCCAAGAATAACGGTCTGTCAGACAGAAACTGGACGACGCCTGAAAAAAAGAGAAACGGGCAACGAGAAAAGAAGGATTCGACAGCATTAAAGCCATCAACTAACCAACGAATCAACTCACTGCCGAAACAAATAAGGGTATCCAAGGCGTCATACATGGCTGCCGAGACCTCGCTAGGCATGAACGCCCGTCTGCCTCCAAAACGGAGAAAAGCACGTTAAGCCTATTGCAGACGAAGGCGTTGATCTTTCTTAACGACTGCTACCAGAGACCCCAAGATCCCCGCACTCTCCAACTCCTCGAGATGGCCTCGTGGTCCGGCCACCCATTCCGTCGATGCATCCCACCCCAACCCGCCAATGCCGCCTTGGCAATCCGGCCTCGGATGGCTTGGCGCACCTTGGCTTAGACTGCTAGCCCCTTTCCGCCGCGGGGAACGGTCACCAAATGCATTTGCCGAAAATTCTCCAAAAATGCTTCATTCGTGCGGTTGGACGAACACTCATGGAGGGTGTGCTCTCGGTTAACGCCACCGCCCAACCTACGGAGAATAGATTATGTACCGGTTATTCTCAAGCGGACATGGAGGGGGAGAGGAGACGAAGAAACTGAAAGTGAAGCCAACCAGCCTGTGATGGTGAAGAGACGGGCGGCAAAAAAGAAAGTGACAATGCAGAGCTACACACGCTTGCGTGCCGCATGTTGTATTCCCAATGTCACGGCCGCCAGATAATATCCAGAAAATGTACGGGTCTGGCATGAAAGCCGCTAGACGGGAACTGACAGATAAGTTGACAACAAGGTGTGACAGAAAGGGGACCCAAGATCAGGAAGCTTGTGTCGATGGTATATAACCTAAAGCACGGCTGCAAAACGGGTCCTTCCTAATCCTGACTCCTTTGCCTCTTATCAACTGGAGACGATCTGGATATTCTATCTATCCCCAATCTTGTCACTAGTCGATGCACGCACTTGGACCTTGTGGGTTCTGCCTTCCTAGTTGATGCGGGTCGCCGTTGCAGTTGCAAAAAGCTTTTCGTCTAGCAGGTTGGCAACGGGAGTCATCCCGTGAACCGGAGCAGATATCCGTTGTCTTCTTTGGGTTCTCTCCTATTGTTCTTCATAAGGGGTAGACCCGCCGTCAGCTATCCACCTGTTCCTGTCCTTGCTTCCGTCTTTGTCTTTGTCTTATACCTATACCCTCGAAGATCGACATCACCTTATATAACGACATCAAAATGGGGGACCCAGAGAAGGAAGTCGGTATGTCGAAGCCTCTTGCCCTTTCCCACCACCTATCCATCATCATCATCAACCCGGCCTGCCCACCTCTTCACACTACCCACACCACGCACCGTTCAACCTCACTAACACATCCCAGCCCTCCACCACGAGCAAACCCCCAAAGACGCCTCCTCCTCCAACACCTCCCTCCCCGAGCTCTCCTGGACCGACGCCGAAGAGACGGCCATCCGGCGCAAGATCGACTGGCACTGCGTCCCCATCGTCACCGTGCTGTACATGCTCTGCTTCCTCGACCGGGTCAACATCGGCAACGCGCGCATCCAAGGTCTCGCCACCGACCTGCATCTCGAAGGGACGCAATTCAACTGGGCCCTCTCCATCTTCTACATCATCTACCTACTCTTCGAGGTCCCCAGCAATGTTTTACTGAAAGCGATCGGCCCCCGGTTTTACCTGCCCTTGCTAGTCTGCGGGTTCGGACTGGTCAGTCTCTGCACGGCCTTCGTGACGAATTTCGGCGGGTTAATGGGCGCCCGAGCGATCTTGGGTGTGTTCGAAGGAGGCGCGATGCCCGGCATGGCGTTTTTCCTGAGCACCTTTTACAAGCGGGAGGAGTTATTGTTTCGAATCGGGATCTACGTCTCGGCGGCCTCGATCGCCGGCGCGTTCGGTGGACTGCTGGCCACGGGTCTGTCGAGGATCCCGGAGTGGGGAGTGGCGGGGCATACGATCCACACGTGGAAGAACATTTTCTTTTTCGAGGGCATCATCACCATACTTGTCGGCCTGGCGGCGCCGATTTGGATGCCTACCGACCCCAAGACGGCGTGGTTTTTGAACGAGAGGGAAAAAAGAATCGCGGCGGAACGACTGGTGCGCGAACACCGCGCTGATCCGGCCGAGAAGGTCCAGTGGCGACATGTCAAGCTGGCGGTGATGAACGTGCACAACTACACTTGTGCGATCGGGTTCTTCTTGATTAATATCACGGTGCAAGGCTTGTCGGTGTTCCTGCCGACCATCTTGAAGGATCTGGGTTGGCAGAATACAAAAGCCCAGTTGTACAGCGTGCCGCCGTATGTGTGCGCTTGTCTGGTTGCGGTGGCGGTGGCGTATGGGTCCGATAAGAGCAGGCAGAGGGGGATCTGGCTCGCGGCCTTTTCGGTGCTGGCGATAATCGGGTTCGCGATTTTGAGGTGGGTCAGCCAGCCGAATGTGAGGTATATGGCTGTGTTCTTTGTTACGGTTGGGGCGTTCCCTGGTGGTCCTGGGTTCTTGAGTTGGGCTATCAATAGTAAGTGGTCCTTTGGTGCCTATGATTGACGTGGTGGTGATGGATGGATGCTAACGAGAAGCAGATTCGGCTGGACCAGCTGTTCGTGCGGTAACCAGCGGTTACGTTGTGACGCTAGGGACTATTGGCGGTATCGTTGCTACGTGAGTTTCCTCTTTTCCCCTCTCTCTTTACCCCTTCCCTCCGTTCTTCCGGGTCATGGACCTAACCCAGACATACCTTCCGTAGTTGGAGCTACGTCCCAAGCGATGCCCCCAAGTACCACACCGGCCACACCATCAACCTCGGCGGGCAGATTGGCATCGTCTGTCTGTCCATCTTCGGCATCCTCTACTGCGCATGGGAGAACCGCGCCAGGGCAGCAGGCAAGAGAGATCATAGGCTGGAGGGTCTGACAGAGGAGGAACAAGAACAGCTGGGGAACAGACATCCGAGGTTCCATTTGTGGACTTGAGACGGGGGACCTTTTCTTTCACCCGGGCCGGGTTGGGTTTTAGTCTCCGCGTTTCGTATGGCTTCAACCTGCCAGTTTTATATCCTCCTCTTCGTGCTAATGACAATATCTCAACATCTTCCCTTCTCTCTTCACGTGAAGATGCAGCTCAGGTGCAGTCCTCCTGCCATGCACAAGCACATGCACATGCACCACCACCCCCCTCGCCTCCCTCTGCCTTGGAACAGCACCCTAAGCCCTCAACACAGGTTCTTAAAGCAGAAAACACAGTCAAGGTACCCGTTGGGGAGGCTGACAGATTTCCTGTCTGTTCCCCAACTCTGCTCCACAGAGTTGGCGCCAAAACCACCGGACTTGCCAAAACCCCACCGGACTGCAAAAATCGTGCATTTTCCATAGGGATTTTATATAGTATTTAATTGCACAATAACCAACAGTCCAAACCTAGCCAAAACTTGTATATGGGTTTATAAGTAGTTATATAACGTAGATACGATTTTTATTTTACGGAAATACGTAAAATACAACTTTTATTCCAATTTTATTATAAGTATAGAAATTAAGCGTTTTTATTAAAAAATCTATATAATTCTAAGATGCGTGCAACCTTTTAAGGTGTTCGTATTAGTATAGTAATAGATCGCTACTATATTATAAACCCGTACTTCTAATTATAATATTATCCTATTCCTTTTTAATAGATTTTTGAAAATCCTTATTAATTTAATTAGGGTAATAATTTTATATAACTAGTTTGAAATAAACTAATACGGTATATATTATATTGAAAAAGTCATTCCTAACCTAAATAAT